>JAPEIP010000007.1:113463007-113474803 GCA_026120095.1 Capsicum chinense | reverse complement strand
AGAAGATAAAAGACCATTTCAATTTTTTGTATGCCTTTACAAAGTCAATTTTAACCATAAAAGATCCATTATGAGTGGTAGATTTATAAAAATAGTTGATAATGTTTTGAATAATAACACAATTATCTATGGAGCGTCTACCAGTAATAAAACTAGACTGGAAAGGACTAATGAGATCATCAAGAAAAGGTTTTAAGCGGTTAACAATGATTTTGATAATAATCTTGTAAATAGTATTACAAAGACCAATAGGGCAAAAAATTTCAAGATGATTTGGATTTGGTAATTTAGGAATTAGTCACAGATGAGTTTGATTAAGGGAAGGGGAAATAGAGGCCGAGGAGAAAATTTCATGACATAAGTTACAAACTGATTGCCCTATGGTTTTCCAATATTTTTTTGAAGAAAAACGGGTGAAGACCATCCTAACCCGGAGCTTTAAAGGATTTGAAGGAGAACACCGCTTGAGTAATCTCAGAATCCCTAAGTGGGGCATCGAGAGGGCTTAGATCAATATTCCTAAAAGAAGTAAAAGGGTTGGTAAGATAGAATATAGGGGTAGTAATATGAGAGGTTGTGAAGATTTCCTGAAAGTAATTAGACGTGTAATGTTGAATATCAGGAAGACGAGTAATCTACATCCCCCCATCATCCTGAAAATATAAGATATTATTATGACGTCTAAGGTGGAGCACGGATAAATGGTAAAAACGAGTGTTTGCATCCCCTTCATTCAACCAAGTAATCCTAGTTCTCAATTTCTAGTAATGCTCTTCCAGTCTTAAAATTCTATCAAAGTCATTGCACAAATCAGATTCCAGGGAATTAAGAAAATCACTCCCAGGCCAATTAGGGGACGTATACATGTCATTTAAGCGAGTTAAAATAGTATTTTTTTATTTGAATATATCACCCAAAGTAATACGTCTCCAAGACTTAATAGTGGGTTCGAAAAGATCCAAGGATGAGGGAAAAGATCTACCGTCCCAACACTGATGAACAATATTATTAAACCCCATGTGATTACAGCAGAAACTTTCTAAACGAAAAGGACGAGGATAGTTAGAGGAACGGTTGACATCCAACCTAAGAAAAATGGGATTATGATCAGAAGACAAACGGGGGAGATGAGTAACATTAGCATCCGAATAACGTTGGAGCCAGGAGTCAGAAGCACAAAAATGATCCAACAAACAACAACAACAAACCCAGTGTATTCCCACTTAGTGGGGTCTGGGGGGTAAGATGTACGCAGTCCATACCTCTACCTCTGATGAAGTAGAAAGGCTGTTTCCGAAAGACCCCTGGCTTAATGATCCAGTCTTTTCATAATAAGAGCTCTAACCCTACGATTTTTTGATCGCATAAATTTTCTCCCTTTGAACCCCAAATCCATGAGATTACAATGGGCTAGACAATTACGAAAGGCGATACTCCTATTCCTATCAATAGGTCTACCCTCGCCCTCCCACCACCATTTTTCAGTCTGGGTGGTGATATTAAAATCACCCTCTGACACCCAAGGACCAGAAAAATAAAAATGGGTTTAACGAAGGCTATCCCACAAGGCACACCTACGGGTAAGGTTGGTGTGGCATACACAATACTAAAAAACCAAGGATTAGAGTTAGGAAAAACCTTAACCATGACATGCAACTCTTGGGAGGAGTGATGAATTCTAGTAACAGCAATGACATTATTGTGCCAAAGGAGCACAATACCCCCAGATCTGCCACCTACAGGTACTTCTAAAAAATTAGAGAAATGGAAATCTTCCTTTAGTATTGCATAGTCTTCAAGAGAGGTTTCCAAAAAGGAGACCATGCAAGGGTTATAGGCATGCAGAAAATCCCTAAAGTTTTTTATAAAATCTTTAATGTACAAACCTTTTATGTTCTAGAAAATGATAGGCATATTATCATACATAGGACCAGGAAAAAGGATGGAGGGAAGAGCATTATGGGTCTCCATGGAAGGAAACCCCTTCAGAGTGGGACTCAGTACTACTGCATGTATTGCCGCCAGCTGATTGATGGGAGCGTGTATATCCATCGACCATTTTAGCAGTTCCTTTGGACACCAAGAGATGAATTTTTGATCTTCCATCTCCGGAAAGAGCATAAGGGCTACTTCACATAGTGTGGTAATTTTTGTGAACGAGTTGGGACTGGGTCTAATTCCTCTGGAGGGCCCCTCATCTGGGTTTGCATAGTAGGACTCGGGATTGGGGTCCATGGAAATAAGACTGGATGAGAATTTAAATTCTCAAGAGGACAGAAAAATGGTAGAGTTTGAGCTAGATGGGGATCCAATAGCAGGCTGAAGTATGTTTGTATACCCCAATGTTGGTGCATGGCTTGGAACAGTGTTGGTTCCATTACTGAAGCCATGAGTTTCAACACATTCTCCATCCAGATATGGTTCCAATAGTTTTCCAGGGCCATCTTGAGTCCCTCCGTGATGATTTGTGCAAGGAGATTGGGATTTTGAATGATAACCCTCAATTCCCTCCCATCGATATCCAAGTTGAAGAACATTGCTTGATCTTGCTGTGCATGTTCCACCCAAGATATTGGAGCTTGATGAGGTGGAAGCGACATCGTGAGATAAATCGTTGGGATATACAGAAGAGAGGGAATCTAAGCTTGATCGTTCGTGGTTAACTGGGACATAGAAAATAGTTTCATATCTCTCTTATAGATGGGGCGGAGAGGACATTTCATTTGGACTGGAAGGAAGATCATATAGTGGATCTTGGGAATTCTTTACTACTAGGGATTGCAGTGGTAATGATTGAGAATTTTTTTAAGAAGATTTGAAAGAAGGGCCATTGGGCAGTAGAGAGGCATTGTCAGTAGCTATAGTCATTACTGAAGATTTGCACGGAGTGTTAGGAGTGAGGAAGTTCAATTGTCGAGTTTCGTTTGACAAGTGGTACGCGTCTGATGAAGGAGAACTGGCAGTTAGGGTTTTTTTGGGGAGGGAAGGTAAAAGGGTCATTTTGGGTAGTCAAAGAAAGAAGTGGGATACTGATAATTGTCTCATAAGTTGGCATTAGTATAGAGTTAGTAACGGGAGTAGTATCCACGTGTCTAGGGAAAGGTGCCCCATTGGCAGTGGAGAACACAACAGAAGCAGTGGAGTCTTGGGACTGTGAGTGTAATTTTGCAGCCGCCTCCGAATGAATGCCTTGTTGGGGTTTTGCATCATTATGAGAAAGGAGGGCAAACAGGTTATTTTGCATATTGGAATTGCGGCACGATTCTTAGGAGGACTTCTTCATTAGAGGACTTCTTCATTGTAAGTATCTTTTTCACTTCGAAATCATATCTAATACTGTTGTCTTATTCTAGATTATGAGTATTTCTATGTGTTTGCTTCAGTTTGATTAGTTAAAATTTTTAAATAATCCAGTTTAAAATTTTATTGTGCATTATATTAAGAGTAATGTCTTGATGATGATTAGTTAAAATTCACGTGCAACGCACGTACCCTTAACAAGTAACTCAAAAAATTTCGAACAATATTTTTCTCCTTAATAACAAAACACCAATAAGAAAACACTAATTTTCTAAAAAATTAGTTCCTAAAAAATTATTTTCCTTCGTATTGAACACACTCTTATTATTTGGTTAGGATTTATGACAGACAATTATTATAAACAAATTTTCATGAGATATTTATTTAATTTGAGTTTATACATATTTTGTCTATCTCAAGTATATGGCGAAATCTCATTGACCCCCCTCCCCTTCCTCTTTCATGGTAAAATTTGTTTAGCAAGTATGGTAAGATTGTTCTATTACATCACCTTATTATAATGGTATATCACTTTAGCGGTCTTATTCTCCAAAATTAATTTTTTATGCTATATTTTACTTTTCTATATTGACATTCTACGCATAACAATAATGAGGTTTGTTGGCCTAATTTGCCAAAAATAATAATGATTATAGTATAAAATAAAATGAACAAAAGTGAAGAAATAAGATGATCTTCTTCTTGGCTGAGGTGCGAATATCTCATTCTCGTTAAGGAGATTCAAGCCCACTGCGGCATAATCTAAACTGATCCAGCAGTATATATCTTGACTTGTCCCCTCCAGGATACAATAGCCAATTAACAATGTACAACTGAAACAACTCTGGATTAGTTTAAGAGTCCAAAACTTCACTATAAGACCATCTTCTTTCAACATATATTTACCCTCTTTGTATAGTGAATATAGTTAAAGACTTAGAATATTTTCTTTGTCCCAACTCTTTCTTTCACTAAAATAATAACTCTCTTTTATATAGTGAAAATAGTTGTAGATTTAGAATATTTTCTTTGTCTCAACTCTCTCTTTCACTACTATAATTACTTTCTTTTGTATATTGAATATAGTTGTCTCAACTCTCTCTTTCACTAATACACACTATAATCTTTTTCACACTTATCATATTACCTTATACATACAATAACATGCAATACCACCTCTATTTATAGGTGAGGTATTCATCCCTGTATTGAATAGAAAGAGTATGGTGTAGTAAAGTGAGTACATGAATGGTCTATAGGTTACAAATGTTACAAGAGTTACATGCAATTAATGGCCATATAAATTACAAGAACTAATAGCCATGAGAGTTGGAGTTACAAGAACTAATGGCAATATGAGTTACAAGAATTAATGATCATCTTTACCACAATTTGTACCCACTAACTCAAAAAGATAACCTGGTGAGTTACAAGAATAATGACACCACTTTTTCCACTTTATGTTTACTAATGTCATGCACTTTAATTTATTTTAATAATAAAATGCACCAACATCCCCCCACTCATTTTATCATTGAAATAAGAGAGTTCATCAGTTTAGTTGATGGGAGACTATTATGCATAATGAAGGTGTGTTCTACATTGAACCTTCACTTAATAAAACAATAAACTTTACTCCAGAGTCAATAGTGGTCTCAGACTTAAACTTTAACTATTTAAGAAAAATAAAGTATTACTGCTTACACACAACAATCAAGGTGTTGACATAAGTTTTAATAGCCGGCAAGTTATGGTCATGTGCTATCCCGATTTTTCATGAGCGTTTTTTAGAATAAGCCCAGTTCTCATAGGAAGCGGCCTACTTCCACACTCATATAGATGAAATCTGTCAAGGGTGGTCCTGTAATTTCGACACCCTACTTATAAGAGATACAAATTTCATTAAGATTTATTTGGCTCAACCTTCACAAATTATTATAGGAACAATGCATTCACATCATAGGAAGGATTAAATAATAGTGCCTCACACACCAAATCATCATATGATTCATTCTTCCCATTGAACCTGGTTATAGGATCTCTAGTTCCCAGGCTAGGTTTCCTCATATACGACTTATGATTTTTGTATAGGCTTTCTTCCTCCCTCTCAATGTGATTCAGACCATTTATCTTGTCAAGGCCTTCATTAGTTCATCTGCAAAATTATTACAAAGTTAACACAATTAATATTGGTATACCATTGACCAATATGATCTCACAATATTGTGTTTTTCTCCTTATGATCTGAATTTATTATTATAATAATGATTTATACTCTACCAATAAATTTTGGTGCTATCACAGTAACTCAAAATTAGAGAAATCAATTTCTCAACATAAAGTGATTGATCAATTCATCTTTTCACTAGTTGAAGCTAAAATAGTAAGTTCAACCTCCATAATGAGTTAGCAAATCATAATTTATTTCTTCATTTCAGTAAATAGCACCAAGTTTTTTTTCCCCTCATTTTGCATCAAAACACATTTAAGTACAACATGATTCATTTTAATAAAAAAAAAGCAACAACTTTTTTCTTTTCAAGTAAATATACTTGATTTGCTTGTATAACCTGCTTAAGTGCTTTTACACAATTTTAGGCCAAGTGCAACTAGCCACATATCTCATATTATATTAGGCTAGCAAACTCCTTTTCTTTTCCACACAACTTTCACATATTTGAATTAAAAGAAATTACATGGCTCATAAAATATATTTCACAATTTTTCTTTTTCACCATAATGTGACATGTCAAGGAAAAGTTCATCACATAGTTTAAGTATTTTTCATTTCAAAAAATGAAATTTATCTCACTCAAATATTTAATATCAAATAATTGACTATTCAATTTATCATTTATTTGATAACATGCATTTTAAAGCCAAAATCATCAATGCACAAATAGTAATATGTAATTTATTTCAAC
This sequence comes from Capsicum chinense, assembly GCA_026120095.1. Classification (NCBI taxonomy): domain Eukaryota; kingdom Viridiplantae; phylum Streptophyta; class Magnoliopsida; order Solanales; family Solanaceae; genus Capsicum; species Capsicum chinense. The sequence continues at coordinate 113,468,579 of JAPEIP010000007.1, read as the reverse complement.
ACTAATATATGCACTTATAACTTTTTTCAAAGCATTCTCAAAAATACAAAAATCACTTTTTTCATGGCGATTTTTCCTCATTTCATTAGCCCTCACTATTTTGAGACTTTACGAAAATAAACTTTCATTTATTTATGAAAAATAATAGGTAACTTTTTACCTTTCCTCCGCAACAAGTAAATTTTTTTTATATCTTTCCTCCGCTTGAGTTGAGGAGTAGAAAGATACTTTTTGTGGCTATCTCTTACCATCCATTTTTTTGAGATCTCTCATTTTGAGATCCGCAAATTTTCAAACCTTCATCTCTTTTCTTCTATCTCTTGAAGAAACTAGTGACATTAAGAGTTGAGATAATCTCCATCTTAATATCCTCGATTTTTCAAAATGTAACAAAACATGAATCTCCTTAAAATTGTTGGCGTAATATGCCACAAATAATAATGATTACAGTTTAAAATAAAATGAACAAAAGTGAAGAAAATAAGATGATCTTCTTTTTGGCTGAGGCGCGAATATATCGCGGTCTTTAAGGAGATTCAGGCCCACTGCGACATAATCTACACCGATCCAGCAGTATATCTCTTGACTTGTCCCCTCCAAGATACAATAGCCCATTAACAATGTACAGCTGAAACAACTCCGTATTAGTTGAAGATCTCAAAGCTCCACCATAAGAACACGTTCTTTCAACATATATTTACTCTCTTTGTATAGTAAATATAGTTAAAGACTTCGAATATTTTCTTTGTCCCAACTCTTTCTTTCACTAAAATAATAACTCTCTTTTATATAGTGAATATAGTTGTAGACTTAGAATATTTTCTTTGTCTCAACTCTCTCTTTCAGTACTATAATTACTCTCTTTTGTATAGTGAATATAGTTGTAGACTTAGAATATTTTCTTTGTCCCAACTCTCTCTTTCACTACTACACACTATAATCTTTTTCATACTTATCATAGTTTCTTGTACATACAATAACATGCAACACCACCTCTATTTATAGGTGGGATGTTCAACCTTGTATTGAATAGAAATAATATGTAGTTAAGTGAGTACATGAATGGTCTATAGGTTATAAATGTTACAAGAGTTACATGCAATAAATGGCCATATAAGTTAAAAGAACTAGTCATGAGAGTTATGAGAACTAATGGCAATATGAGTTACACGAACTAATGGTCATCTTTACTACAATTTGTACCCACTAACTCAAAAAGATAATATGGTGACTTACAAGAATAATGACACCACTTTTTCCACTTTATGTTTACTAATATCATGCACTTTAATTTATTTTAATAATAAAATGCACCAACGGTGTTTATTATAGTGGTATATTCTTTGTAAACTTCATCTATATAACAATTTACTCAAGTATTATATGTTAATATTTTATAAATAAATATATTATGTACAAAATAAAATACCAGAATAGTTATGGTAATTATTGTTTATGTCATGTATACTGTAAATTTCAAGTATAAAAATCAAATTTAAAGTGAAAAAATTATATTAAATGGTGCACAACAGTTGTTTCATAACTTCACGAGGAAAAACCTATCAATGTTTGCCTTATTTATTTTCAACATTTGCATAATTATGTTCATACTACTAAAATGAGATATGAATGTCAAATATCAATACACATATATAATAGCACATCTCTATAGCAACCATGAAATTTATGAACAAACGATGTCATTGTAGAGAGGTTTGACTGTATTTCATTGTTAAATAGGGTATATTAACCGTGGAATCTTTTTTCATTTCTAGATGTGTAATATTTGTGAGAATTTGTTTGTCATAGAAAGGTAATTTGTAGTTAATTGTATGTTCTTGTCACTAAAAAGGTTAGAGAAAATGACGTTTTGAGTCCTTGAGTTATCACTATATTACGATTTTCATTTTCATAGTATTCAACTGTTTGGTTCAAAATCGAGAGGGCGTCATGCGGAAGCTTAAAGTTTGTAAATCAAGACGGTGATAATTTAGATGACAACGAAAAGTAAATATTAAAAATATATTATTAATATGGTTTGATCAAATGACCTACATATTACAAATAATATTGAAAAAAACTTAAACACTATTGAAAAAGCATAAAACATATTGGTAGAAGTCTCCCTAAACAAGAATATTTGATGACTACATTGTGGATGCTATTGTGTTATGGTATGAGAATAGGGGTCTTCTATTTATAGATGTTCAAAACCTTTCCTCCAAGAAAGAGGTTAGCCAAATATAGAAAAGTTTTATATTTTCATTTAAGGAAAAATAAAAGTAATTATAGTATTACTTTTATTTTCCTTTCAAGAAAAGAATAACTTAATTTTGGTTAGAAAATTAGGGCAGAAACCCTAACAAATCTCTCCTTTTTGGCTTGATTTTCTTCATTTGATCTACCTTTTTCACATCTTTGATCGTTATTCTTCACATAGTCTTCATCACTGTTGTTTGGCATGCTTAAAAATGGAGCTTTTGGGTTAAAAAATATATTAGCCTTTTCGGGTTAAAAATATTGAAACCTTTTGTAGGGTTAAAATTAAGCTTTATTTTCAAATATGTAACAACAGAATTGTTGAAAATATGATTGAAAATCGTCTCCACATGTAGTTTTTGGACATATATCATCATCATCATCATCAAATTTGTTGCAACTTTGATCTTAAAACCATCCTCAATCGAACCATCTAATCTTTAAACCATTGGCTCTGATACCACTTTGTTGGGTTTAAAATCGAGAGGGCATCATGCGGAAACTTAAAGTTTGCAAATCAAGATGGTGATATTTCAGATGACAACAAAAAATAAATACTAAAAATATATTATTAATATGGTTTGATCAAACGACCTATATATTAAAAATAATATTGAAAAAACTTAAAAACTATTGAAAAAACATAAAATATATTGGGAGAAATCTCCCTAAACAAGAATCTTTGATGACTACATTGTGGATGCTATTGTGTTATGGTATGAGAAGATGGTCTTCTATTTATAGATGTTCAAAACCTTTCGTCCAAGAAAGAGGTTAGCCAAATATAGAAAAGTTTTATATTTTCATTTAAGGAAAAATAAAAGTAATTGTGGTATTACTTTTATTTTCCTTTAAAGAAACGTATAACTTAATTTTGGTAAGAAAATCAGGCAAAAACCCTAACATCGACTAAACACTTTTAACCTTCAATTAAATAGTATGAACTATTTTGATCGATAACTAACAGAATCTCATCAAACTGACGGATTGCTATTAATAAGGACACTTTAGTCATATTACGAATCAAGAACAAGAACACTCATTACACTTCCTCTTTGATCAACCATGAAAATGAATCCATCATATAGTTTGTTATTGATTATTGCCTTCTTCACCTTTTCTTTATTTTTTTAATTAATTCTCAATCTAGTAAATTGACCTCACATATAAAGGTAATACATCAATTGAAAGTAAGATGACGATGAACAAAGCCCAACAATATTATAATTTCTAGTCAATTAAACATCGGAATTAAGTTAAGTTGGTAAATTGAAAGTGAAGATTCATTTTCATGATCATATTGAAGAAGATAAAAGTTCAGAGTCAACAGTATTATAGCTTGATAAGAAGAAATGAAAAAAATAATTTAACATCCACCGTGAAGAAAAAGGTTCAAGAAGATAATGAGACTTATGTATACGGAGGAAAAGAATAAAGATTTTATTGGATTAAAAGTAGGAAAAATTACCTAAATAAACAACATAAGTTTCTAAACTTCTTAAAATCCCCCGCTTCTAAAAAATTACTTAAATCCCAACATTTCATATTTTTTGGTAAAGTTGGAGAGACAAGTTAAAACCTACAATTAAGAGCCAATCCTTCACCAAAAATAACTCACTTATTCTCCTCTCTGTACGCCGCAATTTTTGGTGCTGTTTCTATCAATTTTCTCCATCTAATTCAAAACTTGTAATTTATGGTGCGGTTTCTATCAATTTTCTCCATCTAATTCAAAACTTTGAAGTAAGGTAATTTTTCTTCCTAAAATCAAGTTCTATTTCTTCTAATCCTCTTTTACTTTCTTTTTTTTTTTCAAAAAAAAAAATATTTTGCCCATTTCTTTTCAAAGTGAAATTTCAGTGTTTTGGTTGAGCGATTTATTCGATTGTTTATTTTTTAGGCTTCATTGTTTGAATTACCATTATGAATAAAGATTTGGCACCTTCTTTTAGTCTTGAATTTTCTCAATTAGAAATTATCAAAGAATCTCAAGAAGTTGTAAACTTTATTCCCGAATGTTTTGATTACAAATTTGTTGGTTTTGATGAAAATAGATAAAAGCACAAAAACAATCCCCAAACTATGAAGAAATTGCACCAAAAGCATGATAAGAAGGACAAAAAAAAGTGGTTCTAAGAAAAGGGGATCCAACAGTCTAGCAAGTAAAGCTCCAGCCAAGAGAAGAAGAATTGTCAAAGCAATTTTCAGATATGAGCTTCCCAAGGTAATTGCATGTTTAGATCTGTTGAATACTAAGCCAAGATACATATTTTGACTTGTATGATACGTTTAGAAATTTATTGCTTATATGATTTTTTTGTTACCAATTTATAAGTATCTTGTGTTCTTGATGTTTCATTGAATGTAATATAACAAAAGATACAAGTTCATAAGTACATAGATACATGTTACGTTGACTTGTATCTGCGAGTTATTGTTAATGCTTTGATTTGTATCTAGTGTTGTTTAAATTTTTATGAAAGTCTTATGAAAATAGATACATGTTTTTTCTTCTAAGATACATGTTTTTTTGGCCAAACCCATCGATAGGACCTCAAAGTTGTTCCGAAAATTCACATAGGCCCCTAAACTAAGGTCTGTACCTATCAGGCCCCTTAAGTGCTAAAATTGGTACCTATCAGGCACAAAATGCTGAGTTAGCAAGGAGAGTATGTTACACTCTCTGTGAGCGCGTGAACAGTAAATTAAATAATATTTTACTTTTTTTAATCAAAAAATTTATATTTAAATTATTTTATTAATATTATTTTTAATTATTATAATTTCTTAATAATAAAAAAAAAAGCACACCACCCTCCCTTTCATCGTCTTCTTCGCCCCCCCCTCCCCCATTCATTATCTTCTTCACAACCCTTCATCATCATCGTCTTCCTTTACAAACCACAACCTCAGTCATCATCTGCTTTAGCCATTTTCGAATGCATTTTTCGGCGAGACTCGCCAAAAAATTAACTTCAAAATTTCAAAATTATTCAAAATTACATGTTTATGAACTAAAATAACTCAAATCCAATATAATGGGGAATGGTATCCTTGATGGAAAAAGTATCATGAGAACATTTTTTTTTCTTAAGTTCTGCAGCTTGCTGAAAGTTGAGATTTTTCTTTTTTAAGTTCTGCTTCCTTCTTGCAGAACAATGGAGAAGAAGAATCAAAGGGTGAAGGGAGGGAGGAGCGGGTGTACCAGCGTGTGTGTATGTGTGTGTTTTTTTTTTTAAATCATCTTTGGTAAATAATAGAGAAGAGAATGGAAGGGGTGGCGTGGGGAGGGATGGTGGGACGGAATGGTGGG
>JAPEIP010000007.1:113410691-113424596 GCA_026120095.1 Capsicum chinense | reverse complement strand
TTTAAGTGGACCTCATATAAGTCGTCAAGTTCATTTAAAATATCAATAGTTAATTTATCATTTCATATTATTTTTTACCTTTTCTATCAAATATTATTATTTTTTAATACTCAGATGACACGTAATAATTAATTAAGAGCGATATTTAATGAAGCTACGATTGAAGTAGCTGAAGCAAATATACCATAAATGTTTATTTTACTTTTTTATTAAATATTATTAATTTTTTAATACATAAATGACCTATAATAATTAATTAGAGGTGATATAGTAAAATCACGGAGCAAGCACCTGAAGAACAAGCAGGCAGGAGAAGCAAACATGTTGACGGAGAGCTGCCTGCTTCTCCTGCTCTTTCCCTCTTATTAGAGAGTAGTATAAAATGACTTGATTGCTATAATATTCTTATCAATATAAGATTCTTGAATCTATATCCATATCCCATATGTATGTGATAATGTGTTCTATTTGATAAAATGTGTCGAACAAGTCATGAGATTGGCTCTCTCACACGAGCAATCGCCTTTTACGTTGAGAACGTGAAGAGATGAGTTCCACCACCATGATCTGACTTGTTTTGTAAGCCAGATATGAGTCTCTCTAAGAAAGGGGTTTGAGCATCATTAATGAGATAAACCCGAGTTAGATATCTAGAGGTGTCTAGACCAAGATCTGTACGGTGTTGAATAATTGAAAGAATGAGACACATACCAATATAAGGCGAGAACATCGTAGCACGTGTTTCATACTGTGTGTGCTTAGAGACCAATGGGTTAATGGAAGAATGGTTCCCTTCTTCTTCATTGTGTGAGACCCCATTTTTCTTCATTGTGTGAGACCCCAAAAAGTTACATGAACTTTTCTTAGAATATCCTTTGACCTTTGGGTGTTTCTTGAAGTTTCAATCAGGTTGCTACTTTAGCATGACACTATTAGCCATGAGTGATTCGGCAATGTGGTGCATGTCTAGGAAAATAGTTGATCTAGAACAAATAGATCTGAGTAGATTAGGAAGACAATTAAGATTATTAATTTAACTTGTATACACAGGTCGATCATTACACTTCTCATATAGATGTCAAGCGTGATTGTGAATATAAAGTTAAACATGAACTCGAATTCACTTCTTTAAGAGGATGACGGATTAGATAAGTAACTACTGGAGTAGTGAATGATGTCTGGGTTATTGTGAGTGTGAGAAATATAAGAGAAGAATATTATTGAATGGTTGTCTAAATTATTAAATTGAGATCCTATTTATATACACTACATTAGACTCCTTTTCCCACTAAGATTTCATATACTATTTCTATTTCTATTCATATTCTAACATTCCCCCTCAAGCTGGTGCATACAAGTCAAATGTAGCGATCTTGTTACAAATGTAATTAATACAAGGACCAGTGAGGGACTTTGTGAAAATATCTGCAAGCTGATCACCCGATTTCACAAATTTTGTAATAATATCTCTGAAAAGTATTCTCTCTCACAAGTGTCAATCAATCTCAATATGTTTAGTCCTTTCATAAAATATCGGATTTGATGCGATATGAAAAGCCACTTGATTATCACACACAAGTTCCATTTCATTGACTTCTTCAAATTTTAACTCTCTCAACAACTGTATAATCTAAACTAGCTCACAAGTGGCTAGCGCCATTGCTCGATATTCTGCTTCTGCATTAGATCGAGCAACCACACTCTGTTTTTTACTCTTTATGGATACCAAATTGCCTCTTACTAAAACACAATATCTAGAAGTAGAACGTCCATCACAAGGTGGTCCTGCCCAATCAATGATCTGCTCATGACCTCGATCCTCGAAGAGTAGTCCTTTACTTAGAGTTGACTTAATATATTGTACAATGCGAACAATTGTGTCCCAATGACTATCACAGGGGGAATCCATAAACTGACTTACAATATTCACAGGGTAGAAAATGTCAGGTTTGGTCACTGCGAGATGATTCAACTTACCAACTAGACGCCGGATCATTGAGTGGCTCCCCCTTTCCTAGCAGAAGTCTAGTATTCAGATCCATAGGAGTATCAGTAGGTTTACATCCCATCATTCCTGTTTCCTCGAGAATATCTAAGGCATACTTGCATTGTGAAATAACAATACCTGATCTGGACTGAATAACTTCAATACCTAAAAAAATATTTTACTCTGTCGAGGTCTTTAGTCTGGAGATGCTGAAAGAGGTGTTGCTTTGATCTAATGATACCATCTTGATCATTGCCCGTAATAATGATATCGTCAACGTAAACCATAAAAAAATACATAGATTTGGAGCAGAATGTCGTTAAAACACGGAGTGATCTGCTTCACTACGAATCATGTCAAACTTTTGAATTACTGTGTTGAACTTTTCAAACCAGGCTTGAGGAGATTGTTTTAGACCATAAAGTGGTCGACGCAATCGACACACCAGATATCCACCAGACTAGACTCCCCTGAGCAACAAAATCAAGTGGTTTCTCTATATAAACTTCCTCTTCAAGGTTACCATGGAGAAAAACATTCTTGATATCCAACTAAAAAAGAGGCCAGTGTCGAATAACAACCATGGATAAAAAAAGACGAACAAATGCTATTTTAGCCATGGGAGAGAAAGTATCAATTTTGCCATCTGAACCAACTTTCACTCCATAAATCCAACGACAACCAACCGTTGATTTACCTGAAGGGAGAGGAACAAGCTCTGAAGTACCACTCGTATGTAAAATAGATATCTCGTCAATCATAGCCTATCACCATCCAAGATGAGAAAGTGCTTCTTTTGTGGACTTAGGGATGGATTCAGAGGACAAAGATGATATAAAGGCATAATGGGATGATGATAGACGATGATAACTTTAAAGGGTATAATGAGGGTTAGTATTACTGGTGGACCGTATACCTTTTCGAAGTGCAATTGGAGGAGACAAGTCTGTAGTAGGTGTAGAGTCAAGTGCAGGACGGGAATCATCTGAGCCTAATGTTTTATGTGGACGATGATGATAAGTTAGGAGTGGTGGCACTATAGATGAAGTTGTAGAAGGTATTGTAGATTCCTTTAAAATCGAAGAATACCTCATGCGGTTGCGCGACACATATCTCGTCGGAAAAATGGAACTCCAGTGAGCACGTGGGAGCGTGTGGCTTGGATTTTTCTAGTGGTTTTGGTTGGGTTTTTGTCGACTTAGCTTTCCGATCTTCGTGGTGGTGTTGGATTTTGCACACCACCCACAAAATAGATAATGACACATCAGTCACCGAAATTGATGCACGGTGACGGAGTTTTCTTTTGCTGAAGTTATCTCACCAATGCTCTGATACCATGTGAGAAATATAAGAGAAGAATATTATTGAACTATTGTCTAAATTATTACATTGAGGCCCTATTTATAGATACTACATTAGACTCCTTTTCCAACTAGGATTCCATATACTATTTCTATTCATATTCATATTCTAATGGTGAGTAATAGTATCCTCATATTAGTAGCGAATTCTTTCCATAAGTAATTGGATTCTTATGTAGCTTGTAAAATCTTATAGGTAAAACTCTTGATGCTCATCGGTCGCACGGACTATTTGTCATACGAATCGAGTGTCTTGTTGATGTCATACTGACCTGGGTCTTGTCCACCATGTGCAAAGTGGGAGATGTTAGATTTTGCAGGTCATGGGTTGCCCATGTGAACCGATCCGACTCTTTTCTTTTTCTGGAAAGAAGATAGGATTGAAGATTATCTTAATTAAAAAAAAAAAGGGAGGGGTGAACTGTTACTCTGTAACTAGTGAACATCTATCACAATTTCCCTTTATTAATCATCTTCTTCGAAGTAAAGTGATTAAAAAACGAGAAGCAAGAAAACAAAGATAAACATCAACACCAAAAAGACTCTTAGTTTGTGAAGAATACGCTGTTCCAAAGAGAGACAAAGTCGATTTGGGGCAATTACTTTTTTTTAGCAAAATCAACAACTTTCGCAGCGAGTCTAAGGTACACAATCTGTTGTTTTTGTTTAAATTACTTACATTGGTATCAGAGCTTAGGTTAATTGTTCTAGTTTTTCGTAGTTTTTACACTGGTTATATATTTTTGACACTATCAAATTAATTTTGATACAAAATTAGTGTGAAAACTATTGAAATTAATTGTTACGAATTTGTACTCACCTCTTAGAAAAAAAAGAGAACCGAATATAGATCCGACGTGGATCGTAAATGCATCTTTCTGATCTGAAATCAGATGCACTATCATTGTGCCACAAATCTGATTATAAATTTGTGTATTTCCTTGGATTCCTCCATCGAAATTTTGTAGGAGACGTGAAATAAATAAATTAAAAAAAAACAGATCCGTGGGCTTTCTTTTCATATCCTTCAAATTTGTTTTGAAAAGAGAAATAAAGAAGAATATGTTCTGTGCAAGTATTTTTGAGAAGATGAAGTGCAAGGAAGAAAATAGGGTCGTTAACTCTTCGGAAAAAGAAAATAGTGCTATGCACTTCACCTTTCATTAAGAAAGGAGAAAATTCTAGAAAAGGAACAGTGGAAAACGTGTTGTACTTTATTTTTTTCTTTATAATATTTTAATAAGGAATACAAAGAGTTTATAGTCCTTATTTAATATTAAATTTGAAAAGTTGTGAACTTCAGGAAATGTATGTTATGACTTATTATTTGAATGAGGATTCTTCAATGTTAAAGTAATTTCGTTGAAATAACTTTTTCATGCTTGTAAAAATATGTCTTGATATTATTCTCGACTCCATAGTCCTAAAGTTGCTTTTATAGATTGCCATTGTGACCTACGTTGTTGCATTAAATGGTTATAACCAATATTTGATTCCTTGTTCCCATTTTAGATATGGTTGAATGGGGACATGCTCAAATTGCTCAAAGTAAGAGTGGCTCTAAAACACGAGCAAAGGAAAATTGTAGAAGAGTGTGTCGCAAGAGGACTAAAATCAGTAATGATTCAGACGTTAGTCTGAACTCATAAGGAATGATTCTAGGATGTTGCAAATCTAAATAGAGAGAAAAGAGCTTGTAAAAGGAAAGGAAGAAAATTATTTGAGGAGTTAAATGGACGAAGTTGAAACTTTGCGAAATTTTCTCAATCGATTTTGGACAATAATAAATAAAATATATGACTATTATATTTATGTTGAAGATTGGGATTTATTGGGCATATTGTTAAAATTCTTACCAAGCTATTGGAAGGATGAATTAGCTGATATCTATCACGACTTTGGTCCTCATGAATCGTTATGGAGATTCACATTGGCTCTAAAAGCTAGGTACAAAGAATCATAGTTTAATATTTTTGTAACTTGTAGTTTTACAAATTCTGTTATGAACACATATTTGACTATCTTTTATATGTATAATAAGTTTTTGTAGTTGCATAGTAGAATATTGTAAAATGATTAGACTTAAAAACCTATGTGATTATAGTCTTCAATATATATTATATGTTACATATTAAGAAATTAATTTTAATTTTGGTTGAATATTTAGTTCGTAGATGATGATTGGAAGCGTACATGTCCTTTTGATTTTGCACTAAATGTGAAACCTTTATGAGAATTGATTTGCTTAAATGTGTAAGTCACATGCATAATTGTTAAATGAACTTGCGTAATCTAATCACAGACATGACATCAAAAAGTATCATTGCAGACTTGAACAAATGTGAGAAATTAAAGGGTGACAATTACGACATCTAGAGTCATAAAATATGGTATGTATTGGAAGAGAAGAGGTATTAACCATGTTTTAAGTCAACCAGAACAGGATAACACTGCACACCACAAAAGATATCTTGAAGCTTATAAAGCTTAAAAAAATATTGATTCCGCTGCACGTGGAATAACAGTTAGTTCTGTGGTTAATGACCTCATTCATGAATGTGAGCAATATCCTACTGTTCATGTCGGACACACTTGCGAGGAACATATAGGGCTACATATGTCACCCGCCTCAAATTGCTAACTATCAAATTTGGCATTTACAAGAAGCATCACGATCAAAACATCAGAGACACCTTAGGGTGATGTCAAACATAATAGCTCAACTCAAAGGGTGGGTCATGTTTACTCTGATAAGCAACAGATTCAAGTAGTGATCTGGTCTTTTCCCAATAATTGGGAACATTTGAAGGTTAATTTAACCCACAATAATAACATCAAATTTTTTTGATGTTTTTCGTGATGTTGAACTTGAGGACGAGCAACTTGGTGCTGCTAGAGATGCTTTTAATGCCTTTATGGCAAAATCAAGTGGTAAGAAGTCTTCAGGCTTCAAGCACAAGAGAAATTGAAAAAAGAACGGGAAGGTTAAGGAGATCAAAGAAGGACCCTCTGAGAAAAAGAACAAGCCGAATTTCAAGAAGGAAAAACTTTTTGTCAAGAAGAAAGACGAGCAGGATGAAGTGTTAGAATTGTCAAGTTCTAGGGCATTTTGCTCGTGATTGTTTCGAGCAGAAAAATGTAGCATTTGTAAGTGCTATATATGTTTCTAGCTCTCTGCTTTATTAACAGAATCTTATTCTATGTGGATTGTAAACTTATCGACCATGTGAGTCCTGATCTAGAAGTGAACTATTTGTGGAGTTTCATTGAGTTTCACCTAGATCAAGATGGATATATGTAGGAAATAATGCATGATTTGAAGTCTTTGAAGTCAAAGATATTAACACTTGCAAAGTAGACTTACGTGGTGACTGATCTTTGATGTTGTATGGGGTCCTATATGCTTCAAAGATTCAATGAAACGTAGTATCTGAGTTTGTTCTATTAGATGTTGGTTTTGATTTATTTATTTATTTTTTGAAAACTCATTGAACGTCTCTGAACTAACGTCTCTGGCCTGAACTAATGTCACTGTTGACGTGACCGTTGGTACTCCGGCGTCGGTGCCGACTCAGGAACATCGGCGGCAGGTAAGTCCGTTTCCCCCATTAGTTTTCTCTCTCTTCACCCATCTCTCTACGCCCTTTTTGCACTTTTCCACTGCTTTCGTTGGCGGGACGGGGCAAGTTTTTCGTCGGCTCGACCAACTCGGACTCCGGCGTGTCCAGCTTACCTGACGGACTCCGGTGTGTCCAGATTACTGGTCTGTGCTCGACCGGATTTGAATTTGGAGCTCCAACGTGAATTTTTCGGCGAGATTTTCTGTATCAGTCTGCTAACCCGGTGATTTCTAACCTTTGCTACCTACTTTTTCCTAATTATTTCATCGCTTGACTTATTTATTATTTGTGGGATTGACTTTTTCTTGATTATTCTATCTACTTTGCTTGTGCCTGTTATTTCCTTCTGTTGCTTTGTTACTATCGTTGTTTATATTTTTTAGAGTTGTGGCTGAGGGCACTGATGGTAGGATAGGGTCATGTCCAAGAGGGTTGGGGCGGGGGCTGTTTTGGAGGTGGGGGAGGAGGGAATGGTAGGTGTGGGAGTAGGGGCAAGGTCTGGCGTTAGGGGCGGCAGAGGGAGGCGTGTTGCTAGAGTTGATAGGCTGAGGGTTGGGTCCTGGAATATAGGGACTCTCCAGGGCAAGTCCATAGAGCTGGTGAAGATTCTCAGAAAGAGGAGGATCAATATTGCGTGTGTACAGGAGACTAAGTGGGTAGGATCTAAGGCCAGAGATGTTGATGGTTACAAGCTTTGGTACACTGGAAGCGAAAGGCGCAGGAATGGAGTTGGCATCTTAGTTGATGAAGAGTTTAGAGGGCAGGTAGTGGATGTTAAGAGGATTAGCGATAGGTTGATGACTATTAAGTTGGTTATTGGGGGGTGTACCCTGAATGTGTGTATTGTTTTTGCGCCGCAGATGGGCTTGGATGAGGAGGAGAAGATGCTTTTGTGGGAGGCTTTGGATGAGGTGGTGAGAGGCGTGCCTAGTTTTGAGAAGATTGTTATAGCAGGGGATTTCAATGGGCACATTGGGGCATTACCGGGTGGCTTTGGCGATGTGCATGGTGGTTTTGGTTTTGGGGAGAGAAATGAAGAGGGAGCTGCACTATTAGATTTTGCGAGGTTCTTTGGGCTGGTGGTGGTGAATTCGAGCTTCCCGAAGAAGGACGATCACCTGATCACCTTCCGAAGCGCAATAGTCAAGACCCAAATTGACTTTTTGCTGCTTAGGAAAGGGGATAGGGTGTTGTGTAAGGACTATAAGGTCATTCCGAGTGAGAATCTTTCGACCCAACATAGGCTCTTGGTTATGGACTTGGGTATTGATAAAGATGAGAAGAGAAGGGGTGAGGAGGGTAGATTTAGAATTAAGTGGGCTGGTTTGACGTCGGCGAATGCGCGGGAGATAGCGAAGAAGGTGGCTGGAATGGGGGTGTGGGAGTGTATGGGGGACGTGGATGGTATGTGGGATAGGGTGGCTAGGTGCATCAAAGAGACTGCTAGTGAGGTGTTGGGTATTTCCAGGGGTCGGGTTGGTCGTCGTCGGGGGGATTAGTGGTGGAATGAAAAAGTTAAGAAGAAAGTGGAGACTAAGAAGGGGGTGTATACTAAGTTGGTTGAGAGCAACGATGAAGATGAGAAGCGGGTTAATAGGGATGAGTACAAGTTAGTTAGGAAGGAGACTAAGTTAGCAGTTACGACTGCTAAGACGATATCGTTCGAGAGCCTGTATACGGGGTTAGAGGAGAAGGGAGCGAAAAAGAGGTTGTTTAGGCTTGCTAAGGCTAGGGAGAAGAAGGGTCGGGACCTCGATCAGGTAAAGTGCATTAAGGGGAGGATGGTAGAATGTTGGTGGAGGACGGGCACATTAAGAAAAGATGGCATTCGTACTTTCATAGGCTCTTGAATGATGAAGGGGATAGAGTTATTGTGTTAGGGGAGCTAGAGCACTCAGAGGAGTGTCATGATTTTAGTTATTGTAGACGTTTTCAGGTGGGGGAGGTCAGAGAGGCTGTTCCTAGGATGCGTAGGGGTAGGGCGACGGGGCCTGATGAGATTCCTGTGGATTTTTGGAAGTTTTATGGTGAGGCTAGCTTAAGGTGGTTGACTGAATTGTTTAACGACATTTTCAAATCGGCAAAAATGCCCGAGGCTTGGAGGTGGAGTACTATGATCCCTCTTTATAAGAATAAGGGGGACATTCAGAGTTGCAACAACTATAGGGGTATTAAGTTATTCAGCCACACTATGAAGATTTGGGAGAGAGTGGTCGATTTGAGGTTGGGGAGGATAGTGTCTATCTCGAAGAACCAGTTTGGATTTATGCCCGGCGCTTGACGACGGAGGCAATTCACCTGGTGCGGAGACTGATGGAACAGTATAGGGAAAGGAAGAAGGGTCAGCACATGGTGTTTATCAACTTGGAGAAGGCGTACGACAAAGTCCCTAGGGAGGTTCTTTGGAGATGCTTGGAGGTGAGTGGGGTTCCGGTGGCGTATATCACAACAATCAAGGACATGTATGATGGAGCTAAGACCCAAGTGATGACGACGGGAGAAGATTAAACACATTTTCCTATATTGACAGGGTTGCATCAGGGATCTACTCTTAGCCCGTTTTTGTTTGCTTTAGTGATGGATGTGTTGACGCAGCGTATTCAAGGAGAGGTGCCTTGGTGTATGCTTTTTGCAGATGGTGTAGTTTTGATTGATGAGACGCGGGGTGTGTAAATGATAAGTTAAGAGGTGTGGAGATAGACCCTTGAGTCTAAAGGGTTTAGGTTTAGTAGGAGCAAGACATAATATTTGAAATGCAAGTTTAATGATTTGAGGCAGGAGAACGAGGTGGTAGTTAGGTTGGATTCCCAGGTAGTGTGTCAGATAGATAGTTTCAAGTATCTCGGGTATATGATTCAGGGAGCGGTGAGATTGACGAGGATGTCTCCCGCCGTATTGGGGCAGGATGGATGAAGTGGAAGCTCGCCTCGGGGGTATTGTGTGATAAGAAGGTGCCACCCAAGCTTAAAGGCAAATTCTACAGGGTGGCAGTTCGTCCGACCATGTTGTATGGAGCGGAGTGTTGGCCAGTCAAGAATTCTCACATTCAAAAATTGAAAGTGACGGAAATGCGGATGTTGCGTTGGATGTGTGGGCTTACTAGGGGTGATAGAGTTCAGAATGAAACTATTCGGGAAAAGGTTGGAGTGGCTTTTGTGGAGGACAAAATGCGTGAAATGCGATTGAGATGGTTCGGACACGTGATGAGGAAGGGCATGGATGCCCGGTTCGTAGGTGTGAGAGGCTAGCGTTGGATGCTTTCGGACGGGGTAGGGGTAGGCCAAAGAAATACTGGAGAGAGGTGATTAGGCGGGACATGGAGCAGTTACAGCTCACTGAGGACATAACTCTAGATAGGAAGATCTGGAGGACGTGAATTAGGATAGAAGGCTGGTGCCAACTTGGGTTGTTGGGGTAGGACATTACTTGGTCGGTGTATTATTCTTGGGTTATGTCACCTTGTTGCATACTTTATTACGAATTTGTTGACTATTCTTTGTTTATTATTCCTTGTGAGTGGCGTATTTATGTCTTTGTCATTTTGTTACATGCTTTATTACGGATTTGATTATTATTCCTTGTCTTGAGCCGAGGGTCTATCAGAAACAACCTTTCTACTTCTCCGGAGGTAGTGGTATGGACGACGCACATCTTACTTCTCAGACCCCACTATGTGGGAATATACTGGGTTTTTTTTTTTTGTTGTTGTTGTTGCAGTGGTGTTAGAATAACTCTAGACAATGTTTTAACCAAAAAAAAAAAAAAACTCTAGACAATGTTTCTTTTATGATTTTGAACTTCATTATGATTGCTCTATCTTTTCAAATTGTAATCCTTCAACTTGTGACTATTATGTTGATATGACACTTTATTTTATTAATAATAACTAGTGTTATTTGACCTGTGCTAAGCTCGAGCCCATACTAATGTTAAAAAATAAAAATGTTTTTATTTTTTTCTTATTCTCACTTTTTCGTTTTTGTGACATCAATTTGACACTTTCTAAGAAGTTACTAAAATAGTAAAGTACAAAATGGTATTGGGAGTCAAAAGATAATATTTTTCTTAGTTTAAATATTAGACTTTAAAAAAAAAATCAAACAAATGCATGTATGAAAGCTTTTCTAATTTTTATTTTACTGAAATCTTTCGAGATTATAAACTCAATTGATTCAAGTTGAGCTTTATCATATACTGTTTTGGTTTCTTTACTTACAATTTTTTTCAAGCATTTTAGGAATAAATATTAAAATAATATTTTATTATTCCTCTTTTAATATTAATAGGTAAATTTTATGTTAAAACTGCGAGCCCATAAAATTATATTTACTAAATATATCGTGTTCTAAAATTTATTTTATTTGATTTAAATGAAAAGACTAATTTATATATTTGACACTTTTTAAAAGTATTTAACAATGATATATTAATTGTGCTCATTCTTTTAACTTAAAATTTAATTCTATCTTAAGTGAAATCTTTGTTTGTTTGTCAGCATGTACGACATAAAATTACATTTTAAAATAAAATAGACTATATTTAATCGACAACTAAAAAATGAAATTGCAAATGACAAATTATAAATTACATCAATAAATAACATTATAAGAACAATATTTTAATTCAACAATTAAGTCTATATTATGATTGAAGTTACGTGACAGGATAATTATTTGTGTCTATAATAAATTCTTAAGACAAATATAATTTAAACAAGTTTAATAACATTTTCATATAACATAAAGATTCAAATATGTTTGAGTATGCTTTGTGGGGGTCACTATCAGCTTTTTTATTTTTAGTAGCATGTAAAAGTCGTTAAAAGTTTTTAAAATTTACTAAGATATATATTAACTTAAAAGGTCATAAAAACTTCAATGAAGGGTAAAAGAGATCAACCAAAATCATGTGAAGACTATCAAAAAAGAGGATGCTCCCTTATATATAGCAGTAATGTTATATTATTACATGGCATGCTAGATTGTGTCACATAAGACAAGATCGAATGACTAGATTGACGAATGAAGGACATCTATGTTCTTTCTCCAACATGTGGAAATTGTCTTGCTGGAAAGATTACGTGCTAACTATTTGGGATGGCTAAAGAGCTGAATTCTCACTGCAATTAATTCATTCTGATAGTTGTGGTCGAATGAATGTGAGGGCAAGGTCTGGTGCATTATATTTCATTACATTTATTGACGATTTCATGCGTTTTGGTTATGTCTATTTGATTTCTCATAAATCTGAAGCACTTGAATGCTTCAAAAGATATATGAATAAAGCTCAGTCAATTAGATAAAAGTATGAAGACTTTAAGAACCGATAGAAATCATGAATATTTGTCAAAACAGTTTAAAAAACTTAGTACTGAAAAGGGCATTAGTTAACTACTAGAAAGAAAGGCACAGAAAATAGAACTACAATGACACAATGGAAATTCATAGTACTCTAATCTTTGTCTTAATTGTTCACCTTGATATGTTATAGTTATTAAATGTCTTACCTTTATATCAAGTGATAATGGGCTACGATCTCGTGCTAGTAATAGTGGGCTACTAGCAGGCTACGATCTTGTGCTAAGTGGCAATAAGTCCACTTTTCAGGGATTGTTATTTGGGTGGCTGGTGGCAAATTTACACACAAGATATGTATTACTGTACATTAACTGTCCATCTTGCTTGACATTTCTTGAAGAAATTTGCCTTGCGCTATTTTCATTCCCCAAACCTCATCCCCCATTCCCAACCTAAAAGGAAAAAAAAGAAGCTAAAATATCTAGTAATATTAAATAATATAACTCTTTCATCCAGAAGGTTACAAATAGAAGGAAAAAGGCTCAAATATGCCATTGAACTATCAGAAATGACTCATTTATGCCATCAGTTAAAAGTTTGGCTTATTCATGCCATCGCCGTTACAAAATTGGCTCATTCATGCCATTAATTTTTAACGGTGATTTTAATAAACAGCTTTGCCATGTGACCTTTTATTAAAGGTCCTCGTCATTAATTAAAATAAGAAAAAAGGCTCAAATAAGCTATTAAACTAATAGAAATGACTCATTTATGCTATCAGTTAAAAGTTCAGCTCATTTATGTCATCGTCGTTATAAAATCAGCTCATTCATGTCATTACTTTTTAATGGTGGATTTTTAAAAACAGTTTTGTCATGTGGCCTTTTATTAGAGGTCTGCGACATTCATTAAAATATATTAATATTAATTTCAAAATATCTTAAACCCATTAAAAACAACCGATTCATTTAACATAACCCGACCCACACCCATTAAAATATTTTTTTTCCTACAACAACTATTTTTCTAATTAGAAAAAATAGTGATTAATGTATATCCTTTGGCTATTTCTAGTTGATTCTAAATCATTAAAAATGCTACGCTTAACAGAACCTCAAAAATTCTATCCTACAGTAACTAATTAGTTTAAATTCCAGTGACTCCAGTATATACTCTGAAGTTGCAAGAAAATAAACCAATGAACGATTAGAGCAAGCAAGAAAACGAAAGAGGTGTACCAATAGAACTTCTCCATTCTCCCATCTTGAATTAGGGGAGTATACATTATTGAAGAAATCATTTCCAAATAACGACTTAAAAGAAGTCTGTTATCCTAATTATCCCACCATGCATATGGAATAACTTCTCCCACCACGAATTAGTGGAGCATACATTGTTGAAAAATCATTTTCAAATAACGGCTTAAAAGAAGTCTGCTATTCCAATTATCCCGCCATGTATATGGGATAACTTCTCCCATCATTATGGTATAAATGCTGGAATAAATAATCCTGATACTAACTAATTTAAGATATTTTGAAATTAATATTGATTTCTTTTAATTAATGACGTGGACTTCTAATAAAAGACCACGTGACAAAGCTATTTTTAAAAATCCATCATTAAAAAGTAATGGCATG
>JAPEIP010000007.1:113385349-113398053 GCA_026120095.1 Capsicum chinense | reverse complement strand
ACATAGTAGGCTTCCTAATTCGACATATACAGAGAGTTATGGTCGATGGAAGCTGACACACTTTACAACGTCCACTAAAACTTAGTCGATCGAAATAGTTTCAACTCGTCCTTGAGTTGAAGGACCTCTATGGTCTAAATTCAACCTTGAGTGGATTCACATGCTACACAATAATTAACATGCTGTATTGGCATAGGATTTTATGGCTTCGGGATTAACAACGTATTGAAATCATGGTCTATATGGTAGCCCGAATTGCGGGGCGTTACAATAAATTGAAGTTGTTTTTGAAATTGTGTGAGAAATAAAAGTGAGAAAAGTGAACAAATTTTCAAAAATAACCTCACTAAAGTGAAAAAATTCTTATGGCCAAACACTACTATTTTCACTAAAGTAAAACATTTTTTCAGAAAAAGTGAAAAAATTCTCATGGCCAAAAGCATATTAAGTTTTAACTTTTGCATATATGATAAAATTTCTGATTAATTGTGTAGATTCAATGTCTTGAAATGTCATGAACGTCTACCTTATGAATAAAAGTTAGAGCATCTGCCTTACGATTTATCAAGCGGGATAAAAAAAATCAAGATCATCATTTATGAAGGTTATTTTTGTAAATTTTTATATGAAAAATAAAATATGAAGACCAACCATTTTAAGGACATTTCTGAATAACTCGTCTTTAAGTAGCCCTATTACTTTTTACAAGGATGAGGTACTTTCTTTTGGAAAAACTATATAAAAAAAAAAGTTAAGTAATACAAATTCGAACATTTAACTAAAAAAATCATAGCAATAAGTTACTAATTATTCGAAATAACAACTTGTATTTATATCTAAAGATGTTTTTTTTCCTGAAAAATAAACATACAAATAGCTAAAGATCCTAAGAACTTGAGTTTAGACGGAAAAAAAAATATTAGCTCTTTTAAATCACGTTCAATTGATGATTAATTAAAGCTTTCATGTTCAATTTAGGGGTGGGCGTTCGGGAATTCGGTTCGGTTTCAGTTTTTTTTTTTTTTTCAGTTTTTTCGGTTCTCAATTTAGGTGTACCGAAAATTGAACCGAACTAATTCGGTTCAGTTCGGTTTATGTAAGTTCGGTTCGGTTTAATAATTTCGATTTTTCGATTTTGGGCCTCTTTAATGGGCTAATTTCTAATTGGGCCTGCTAACTCTGAGATTCAGTATCTCAGTCAATTTGTGTTTCCTGTATCTAATATGTTCTGTCAAATTTCAGGAAGAAACAAACATCGTGGATTTGTATTTTCTCATGTTCGTAAGTTATTTTATTCTTTACAAAAATGAAAAAAAAATACTATAAAAAACATTGACAGATACCGTGGAGCCTTTTGGCAACAGAAATGAGAAAACTTTATGAATTTTGAATAAATTTTTTGTATGCTTTCACATAACTAAAAGTAAAATAGCATTACATATACACTACACAACATATTCATTTCCAACATACTACTGCATCTTTAATACTACTACGTACTACTACCTTCCCAGTGAATGAGTCATTTGGAACATCTGAATGATTTATAGCTTCACAGAATAACTACTTAGCTAGTTTGAAATTGAATGAGATTGAGAAAACATAAGGCCAGCTGAAGAGAGTAATAATTAATAACCAGATGCTAGACCCACTTTTCATCTAGAGGGACTTTGCTTGATGCACTCCCTTGATACAAAATTGTGAGCAATTTTTTTTAGGAACTGGTTCATGTACATTATGCAAGCACATTTCAAGAATTAGTGTTGGCTCAATACACTGGAATGAAACCAATAAGATAACTATAACTCTATCCTTAAGTGTCACATTTCAGCTTGGGAAGTCAGACTTGAAGTCAGAGTTCGATGTGCAAGAGACCTTATGTCATCTCGAGAGCAATCACCTGAGATACGAATCAGCTCCCAAAGGGCGCTCCCACTGATCATGTCTCTTGCATAGACCTCTGCGATAAGAAGGGAACAGATGAAACTCGAAGTATAGTTTGAGAAGAAATGCAACAAAATTATTCTAAAATTAAAAACTAGCATAGGATTGCTTACCAAGTTCTGCCAAATGACGGAGAGCTAATTCAATATAACGCCTGATCATTGAGAAGATCGCCCATCTTATTGGAATTCTGAACAATCCATGTTAGTGCACCATCTTCTATCAGAGAAGAGTGCCCAACTTTCTGACCTGTAGTAGCAGATCAACCTTAAGAAGCATGGTAATCTGATAACAAGATTGTAGTCATGTACAACATTTACCTTGAGTTAAAGCTCTGGACTCGCACTTCGCGTTTTCTAACGTTTACTGACGTTTTACTAAGTCTAACAAGTCAAGGCAGTACAGATGATCACCCTATTCTACAAAACCATTCAATTCCATATAAAATTTGGAAAAACAAGATATACCATCCAACAAAAAATCTCCAACTAGGAAGGACTGCAGTAAATGAGAGCTAGGACATGTGAGATCACATCTTATAGACTTAACAAGAAGTAGCTCAAATACGTAACCATAGACCATAGTAGAGTCATGATACACTATGATGCACCCAGATGGACCACAAACATAAGAATTAGCTGCACAAGAGTAAATTTACTCAAAGACAAATAAGCAATCACTGCCAGGACAACCAAATGCAAGTTTTTACCACAATCAAGATTCACGGTATGCAATATTTGATGGAAAAAGGAGCAGGATTAGATAAACCAAAAAGTAAAACTTGGATGGAATCTTGCCAGTATCAGCCTTCCGTTTCTGCAATATTTGATCAGTCCCCGCATAAATTCTTCTCCAATTTCCTCACCAACAGCTTCAAAGCTGGCAGAAAGTCCCCAATATTCATCGCCTTACCACTTACCAGTATACTCAACACTTAACAGTTATTAACATTACAACAATACTTAACTTATCAACATTTGCCTTACCACTTACCAGTGACATCAATATCTAATAGGCAATACTCAATAGGCCAAATACATTCATCAAGTAGGCAGTAACAACCATTAGTTCATTCTACAGAAAATAATAGCAAAATAACAACGTAAAAGGCTGAAATAGTAGCAAGTAATAGCATAAAATGCAAAAATAGTAGCAACCTAAAAGGCTAAAACAGTAGCAGCCCATAAATAAACAAAATAGTAGCAACAACAAGTCTTAAAAGTTAAAATTCAACCAACTAGGTTGAAGCATCACAAGTGTTTAACGAGAGAGAGTAAATTCTTCTCCTCTTTCATACTTCATATAACACTTCTCCAAATGTTTGCGCAAAGACAATGTGCCACATGTTTTCGGATGACAATTGAGGATTAAGCCACATTTTAAGCATCTTGCCTTGCACACTTCTTCATTGTCTTGAATTACCTCATAATGCTCCCAAATAGCCGAGTGAACTTTGGAATAGGAGGCATCACTTGAATCTTCAACATAAAACCAAAAATTAGAATATAACTTACAATTTATAAAAGGATGTAATCAAACAAGCAAAGTATTGAGCTCACCAATTATCACCACTACTAAGTACTACCAAACCGCAATCATACGTCAACAATGGAAGATTCTCGTCCACTATTTAACATCTCTAAAAGAAAATTTAACAAATATGTTATACTACAACACAAATAAGTATTTTATTTTTTTCAAAAACACACAAAAATACAAAAGTTTTACCGAGTTCAAGTTTCTCAAGAAACTCCAAATTTTCTTCAACACAAATAGGACTAGTCTCTTGTCTAAGCCAATCTTGAACACAAATGAGGCATTGCACACATTTAGAAGTCAACGAACTTCTAAATGGATCAAGAATACGACCACCGGTACTAAATGCACATTCCGATGCCACACTTGACATCGAAATAGCCAATACATCACGAGCCAATAGATAAAGGATAGGAAATCTAGGAGAATTAACTTTCCACCAATTTAAGATATCAAAATCCTCACATTCTGATTCGCGTCCAGGCTCGGGCACAGGCTCTTGGTCTTCACCAAGGTATTTTATCCAACTCCGATTTAGTACCTCCAATACTACCACAATCTCTTGACTTTTTCTTCATGTGAAGCTTATTTCTCAAAGTATTTGTGTTCAAACTTTGAGGAACACCAGAATTAGATGAATCAGATCAAGACAAGTCACATGAAGATGAATCATTTTTAGAACCTTTTGAATACTTCCGTAAATAGAAAGCAAATAAATTCTTCAAATAAGTTTCTACTTCATCACTTACTTTCTTTCCCGTTTCTATCCTTAATAGCTCTTCAAGAGCAAAGCCAACATACTCAAACTTATTACGAGGATCTAACACAGAAGCAATAAAAATCATTTTGTTCATCTTTTCAGGAGTCCCCCAATAATGCTTGACCTTTTCTTTCATCCCCATAGCCATTTTACGCAACTCAACATCATCACTTGTCATACACTCTTTCAAATAAGAGTCAAGTTCACATATATCCTCAAAATGAACATTACAAGTGACATACCGTGAACCTGAAACCTTTAAAGTGAGCACATAAAATCTTTCAAGAAACTCTATTACATTCCTCACATTGACCCAATCATCACTTTGAATTGAACTTGCAACACGATCATCTTCACAAATATCAGTAGAAAGATAAGAATTAAAGTTGTCATCATAAAGATCGAACCTGCCAAAAGCTTTCTCAATATTTTCTGCCGTCTCTAACATCAAATAGGTGGAATTCCACCTAGTAGGCACGTCTAGTGGCAACATCTTAGAACATTCAATCTTTTGCATTTCACAACATTTTATGAAGTTTCTTGTTCTTGTAGGAGAGGATCTGACATACTTAACCATTTGTCTTACCTTTTTGATAGAAGGACCAATTTCTTTCAAACCATCTTGCACAATTAGATTAATTATATGAGTCATACATCTTACATAGAGATGTTTACCATCCATCACATTAGTTCCCCACATATCTAACTTCTTAGACAATGCGGAAACTGCAACATTGTTTGAAGAAGCATTGTCAACAGTAATAGTGAACACATTATCCAATTTCCAATCAAGCAAGCAATTACTAATACACTCCGCTAAATGTTCACCTTTATGACTAGTGATAGGGAAAAACTTCAAAATTCTTTTATGAAGTACCCAATCTCTATCAATAAAGTGAGCAGTAAAACACATATAGTTAATCCTTTGCACCGATGTCTATTTGTGTGTTGTAAGACAGATTCTTGGTTGCATTTCTCTAAAAGACTTCTTCAAGCTTGGTCTCAATTCACTATAAACATCATAGCAATCTCTTGTTATTGTTCTACGAGAAGAAATCCGAAACAAAGGTTGGGCTTTACTCATAAACTTCTTATAGCCTTCATTTTCTACGAAGCTAAATGGTAGTTCATCTATAATTATCATCTC
The DNA here is from genome assembly GCA_026120095.1 of Capsicum chinense. Lineage (NCBI taxonomy): Eukaryota > Viridiplantae > Streptophyta > Magnoliopsida > Solanales > Solanaceae > Capsicum > Capsicum chinense. Next base: position 113,392,666 of record JAPEIP010000007.1, on the reverse strand, counting down.
AACTAAAGCTCTCCTAACTACCTCTTGCTCAAATTTCCAATATTCTCCCGATGAATCTTTTGTTTGAAAGTTTAACAATGTTTGACCACTAGACGGGGTGGGCGGAGGCTTATACATTTTGCATCTAACCAAATGTTGTCTCAATCCACTTGTTCCATTTTTAGTTGTATTAGCAGCATAATTCTGATGGTAATGCAAATATGTTGCTTTCACTAATTTACCATTTTCAAATATCTTTTCAAAATGTTCCCAAACAGTAGATCTACTTTCCATTTCTTTCCTTTTCTTTGTATTTGTAGTGTCAACTGAGTTATCATTACTATTATCAGGTACACAATCCGTTGAACCAGCCATACTAAATTGACTTTCATCAACCATCTATGTAAAGTTTGAAATAAAAAACAAAATTAAAAGTGTTTACTGTTTAACAATCAAACATATTTCACAAAATCAGAAAAATCAATTTACTGAATCAGGCAATCAGAAAATCAACAAAAAATCTCAAAAAGAATAAGAAGATGAAGAAAAACAAAAAAAATAAAAATGAAAATGTCAAAATGATACCTGTTGCGTTGCTTAGTTGCTGCCTAACCATCTTTTGTCGCTCAGGTGGGTTCGCTGTTTGTTGCTCATTGTCTGGTGTCTGCCGTTCGTCGCTAAGTGCTGCTAGTGTCAACTGTTAAGTGCTACTGCTGTCTGCTGCTAAGTGCTAAGTGCTAAATGAAGTAAATCTTGTGACCCAGTAGAGACTAGACTGCCATTAAATCTTTGGGCTGGTTTACATCGGGTGGCCGATTGGGCCTAAAACAATTGGGCCAGGAGATATTATTACATACTAATAGGCCTGTGTACTGTGTAGTAAAGCCTGTATATTGTATAATAATTCGGTTAAACCGAATACCAAATTATATATATTCAAAAACCAAAACTCGAACCGAATACCAAATTTATAAAAAAAATAAATCGGACACCGAACTGAAATACCGAAAAACCAAAATCGAAAAATCGAATTAATTCGGTTTGGTTCGGTGTTTCGGTTTTCGGTATTTATGCCCACCCCTAATGTTCATATAGGAAGTTTTTTTTAATGAGTTCCAAAAAATAAGATTTTCTCCCTGATCGTCTTTCTTTCTCTCTATTCTAGCTCTAGCTTTTTTTTAATATATATTTTGTTATAAATATATTATCATATATAGTGATTGTCTACTTTACCATATATGGTGAATGTCTACTTTAGCATATCTAGTGAATATCTATTTATGAAAAAGTTAGAAACCCCAAGGTTAGTTTTCCCCTATAAATAAAGAGGTTTTCCTTCATTGTAATTCAACTCCTCAAGAACACCTCAAGAGAAATAATAATCATTCTTTCTTCTCTCTTTATTCTTATTGTTCTTTCTTTATATTTCATAACACGTTATCAGCACGAGACTCTACCAAACAAGGTGAGATTATTAATCTAAAGGTAATTTCAAGGTTAGTAATTCCTTATGTTATTTGTCTTTTGCTATTAATGATATAATTATTGTTGGATTTGAGGAAAAAATAATTAGTTTGGAACTACTTATGCTTTAAATCTATTCATGAAGAACAATATTGTTAAAAAATATGATGACGAATTTAAGTCTCATCTCATTAAAAGGATAAGACATTAAGTTAAAAGTTTCAATGTACCATGATGATAAGATGTTGGGTTCAAGTCCCATCGAGTTATAGCCCTAGATGCTTTTATATGGATAAAATATTGAGTTTGAATCTCATTACACCATATTGATGATATTATGATGGTTAAGGCAAAATAATGGGTATTCGGTGAAAAGTCATGAAATATATTCCGTTGGTATGATCTATTCTATGAAGTGAATATGGTAGCAATATACGATGAATCTGAAAGTTGACAACTTGCTCCATTCTTGAAACGGATATAAGCGTGGAGGAACAATATGATAATAATCATCAAAAGGGATAATATTTTCACATGCTTATTATGATTATAAGATATATTAGAGAAAAATTCTCTACATTATTTGCACACCTCAATTTGCTCTTGAATTAACAATATTTTGAAAGAGGTTATAAACTATCATAATTTGATAGGCTTAAGGAACGATTATATTTCATTTATGGAATGGGAATTTTGATTATTATAAACACAGATCCATTCTCTAGGGTGAATGGGATAATATTTAGTAAAGCTTATCAATACAAACGTGCACTTGATTGTGATAGTATCACAACTCACCTCCGAAAGAGGTAGAACAACTGAGAAGAGTTACTTTGAAATCTTACTGAGAAGAGTTACTTTGAAATCTACTTCTGAAGTAGTAAATCTGAACTTTATTCATGTAATAGTGAATTCAAAATTTACTAAAGTAAAATGGTACATATCATGGTAAACTTGGATTTTACTAGTATAAAAGTTCATAAATTGACATGAATGATTACGTCATCCCAAAGATGTGCATATTAAGTATTAAACATATATTGAAAAATTAGAACATTCTTCATGAACTTTGAATGTTGCTTGTTTTCATGATAAGTTGGTTGGACCAACTAATGTTAGGGTTGAATTTTCTAAATTCTAGAAAGCATTAAAGGTGAATAAGGGCCTGTTCACCTATCATGTGATATGTTGAAAAAATGCATCAATAAGATAATCATATGTACGTTTATTGTCAACCTCCAGTTTAATATTCATAAAGTTAATTGCTCAATATAAATTGAAGTTAAAAGCATAATTTTCAGATTGCACAATCAAGATTATCTTGATAATGATGGTTTATCATTGAATGCCTTCGATAAATGACTGAATATTGCTAAAGAGAATAAAGCTTCATGTGTTGGTTTGAAATATTATATACAAAAGAACTTGTATGCATCAAACAAATAAATATGATTAATTCCCCCTCAAATTTGGTCTGATTCAGGAACCACACGTTATCCATCTAATTGTTTTGATGTGCGGTATATGATTAATGAATATACCATAATGCACAAAGATGAATTTTCTCAAAGAAGATGGAGAATGTATGTTAGTTTTCCTAACATAAGAAAGATATTATAAGCAACTATGAAATATGTTAGGAATTATCATCAGATCCTCATTCAAAAGATAATTCAAGTCAAATACTAGAAGTATTTGCTCACTCAAATTTAATCTCATAGTTAGGCTGCAAGTGCTCTTATTTTGTGTCCTTAAAGGACAAAGTCTATGCATACGTAAAGTATAGTAGTCCAATCGGTTCCAAATGAAATAATCCTTGAAAAGGATAAGGAGCAAATAATCATAATAAGAAGGCAATTTGCTCTTGAATAGCCTACGACATAACACTTCATGAAACCTTATGAGAAGTTCAGGTACCTGAAAATAATGAAGTAATGAGATCTCAAAATGTTATGTCACATTGTGCACCGATACAAATGATATATCATCGATAATTTCTTTGATACAATATTGGCGCAATATTGTAAAAAATTACGAGGATCTAAACTCTATGTTTATTTAAGCATGCTGATATAGAAATATTTATCAAGTGATACGAAATGATGCATCTTGGTAAGCATAAAACTTATTTGATTTGCAGTCCAGACACTTGAAGATGTCGCACATGAAATGTTGAATATTGTCAGTTGATAAAATTTATATGGAAACATTTTAAGGATTCAAAATGTTTGAAGCATATAAAAGTTTCTGGGAAACTTATTTATAATCCTTATATTGTATAAGCTTATAGCTTGAAAATTATTTGAACTCTTAGAGAGTTTTCAAAAACAATTGTTTATTTGCTGGAATGAGAAATATACCGAATTGGATTGATTATATATCTTAGTGCAATTGGTGTACTAATGTATCTTGTAACTGCTACAAGACCCGATATAACCTTTTGATCAATTTATTAGCTGGTCCTACTAGGAGACATTGGAATGAGATCAAACATATGAAATTATTTTATTCTAAAAATTATATTCCCGATCTTATTGGTTATACTGATGTTGGGTACTTATCTGACCCGCATAAAGCTCGATCAAATAAGCTATGCGTTCATATCCCCTACCGCTATATCTTGGAGATATACAAAGTAGTCTATCGTAGCCACTTCATTGAACCATGCTGAGATAATATCTATTCATGAAGCAAGCTGAGAGTGTGTGTGGTTGAGATCCACGATACATCTCATTCGCCAAAAATATAATTTGAAATGTAATAAAGTACCCATAATTTTTTATGAGGATAATGCATGAACGACACAACATAAGGGAGGACTCAAGGAGATAGAACGAAGCATATTTTACCAAATTTTTTCTATACACATGAGCTCCAAAAGAATGGTGATATTGACGTGCAACAAAATCCTTTAAGTGACAATGGAGCTGATTTATTCACCATGTCTCTTCCAACAGCAACTTTCAAGAAGATGTTGCACAAGATCGGGATGCAAAGGTTCAAGGATGTTCTCATTAGGGAGAGTTAATACGCGTTGTACGTTTTTTCTCTTACGAGGTTTTGTCCCACTGGGTTTTCCTTGTATGGTTTTTAATGAGACAACTTATATGCGTATTGTTAGAGATGTGTACTCTTTTTCCTTCACTAAATTATTTTTTCACTGGTTTTTTTTAGTAAGGTTTTTAACAAGGCACATTATCAATCAATTAGACATTCAAGGGAGAGTGTTATAAATATATTACCATATATAGTAGATGTCTACTTTACCATATATGGTAAATGTCTACTTTACCATATATAGTGAATATCTATTTATGGAAAAGTTAGAAATCTCAAGGTTAGTTTTTCCCTATATATAAATAAACGAGATTTCCTTTATTGTAATTCAACCTCTCAAGAGAAATAATAATCACTCTTTCTTCTCTCTCTATTCTTGTTGTTCTTCCTTTATATTTCATAACATATTTTATATTTTTACATCTTTCTCTCTCTCTTTGCATTTTGTATTTTTATCACTATCTAGTTTTCTCATTTTTTTTATATTATATTTTTTTTATATTTTAACATCTCTCACCTCTTTGTATTTTATATTCTCTTTCTTATTTTTTTAATATTTTACATTTTTTTATTTCATATTTTTTTTTTTATGTATCAAACAATACACCTTATATAAATTATTTGTATTTGTATGTTAAATTTATCATTTATATTTGTATTGAACAAATATCATTTGTACCTGTATGATTAAACACTGTCATTATTTTTTAAAATACTTATACAAACGTATTTATTTGTTATGAAATGCATATGCAACTGTAAATTCAGGTCTTATCACATACAAATACATATTGTTTTTATGACTTCAAATATATATACAACACATAGACCCTTTAAATAGTGGCATCATTCTTTGAAATACACATACAAATTCATTTATTTGTTTTGAAATACGTATACAACTACAAATCTCAGGCCTTATTCACACACAAAATATATAATTATTTTTATGACATCATATATATATATAACACGTAGACCCATTAAAAATACTGTCATCCTTATTTGAAATAATAAACGATTTTATTTATTCGTTATGAAATACATATACAACTGCATATTCAGACTTTATTGACACCAAATACACATACAAAATATGTATACAACATTCCTAAACAACCTCCGGCCTTTCCCCTTCCCCCATTTTTCAATGACCTTCACCATCACAAGAACGCTTTTTTTTACCATTCTCTTTTCTTGAGAACCGCTATTAATGTTGAAGCTCTGACTTCAACAAAATAGATCCCATTTTTTTCTAATGAAATTCACTCAAATAACGAGCTTCATCTCCATTACAAATGTCTCCAACTCCGTGGATTGCAAATCCACAAACTCCGATGAACAACCACAACAATCATGAATTATCAATAACCTTTTCGTCAAATGATGTCCTCTGATAATAACACTGATGATTTCCAGTTCTGGCATGAATATACTTGAAATCGAAGAAATTAGATGAAAATCAAATGAAGACTGAAAGAAAAATAACATGATAAATATTGTAGAATTTGAAATCTAAGAAATAGGAGAAAAATTGAGAAAGTAAGAAAAAGGTAAAATTAAAAAAGAAATGGGATAAATTCTAAGCCGTGAAAGGGGGTGGAGTTACACCTGATAACTGTAAAACGCGATTGTAACTTGACCCCACTAAAAATAATGTTATTTTTACTCTCCCACTTAATTTTTTAAAAAGGTATTGCTACTTAACTTAATGGAATTAGGTTTATTAGTCTCTATATTTTTTCCTACAAAATATCTTTAAAATCCAAGGCAATTACCCATATATTCCCATATTAGAATTAATTACAGTAGTATCTGTTTGACTCTAAATTATTAGGCTGATTCCACCAATGTTCCTGCTTTGGAGTGTTTTTTTTCCTTCAACAGTTTAACTAACAAAAAACTTATTGAAAATATTCCTGACATCTTAAAAAAATGCTAGGTAGCCGTAAATATGCTAGGCAAGGTTTATCTAATTTTTGTATCACATAATACAAGGTTGTCTTGCAAGAGAATGTTAAAACAATAATGATAATTGTACAAGAATTCAAAATAAAACTTGCTTGGCCTAGAGACACAAAATTTCGCTTCTTGAAGATAGTTGGAGTCTCCCCCACAGCAAACGGAAGAACTAGTAACAACTCTATCTTTGAAATTCAACTAAGCCACAAAATAAGAAGCATTCAAGAATATTGCTCTTCTTTTCTTGAATTGGTGATTTCACCTTTTGATCAATGTCTCTCAAATATTTTTCAAGGGATAAGTGTTTTTTTGAGTGCTTATCTTTCCAAACAAAAGAAACACTATTTATAGGGTAAAATTTTAATGCAAGAGAAAAGTATTAATTAATTAATACTCCCTCCGTTTAAAAAAGAATGACCTACTTTCACTTTTAGTTCGTTTAAAAATGAATGACCCCTTTACTTTTTTGGAAATGCTTTAATTTTAACTTTCTACATGGCATGTTTAGGGCCACAAGATTAAAGGGCATTTTGGTACATTTGACACAACTTCAATTTAAGACCACAAGATTCAAAAATTTTCTTTATTTTCTTAAACTTTGTGTCAAGTCAAAGTAGGTCATTCTTTTTGAAACGGAGGGAGTAGTAAATAGATTCATGAATACTTTAAAACAAAAAGTAACTTTCTTTCAAGAACCTAAAACATATAATTTAAAGAAGAATGAAATTGTCAAATTCATGTTCTTTGTAACTCCACACTTTTAACTAATGCATTTGTTTCAAAAATTAATTGAAACATAACTCAAAATCTTTAACCGATGTATTTGTTTCAAGATTTATTGAAACACAACCTTTA
>JAPEIP010000007.1:113373355-113384486 GCA_026120095.1 Capsicum chinense | reverse complement strand
TTATGCCATCCTCCAATAATCTTCTCACATGATTGTGTTTGAGACGAACTTGTCTTGACTTGCCATTGTAACAATCACTTGAAGCCCGAAATATAGCAACTTTATTATCACAATATATAGTCAAAGGTGGTATTGGCTTACCCCATAATGGAATATCTATTAGCATACTCCGCAACCAATCAACTTCTTCTACAGCAGAAGACATAGCGATAAATTTTGACTCCATGGTTGAGTGAGTAATACATGTTTGCTTCTTTGATCTCCAAGATATTGCTACTCCGGCCAAAGTGAAAATCCAAGAAGTAATAGATTTAGAGTCATTCGGATTAGAATTTTAGGTAGCATCACTGTAGCCTTCAAGAACTGCTGGAAAGGTAGAATAATGCAGGCCAACATTAATTGTACCCTTCAGATACCTTAAAACACGAATTAAGGCATTCCAATGCTCAACTCCAGGGCTACATATAAACTTACTTAAAGTTCCTACTGCATAACCAATATCTGGCCTGGTACGATGCATGGCATACATAAGACTCCCAATAATTTGGGAATATGTCAATTGACCAAGAATATCACCAGAGTTTTGCAATAGTTTGATGCTAGGATCAAATGGTGTTGGAGCAGGCTTGTTGTCAAAATGACCAAACCTCTTTAGAACCTTCTCAATATAACTTGATTGAGTAAGAGTTAAATCATTTGCTGATCTTACAATTTTGATGCCTAAAATTACACCAGCTTCTCCAAGATCTTTCATTTCAAACTGAGAAGTAAGAAAATATTTTGTTTCTTTGACTCTTTCGATATCAGTTCCAAAGATCAACATATTATCTACATAGAGACATATTATAACACCAGAATTTTCTTGAAATTTACTAAATATGCAGTGTCTCCACCATTGATTAAGTAGCCATTAGAAATCATAACTTCTCTAAATTTATCGTGCCATTGCTTTGGAGCTTGTTTCAATCCATAAAGAGATGTAAGAAGCTTACAAACTTTATGTTCTTATCCAGGAATAACAAATCCTTCTAGTTGTTTCATGCAGACTTATTCGTCTAGATCTCCATTCAGATATGCAGTCTTTACATTTATCTGATGAATCACAAGACCATGAATTGATGCTATAGCAATCAAGAGACGAATAGAGGTCATCCAAGCTACAGGTGCAAAAGTATCAAAATAATCAATATCTTTTAATTGAGTAAATCCTTTATCTACCAAACAGGCTTTGTACTTATCTAAAGTACCATCGAATTTTATTTTCTTCCTAAAAGTCCATCGGCAACCAATTGGTTTACATCCAGGAGGAAGATATGATAATATCCATATATTATTAGACAATATAGAATGCATTTCATCACCATTGGCTTCATGCAAAAAAGGAGCATCATGTGAAGACATAGCTTCATCATAACTTTCAGGATCCTTTTCAGCCAAATAAGCTTGAAAATCAGGTCTTAAGTCTTTTGATTTGGCTGATCTGGAACTACATCTTGGTTGAATTTCTTCCAATAGCTCTAATATTTTCCTTTTAAGAGGAGAAATATAAGAATTTGAATCTTGTTCAAAAGAATCTTTTTTCTTGGGAAATATATGCTAAAAAAGTTAGCATGTAAAGATTCAATAATTGCGTGAGGACTTGGGGTCTCAAGATTTAAAAATCTATAAGCCTTACTGGTTTTTGAATAACCAATAAACACACAATCTACTCCTCTATAGCCAATCTTGGTTAAATGTTGATATGATAATCGAACATGAGCCAAGTAACCCCATACTTTAAAATAATTTATATTTGGTTTTCGATTATTCCAAAGTTCATATGGAGATGCATCATAATTCCTGGAAGTAATTCTATTCAAAATATGACATGCTAAACGTAAGGCTTCAGTCCATAAATTTTCAGACATACCAGATCCATAAAGCATAGAATTAACCATTTCTATGAAAGTCCTATTTTTTTTTTTGCTACACCATTTTGTTGTGGTGTATCGGACATGGTTAATTATTTTTCAATGCCTTTTTTCTTACAAAAAATAATAAAATATGATTTTAAGTACTCTCCACCTCCATCAGACCTAATTGATTTAATTTTCACACTCAATTTATTTTCAACTTCTACTTTATATGTTTTGAAAGTTTCAAATGTTTCATCTTCTATTTTCAATGGAAAGACATAAGTATATCTTGAGTAGTCATCAATAAAAGTGATAAAATACCTTTTTCCATGACGTGACAAACAATCCATCTCACAAATATCAGTGTCGATTAATTGCAAGTGTGGAAGTCCTTTCAACTGTCTTAAAGAGTTTCTTTGTAATCTTGCATTTACTACAAGTAAGACACTTAGTAGTATGATTCTTTCCACAATCTTTGATTAATTCATTATTCACCATAAGTTGAATGGATCTAAAATTCACATATCCAAGATGTTCATGCCATAAGTCCAGAGACTCCACAAGATAAGCAGAATTATTTTCATTTTCAATATTGAGTTTAAACATTCCATTTGCAACATAACCTTTTCCAACAAACATGCCATTTTTAGATAAAATAAATTTATCTATCTCAAAAACCATTTTAAAACCATGCTTCAAAAGAAGCATGCCTGATACCAAGTTCTTTCGAATATCAGGAACATGCAATACATCCATCAATGTAACTATCTTTTCGAAAGTAAATTTCAGTTCAACTGTTCCTTTTCTCACAACTTTAGTAGAGGAGGAGTTTCCCATATATACAATTTGACCATCCCCCACTAATTCATAAGTCTTGAAAGAATTTTGGTTACCTGATATGTGACGAGTTGCGCCGATATCTATCCACCATTTCACTTGAACTTCTGCTACAAATGCTTCTGTGACCATTGCCAGAAGCTCATCTTTTTTATTTTTATTTGCTTTTTCTTTCTTTTTTTTTTTGATTTTGAGAATTCTACAATCACGTGCATAGTGACCAACTTTGTGATAATGATAGCATTCACCATATTTAAAATTGGCACCATTACGCTTGAAATTTATAGTCTTCTTTGTCTTTGAAATTTTTTTATTTTCAGGTTCCTTCTTGTTTGATTTTTCTTCAACCATATGACCTTTCATGACAAGTTTCTTCAAACTATTATTATCACGCCATCGTGTCTCTTGTTCAATTTGCAAGTGTTACAACAATTGTTCAAGAGTCAAATTTTTCTTTTTGTGTAAGATTTTGCTTCGATACTCTTTCCAAGATGGATGAAGTTTTGATATAATTGCACCAACATGAAAGTTTTCATCAAGCGTAATTTTAGATATAGCAATTTTATTAGCTATAAGTTGGAATTCTTGTACTTGTTCAGTGATTGACTTGTCATCAACCATTTTAAATTTCATATAATTTGAAATGAGAAATTTCTTAGAACTCGCCTCTTCTGTTAAATAAATAGCTTGAAAAGTGTTCCATATATCTTTAGCATATTTGCATTTAACATAATATTGATCATAATATTTATTGGACATTTCTACAAGAATATAATTCTTGCACAAATAATCATCATATTGCCACTTAGCAATTTGTTCTTTAATCAAAGTAGCCTCGTCAGATGCTACCTCAGAACTAGGAGCATTTTGACATGGTTCTTCAAGAACATATGCCAACTTTAACATATGCCAACTTTAATCTTCTTAAAAAGAATTTTATCTTTCCACACCATCTAGAAAAGTCTTTGCCATCAAATATTTCAAAATTAGGATTAGGCAAAGATGGAATACTATTTGGTATTGTTGTAGAAGCCATTGAGACAACTATCTTCAAATTGTTAGAACAAAAATGATAATTGTATAAGAATTCAAAATAAAACTTGCTTGGCCTAGAGGCATGAAAATTCGCTTCTTAAAGATAGTTGGAGTCTCTCCCACGAGCAAATGGAAGAACTAGTAACAACTCTATCTTCGGAATTCAACTAAGCCACAAAACAAGAAGCATTCAAGAATGTTGCTCTTCTATTCTTGAATTGTTGATTTCACTTTTTGATCAATGTCTCTCAAATATTTTTAAGGGGATAAGTGTTTTTTTGAGTGCTTATCTTTTCAAACAAAAGAAACACTATTTATAGGGTAAAATTTTAATGCAAGAGAAAAGTATTAATTAATTAATAGTAAATAGATTCATGAATACTTTAAAACAAAAAGTAACTTTCTTTCAAGAACCTAAAACGTATAATTTAAAGAAGAATGAATTTGAAGAATTCTTTGTAACTCCATACTTTTAACTAATGGATTTGTTTCAAAAATTAATTAAAACATAACTCAAAATCTTTAATCGACGTATTTGTTTCAAAATTTATTGAAACACGACCTTTAACAATAACAGACAAAACAAGTCATGTCGCTTAATTTTTACATAAATTACGACATTAAGGGCATAACATTATGACCCACCAATTATGCTTTACATTTAACTTAGTTCCTACATAACTTATGCAGACAGGCGTGTGAGTTCAGTGTTGAAAAGTTATACCTTAAAAAATTCATAATAAAAAAGTTATGCCTACCTTAATTTGTATGAAACTTATGTTGATAAAGGCGCAAAGCATAATTTATTCCTACAAATGTTTTGTGGAATAAGACAAGAATTTTTTACACTTATGTCTGACAAGATGAAAATTTCTCTACATTTATGCCCTGCAAATTAATTAGATTCTGTACAATTACCCACATACCCACCCAACAATTCTTGGCTTGCTTGATCCATTTTGCCTAACTAATTTACTTAATCCTTTAGCATTTTTTAAAATTTATATTTGGTCATTTTGCTTATCTTGTCTTTTCTTTCGTGACTTTTTTTTTCCTTTCTTCTTTTCAAAGGTAAAAATGCTAGTTAATTATTTTTAAGGTAACAAAAATATAAAATATAAATAATTAGATAACAATAAAAATTGACTAAAATGAATGCTAAAGTCACTATCTTATTTGTTTTATGGAGGACGCGTATTAAGATAGAGGGTTAATAGGGATCGATGTTTTGTCTCGTTGTCTACCATACTATTAGTTTTGGTATTTCTGTAGTAGTTTTTTGCTTTTGATTTCTGTTATTTATGCCTATATCAACTACATATTATTGTCCTATAGTTATTGTCCTTTTACCTTGCTATTTGTTATTCTTGTTATCATCTACTATTTTCTATACATTTGTTACTTTTCTGGATTGCTTTGATGATTTTTCTTGAGTAGATGGTTTATCGAAAATAGCCTCTCCACTCCCTCCAAACTCCACTTTGTGAGATTATACTGGATATATTATTCTTGTTGTTGTCACTAGCTTATTTGTTAAAGCCTACATTAATAGAAAATATATTTTATAAATTTTCTTTTTCTTTTGCAAATGAAAACAACACTCATATCTAAGATGTGACTCTAAATTGTTTTTATCTTTTGACAAGTAAAATCTGCTTAAAAGCAATATAAAAATTAAAATACTAAAATTAAGCTAAAATTCATCTCTTCCTAATACTTTGTCTGCCCTAAATTCTCTGAAAGACACTCTAAACCTAATTGAGAAGCACATGACAATATTTTTTGGGGGGTCAACCAATAATAAGAACAAATAAAATTGGAGTTATTGAACTAATGTTTGTTTGCTACCCCAAAGAGAAAATGGTATAGGAGTTAGAAGCTTACTGGATCTCTCTCACTCTATCTATTAAAATGCGGTGGAGATTGAGAACTAAACAATGCCTGTGGGCTGATTTTATGAAAAGTAAATATTGTGCTTTTAAGCACATAATTTAGAATAATAGGTCTTTGACAACTCTCAAAGTTGGAAAAATTTTATATGGGCATGCAAGAAGCAAAGCAGAAGGCCATATGAAATGGAATATTAATGTTGGTAACTGCAACTTTTGATTGGATATATGGACTGATCATGGCCCTTTGATAATAATCTCAACAGTTAACTGTGAAGGTCTTCTTGCCATACACTGTGTCAAAGAATTTGTGCTTAATCGAAATTGGGATAAGAGGAACCTTTTATGTTGCTTCCTACCAACATTTTTCAAGACATCATGGGTATTGATATAGGCCCTGCTGATCAAAATATTGATAAACCCATCTGGACAAGTATTGAATATGGAAATTACTCTAACAAATTTGCTTGGTAGTTGACTAGAACACAAGAAAAAAAAAGAAAAAAAAAGATATTATGAGCAATATTTGGCTTAAGGCGACTTTCAAGATATCTTTTCTGTTAGAGTTCTGACCCAAATTTTGTTGATCCTGTCCAGAATGTTTTGCGGTGCAACCCATGTTTGTGATTTTCAATGGGGTTTTGTGGTGGTAGCATAGGGATCGGGACGATAGGCCCATGGACCTTTATGTTTTTTTGGGCCTAGAACATATTTGTATGCACATATTATATAAGTGCATTTAGTGGGTTGTTTTGTGTATCCAAAAAATGTACTCATTCTCTACATTTTACTCTTCTCCTTTCATTATAGTGAAACATCCTCTGTCTCAGCCCGTGGTTTTTCCTGTAAGGGTTTCCACATAAATATGTGTGTTCTTGTTTTCTTTCTTCTTGTTGTTTGCTTTATTTCTGCTCGATTCATAACAAAATGGTATCAAAGCCTGTTCGATTATTTTCTCGAGAATGGAAACCATATAGTATGATATTCCGTTGTTGGTTCGTAACACTGAATTTTCATTATGGCAGGTTAAGATGCGGACTATGCTTGCACAAATGGATTTAGACGATGCTTTATTAGGGTTTGAGAAGATGCCCTCATTATGGACGGACGAGGACCAACAACGTAAGGATCGGAAGGCTCTATTTCAGATCCACCTTCATTAATCCAATCAGATTCTAAAAAATATTTTGAAGGAGACCACAACTACTGCGTTGTGGTTGAAATTGAAATTGCTGTGTATGACAAAGAGCCTAACAAGTAAGTTGCATATCAAGCAATAACTTTATTCCCATCGCTTGTCTGAGGGTGCGTCCTTGGAGGATCACCTATCTATATTTAAGAAAATCATCTCTGATTTAGAGACTCTGGAGGTTAAGTACGATGGGGAAGATCTAGGGTTGATTTTGGTTGTGTTCGCTGCCTGTATCATACACGACCTTTAGGGATACGATTTTATATAATTATGATACCGTGACAATTGATGAAGTCTATGATGCGGTGTTCTCTAAAGAGAATATGAAGCATCTTGTGAATGGGTTGGAGACTCAAGGAGATGGTCTCATTGTTCGAGGAGAAAGGACTCATGAGAGGAATTATGAGGGTGATGACAGGAATAGGTCAAAATCCAAATATAGAAACAAAACCTGTAATTACTGCAAGAAGAAGGGCCATATCAAATTCGAATATTGGAAGCTACAGAATAGAGAGAAAAGAGAATCTCCAAAGCCGAAGGGAAATCAACCTGAGAAGTGATGGAGAACTCTTGGTAGTTTATGATGGTAACTCCAAAACCTGTGAGGATTGGATTCTTAATTCAGCTTGCACCTTTTATATGTGTCATAATTGGGATTGGTTTACAATATATGAAATAGTCTCTAAAGGTGCTGTGTTGATGGGAGATAACAAACTTTGTAAGATAGCTGGTATTGGAACAATCAAGATCAAGATGTTTGATGGGGTTGTGAGGACACTCGGTGATGTGAGGTATGTCCCAAAGCTGAAGAGAAATCTTATTTTCTTGAGTAGCCTTGATTCGAACGATTATAGGTACACTGGTGAAGGTGGAGTCCTGAAGGTTACTAAAGGTGCTCTTGTTGTGATGAAGTGATAGAGAAAGTCTACAAATTTGTATGTCCTACAAGGCTCTACTGTTATAGGTGATGCAACCATTTCTACCTCCTCTCTATAGAAAAGTGACGTTGCTAAACTTTGGCATATGTGCCTTAGGCATATGAGTGAAAACGGGATGGTTGAACTAAGCAGGAGAGGACTTCTTGATGGGCAAAGTATTACCAAATTGGAGTTCTGTAAGCACTATATTTTTGGAAAGTAGAAGAGGGTCAAATTCACTAAAGGAATCCGCTCAACTAAGGGCACACTTGATTACATTCATTCTGATCTTTGGGGTCCTTCTAGAGTACCTTCTAGAGGAGGTGCGAATTACTTGTTGACTATTCCAAAAAATTTTGGGTATTCTTCCTGAAGCAAAAGAATGGTGTGTTGCCTACTTTCAAGGAGTGGAAAATTATAATTGAAAAGCAAACAGGGAAGAAGGTAAAATGCCTTCGGACTGATAATGGTCTAGAGTTCTGTTCTAATGAATTTAATGCTTTGTGCAAGTTAGAAGGAATTGTGAGGCACTTGACAGTTCATCATATTTCGCAGTAGAATGGTGTGGCTGAACGAATGAATAGGACTATAACGGAGAAGGTAAGTTGTATGCCTTCTAATGCTGGTTTACCCAAGTCTTTTCGGG
Source organism: Capsicum chinense (assembly GCA_026120095.1). Classification (NCBI taxonomy): domain Eukaryota; kingdom Viridiplantae; phylum Streptophyta; class Magnoliopsida; order Solanales; family Solanaceae; genus Capsicum; species Capsicum chinense. The sequence continues at coordinate 113,376,075 of JAPEIP010000007.1, read as the reverse complement.
CTGAAGCTGCTTCTATAACTTGTCTTCTTATTAACCGGTCTCCCTCAGTCGCAATTGAAAAAAAGACTCCACAAGAGGTATGGTCTGGTACTCCTGCTAGTTATTCTGATTTGAGGATATTTAGATGTCCTGCGTATGCTTATGTTAATAATGGAAAGTTGGAACCTAGATTTATTAAGTGCTTATTTATGGGTTATAAGCCTGGTGTTAAAGGTTATAATCTTTGGTGTCCAGACAGCAGAAAGGTTATAATTAGCAAGGATGTTATGTTTGATGAAATTGCCATGCTTCGGGCTCCTTACGAATCTAGTGCTTCACCCCAGATGAGCTTAATGACATGAATCAGCAAAAGTTAAGCACCCAGTGCCTATTTTTCAGTCTAGCCCGGAGATACGGAGTGATACTATTTCTTCTTCACCACCAGTGGCGCCATAATATTTTATTGCTAAAAATAGGCCTAGAAGAGATATTAGACCTCCTCAGAAGTATGCTGAAGTTGATTTGGTTTCTTATGTATTGAGTGTAGCAGAAGATATTGATTCCGATGAGAATCCGTATTCTTACTCAAAGGCAGTTAGTTGTGATGATTTCAGCGGATGGATGATTGCTATGCAGGTGGAGATAGAATTACTTCATAAGAATGACACATGAGATCTGGTGAGATTGCCTAAAGATAAGAAAGTTGTCCGTTGCAAGTGGGTATTTAAAAAGAAAGAAGGAACATCGAGAGTTGAAGATACTAGGTACAAAGAAAGACTAGTTGCTAAAATTTATAGTCAGGGTCCAGGTATTGACTTCATAGATGTGTTTTCTCCAGTTGTAAAACATAGTTCGATTTGAGCATTGCTTGGTATTGTGGCCATGCATGATCTTGATCTTGAGCAGTTGGATGTCAAAACTGCATTCTTACATGGAGAACTTGAAGAGGATATCTATATGCAGCAACTAGAGGGCTTTGTAGTCTCAGGAAAGGAGGACTATGTATGCTTGCTGAAAAAGTCTCTTTATGGCTTAAAGCAGTTGCCTAGATAGTGGTATAAGAGGTTTGACTCTTTTATGACCTCTCATATGTTTCAGAGGAGCAGCTATGATAGTCGTGTCCACTTTAAGGAGGTAAGTGATGGTTAATTTGTGTATCTTCTCTTGTATGTTGATGATATGTTGATTGTAACAAAGGATATGGGAGAGATAATAAAAGTCAAACCTCAGCTTAGTAAGGAGTTTGATATGAAGGATCTAGGTGCAGTAAAGAAGATTCTTAGCATGGAGATTCTGAGGGATAGAAAGAATTGTAAGTTATACTTGAGTTAGAAATGATATATTGAAAAAGTGCTTCACAGGTTCAATATGAAAAATGCCAAACCTGTAAACTCCATTGGCAGCTCACTTCAAACTCTCGGCTATTTTATCTCCAAAAATAAATGATGAGCGTGACTATATATCTTGAGTTCTATACTCTAGTGCTGTTGGGTCTCTTATGTATGCGATGGTGTGTTCCTGATCAGATTTATCTTATGCTGTCAGTGCAGTTAGTAGATACATGAAAAATCCTAGAAAAGAACATTGGAAAGTAGTTCAGTGAATTTTTAGATACTTGCATGGATCTGCTGATGTTTGTTTGCAGTTTGGGCGAAATAAAGATGGAGTAATCGGGTATGTTAATTCTGGAGATCATGATAAAATAAGATCGCTTATAGGCTATGTTTTCACTAGTGGTGGTTATGCTATTAGTTAGAAAGCTAGCTTATAGACTACGGTTGCTTTGTCAACTACTGAGGTAGAGTATATGGCTATTACAGAGGCTTTCAAGGAAGCTATTTGGTTGAAGGGTTTGTTTGGTGAACTCAACAAAGACTTACAGATTAATATAGTCTTTTGCGACAGTTAGAGTGCTATCTTTCTTATGAAAGATCAGATGTTTCACGAGATGACAAAGCACATCGATGTTCGGTATTATTTTGTGCATGAAATTATTGCTCGTGGTGTTATTGTGGTGAGCAATATTAGTACTCATGATAATCCTGCTGATATGATGACCAAGACACTACCAAGTGCCAAGTTTGAGCATTGCTTGGACTTGGTTAGTGTTAGCCGTTAAGATGTGCCCTTAGGGGCTTTTGTGGATGTAAAACCCCAAGAACCCATCCCGAGACGTCACACGGTGCTTAAGGTCATATGTTGCCCCAAGCTAACCCTTTAAGCCTATCATTACTTTCAGAACTCATTATAACGCAAATCATGCTAAGATAAAGAGAAATAACCATGTCATGAACATACTGCGATACGAAGTAATAGCGCTATGTACAATCAAAATACTAAAGTTCTGTACATATTGGTACTCTAGCCTGACTAAGCCTCTACTATACAAGTCGATGAGCCATTGGGACAGATCCCCAACTGACTCGTACTGAACTGAAAATAAATAACCATCTATTGATAAGACAAAATCAGAAATACAGGTCCTCGAACCATGAGTCACTGCTGAAACTGAGTACCTGAACCTATATCACGAGGAAATATAGAATACAAAAGAGTATGAGGGTCATTACTTGGGAATGTACTGAGTATGTGGGGGTGGATGCAGCATTTTAAATAATATCATAAATGTATAAGAAATCATGTATGCTGACAATAATAACTATCTTCGCTTGAATTATCTGAAACATTATTTCCATAAATCATCAGTAATGACACGTGTTTCATAAATCTCATAAATCATT
>JAPEIP010000007.1:113324516-113350303 GCA_026120095.1 Capsicum chinense | reverse complement strand
TACTTTAAAGGTGAATTTTTATTTTGAATGTGGTTTAGTTTGGTGACTTGGGTGATGACTTAGTGAGTTAAAATTTACTAAGTGTAGGTACTTTAAAGGTGAATTTTTTATTTTGAATGTAGTTACGTTTTGTGACTTTGTAGGTGACTTAGTCACTTGAAATTGATAAAGTGTAGGTACTTTAAAGGTGAATTTTTATTTTGAATGTCGTTTAGTTTGGGGAGTTGGGTGATAACTTATGAGTTGAATATGTTGAAGGTTAGGTACTTGAAATGCCAATTTTTGTTTTGAATGTAGTTAAGTTTGGTTACCTAGTCACTTGAAATTGGTAAAGTGTAGGTATTTTAAAGGTGAATTTTTATTTTTGAATGTGGTTTAGTTTGGTGACTTGGGTGATGACTTAGTGAGTTGAAAATATTAAAGTTTAGGTACTTGAAATGTCAATTTTTGTTTTGAATATAGTTAAGTTTGGTGACTTGGTAGGTGACTTAGTCACTTGAAATTGATAAATTGTAGGTACTTTAAAGGTGAAGTTTTGTTTTTATTGTGGTTTAGTTTGGTTACTTGAGTGATGACTTAGTGAGTTGAAATTTACTAAGTGTAGGTACTTTAAGGGCTAATTTTTTGTTTTGAATACAACTAAGTTTGGTGACTTGGTAGGTGACTTAGTCACTTTAAATTGTTAAAGTGTAGGTACTTTAAAGGTGAATTTATATTTTGAATGTTGTTTAGTTTAATGACTTGGGTGATGACTTAGTAAGTTGAAAATGTTGAAGTTTAGGTACTTGAAATGTGAATTTTTGTTTTGAATATTGTTTAGTTTGTTGTTTTAGAAGGTGACTTATGACTTAAAATTTATAAAGTGTAGATACTTTAAAGGTGAATTTTTGTCTTGAAAGTGGTTTAGTTTGGTGACTTGGATGATGACTTAGTGAGTTGAAATTTACGAAGTGTAGGTACTTTAAAGGTGAATTTTTTTGTTTTGAATGTAGTTAAGTTTGGCGACTTGGTAGGTGATTTAGTCACTTGAAATTCATAAAGTGTAGGTACTTTAAAGGTAAATTTTTATTTTGAATGTCGTTTAGTTTGGCGACTTGGGTGATGACTTAGTGAGCTGAAAATGTTGAAGTTTAGTTACTTGAAATTTCAATTTTTATTTTGAATATAGTTAAGTTTGGTGACTTGGTTGGTGACTTAGTCACTTGAAATTGATAAAGTGTAGGTTGTTTAAAGGTGAACTTTTGTTTTTAATGTGGTTTAGTTTGGTGACTTGGGTGATGACTTAGTGAGTTGAAATTTACTAAGTGTAGGATCTTTAAAGGTAAATTTTTTGTTTTGAATGTAGATAAGTTTGGTGACTTGGTAGGTGACTTAGTCACTTGAAATTGATAAAGTGTAGGTACTTTAAAGGTGAATTTTTTTTTGAATGATGTTTAATTTTGTGCCTTGGGTGATGACTTAGTGAGTTGATAATGTTGAAGTTTAGGTACTTGAAATGTGAATTTTTATTTTGAATGTGGTTTAGTTTGTTGTTTTAGGAGGTGACTTAGTCACTTGAAATTGATTATGATGTAGGTACTTTTTTATTTTGAATTTAGGTACTAGAAATTTGAAATTTTGGTTAGTTGATCCACTTAGTTGAATTTGATTGATTGTGTAGATGGAACCTGATTATAGCTGGATATATCAATGGAATAATGATAATAGAATGAGTCTTAGGGAGGAATTTGTTGAAGGTGCCAGACGATTTGTTGAACATGCTAAGATACTTGATGTTTGGTCACGTTTTCGGGTTATTCATTGTCTTTGTGTTAGATGTGATGGTATAAATGTTTTAGGAGGTGACTTAGTCACTTGAAATTGATTATGATGTAGGTACTTTTTTATTTTGAATTTAGGTACTTGAAATTTGAAATTTTGGTTAGTTGATCCACTTAGTTGAATTTGATTGATTGTGTAGATGGAACCTGATTATAGCTGGATATATCAATGGAATAGTGATAATAGAATGAGTCTTAGGGAGGAATTTGTTGAAGGTGCCAGACGATTTGTTGAACATGCTAAGATAATTGATGTTCGGTCACGTTTTTGGGTTATTCATTGTCTGTGTTAGATGTGATGGTATAAATCTTTTAAAAGAAGAAGTTGTGAAGGAATATCTTTATAGAACGGGGTTTCACGAGGACTTTTTAAGATTGCGTACTATTGGTGATGATGTTGAGCAAAATAACTTTATTGTTGCAGAAAGTAATAGGTCTGTCGGGCATAATGAATATCAAGATACTAGGATGATAGAAATGGTGCACAATGCTTTTGGGATGCAATAGATATTCCTAATAGAGAAGCGGGAAAATTCTATGAACAATTGCATGCTGCTAGTCATCCTTATTTTGATGGGTGTTCGCACTCTTGTTTGTCTGTTGCTGTTAGATTATTAAGTATTAAATTAGTCTAGAATATTGCTGAAGGAGGAATGGACTCAATGATAGACCTTATTAAAGAGTTAGTTGACCCCGACATAGAGTTTCCTGATTCTTTCTATAAGCCAAAAAGATTGGCGTCAAACTTAGGTCTCTTCTCGGTTAGAATTGATTGTTGTGAAAATGGCTGCATGTTATACTTTAAGGAAGATGCTAACCAAGAGTCTATAAGTTTTGTCAGTACCCTCGATATAAGCGTGGTTGTAGTGTAAATAAAATTTCTACTAAGGCGATGCATTATTTACCTCTAATACCAAGGTTGAAGAGGTAGTATGCTTTAAACAGCTTAGCTCCTCATATGAGATGACACAGTGAAAATAGAAGGCCCACTGGTGATATGTGTCATCCATCTAATGCAGAGTCTTGGAAGTATTTTGATGCAACTTATCCAAATTTTGCAGCTGAGCCACAAAATATTCGTTTGTTATTATGTGCGGATGGCTTCTCTCCTTTTTTCAGTTGGTGCTGTGCCATATTCATGTTGGCCTGTATTAATCACCCTATATAATCTTTCTCCTGAAATGTTGATGACTAGTCCCTATATATTTTTGAATTGTATTTTCCTGGCCCGCGTAATTCAAAAAGCAGAATAGATGTCTGCATGCAACCTTTGATCGATGAACAGAATTTGGGACATCTCACTTAAACAGAATTTCAATCTGCGTGCATATTGTCACGACCCAAATCGATGCCTTGGCCGTGACGAGCATTCTGATCCATGAAGGCCTAGACGCCCTTCTCTATCTAGTAGTCATGCACCAAATTCATACAATACAGAAAGACGCAGAATTACAGTTTAATATGAGATCATGGTCATATTCTGAATTCAATTTAACAATGAGGAATAAAAATCCAATAGTAACTAGACATTAACTGAACCAGTATGCAAAATCTCTAATACATGATAAAATGACAACTGTTTGAAAATTGGGATAAGGCCCCCAGTAGACCCAAATCTAAATAAATAACAAATGTCTGGAATAGACAGGCCTTCTGGAATAAAGAAGGCTCACCACTGCACAACTTGCTTCTCTCTAAAATCTTTACTATTTAGCCGGACCCCTAGATTGAGCCTCAGACCCTGAGAGATAGGAGGTCAATACAGTTGTACTGGTACACAGAGAAAATCCAAAATAATGCTTTATATTTAACATATATGAGAGCAATTTAAAACAGTTTATAAATACATCATATAGAAAGAATCACATGGGAATATTTAAAAGACTCTACAAGAATCATCTGAACTCTGTACTAGGTGGTATACCCTACAACTCTGAAATTCCATGGGCTATATGGAATCTGCCATTAACTCGGCCGCCAAGCCCCAAACCCAAGTTTGCCGCAAGGGTCGGAGTCTCTGTCTCTACTATGCCACAGGGCCGTCGCCAGCAAACAATAATAATATATCTATATCGGTAAATACGGTTTTAGGCTAAGAGTAACTTGAACTCAAGCCTTTTTCAGGTAACCACTTAACTCTCTTTAAGCCCATTTTTAACTCTTTTAAAACATGTATTCTCTGAAAACATACTCTAAAAACTCTAAATCTGTTATGGCATACATACATATGGTATCGTCATACCATTGACTTGCAAGTTACATCTCTGAGCCATTAATAGTATATTATAATCTCTGTTTTCAAGACATAAGTTTGGGACCACCATATCGATAAATTATTTCAAAGAACTCTTTCTTAAAGCTCACGTAAATATATGCAAGAACCTCTCTTTTTCAACAGTTCAAAACACGCAAAGTGGTCCTATCGAAGTTTTCAATCACATGCAATTTCCTTCTCTTTAACACAAAAACATAATTATATCAAGGAACACCCTCTCATTATTTCTAAATCACGTTCAAATGCTATGACATTGAGAAAACTACTTTCAAATCATAAAACATGCATTTCAACTCTTTTTCGACAAGTTCATAGACTTTAATTCAACGCAAGAGAGGGATTTCTTAATTTATTCTCTCAAACAATCTTCAATTTCAATTTTCATACATATACATACACATATAAATCGATTTAAAGGGGGAAGGCCGAAAGGCCGAAACAACAATATCACTAAAACATTCATGATGCATAATTAAAATAATGGATTCCAAAATCCCTTTCTAAATTCATGCTTGATAAACTTTAAATCATATTTGAGTGTTTCAACAAGCCCATGTAGTTTTAGGATAAACCCCACGTACCTTAGGTTGTTTAGGAGGAAGAGCGAATTCCAAATTTTACCTTAGTTCTTAAAAATATTGACTTGCAAGGATGAGTTCTTGATCTTGAAAGAAGAGGCTAGGGTTTTTAATTTTATGTTAAAGGAGTTATTTTTATGAAAACCTACCTAAAGTGCTGATATGGTGTTTAATTTCGTGTTTGGGGCGTATTAGGATAAGGGAAAATGACCCCATTGCTATTAAACACGCGAATTTTAAGATCTAAACAACTGGGCATTGACGCTGTAGGCGATGTGGCGGTCATGGGCATCGACGCGATACTCGACGCGTTGCGCCTCTACCGCGTCGAGCCTCAGTACTTTTTTTGCACAAATATTGACCAACGTGGTGTGCGATACAGTGCGCCAAGATCGCGTTGGTCCACTATTTTGGAACACTGAATGGGGTCCAAACGTGGTCTGAAAAATCCGAAACTAGTCCGGGAACACCTATTGACCTCCCGGATCATGAACTAGCTAACATAACTATTGAGTGTTGGAAAGGTTGAAAATAAAATCGTCAAGGATTTAGAGCTCAAAATGACTATGTCCCTTTTATAATTTGAATATTTTCAAGTTGCTAGCCTCTCACACATGCCTCTAGGTGATATCAAGTCTAATAAAACTACGGGGTGTTACATTATCCCCCCCGGGATCATTCGTCCCCGAATGATGATGCGGAACACAGATAAACACGATTTCAACCATACTAAGGCCATAAAAGAATAAGACAAAGATTTTACCTTTCGTTTCATCATTCACCGAATAAAAAAGGTTTGGGTATCTTGCATGCATATCACTCTCTGACTCCCAAGTGGCTTCCTACACTATCTGATTTCTCTACAACACCTTAACCGAGACTACCTCCTTGCTCCTCAACTTTCGGACTTGACACTCCAGAATAGAAATGGGTTTCTCCTCATAAACCAAAGAGTCTTTCACATTGATCTCCTCTATAGGAAACACTAAAGAATGATCTCCAATACATTTCTTCAACATGAATATGTGAAATACCGAATGAACAGAACCCAGATTTACCAGCAACTCTAACTCATATGCAACCCCGCCTATCCTTCTCAAAATCTGATATGGTCCTATATAGCATGGACTCAACTTACCTTTCTTCCCAAATTGCATGATTCCTCTCGTAGGAGAGACTTTGAGAAACACCCAATCACGAACCTTAAATTCTATCGCCCTTCTTCTAACATAGGCATAGGACTTCTGATGACTCTGATCTGTTTTGAGTCGTTCTCTGATGATTTTCACATCCTCCATCGCTTGATGAAAAAGGTCAGGCCCAAACAACCGCATTTCACCTACTTCATACCAGCCTATTAGCGACCTACATCTTCTCCTATACAATGCCTTGAAAGGAGCCATCTTAATACTGGCGTAGTAACTATTATTATATGCGAACTCTATCAATGGCAACTGATCTACCCAACTACCTTTCATGTCAATTACGCAAGCCATCAACATATCCTCAAGGGTCTGAATAGTACGTTCGGCTTACCCATCGACCTAAGGGTAGAAAGCAGTACTCAGGTTCACTTGGGTACCTAAACCCCTCTGAAAAGACCTCCAAAACTGTGAAGAGAATTACGTACCTCGATCAGATATAATGGATATAGGTGCTCCATGAAAATGAAATATCTCTTCAATGTACAGCTTGGCATAATTATCTCCCGAATAGCTAGTCCTGATAGACAGAAAGTGAGCTGAATTGGTCAGCCGGTCTACAGTTACCCAGATAGAATCATACTGGTTTCAGGACCTCGAAAGTCCCGTGATGAAATCCATATTGATCATCTCCCACTTCCATAGAGGAAAAGCTATCTCTTGGGAGGTACCACCTGGCCTCAAGTGTTCCACTTTAATTTGTTGACAGTTCAAACACTTGGAAACAAAGTTAGCCACATCACATTTCATATTATTCCACCACTATATAGCTTTAAAATCATGGTACAATTTAGTAGAGCCTGGGTGAACAACATACCTCAAAGTGTGAGCTTCATCGAGGATTCTTTTCTGCAAACCATCTACATCTGGCACACATAATCTACCCTGATATCTCAGTATCCCATCACCACCAATTTCAAAAGACATCACCTTTTGTTGCCCCACATCTTTCTTAATTTGCTTTAAAATAGGATCTTCGGCCTGCTTCTCTTTAACTTCTCCACAAAGGGAAGATTTAGCTATCTCATGAAAAACCACTCCTTCATCTTCGGAATCCAAGAGTCACACCCCTAGATTTGCAAGTCGACGAATATCTTCACCATCTCTCTCTTTCCTTCCTCAACATAAGAAAGACTGCCCATAGATAACCTACTGAGGATGTTGGCTACCACATTCGCCTTTCCCGGATGATAGTGCAGGCTTATGTAATAATCCTTCAAAAGTTCCAACCAACGCCTTTGCCGAAGATTTAATTCTTTCTGTGAGAAAACATACTGTAAACTCTTATGGTCAGTAAATATATCAACATGTACCCTATAAAAATAATGCCGCCAGATTTTAAGAGCATACACCACATCCACTAACTCCAAGTCATGGGTGGGGTAATTTCGCTTATGCACCTTCAACTGCCTAGATGCATAAGCCACCACTTTACCGTGCCTCATAAGTACACACCTAAGTCCTACTCGGGACGTATCATAGTACACAACAAAGTCCTCTGTACCTTCCAGAAGAGTCAAAACAGGAGCAGTTGTCAACTTGTCTTTCAACTTCTCAAAACTATTCTCACAGGAGTTAGACCATACAAACTTCACTTTTTTCTGCGTCAACTTAGTAAGTGGAGCAGCTATGAAGGAAAAACTCTCTACGAATATTTTGTAATACCCTGCCAAACCCAAGAAGGCAATAACATTAAGCCAAAATTCACACTTGGAAAATTTTGCATACAACTTATGATCTTTGAGAGTCTGAAGGATGATTCAGAGGTGATTGGCATGGTTCTCCTCACTCTTAGAATAAATCAAAATATCATCAATGAAAACTATGACAAACAAGTCCAGAAACTGATGGAACACCCTATTCATTAGGTCCATGAAAGATGCAGGGGCGCTAGTCAACCCGAAGGACATGACTAAGAATTCATAATGACTGTAGCGGGTTCGAAAAGCTATTTTGGGAATATCTGACTCTATAACCTTCAACTGATGGTATCTTAGATAAAGGTCTATCTTTGAAAAATATTTAGCACCCTGAAGTTGGTCAAAGAGATCATCAATCCTAGGAAGAGGATATTTTATTTAACAGTGACTTTATTCAGCTGACGGTAATCTATACACATATGAAAGGAACTATCTTTCTTTCGCACGAAGATCACGGTGCACCCCAGGGAGAAATACTAGGGTGGATAAAACCTTTGTCTAGAAGATTTGTTAGATGCTCTTTCAACTCTTTCAGTTCTACGGGAGCTATTCTATATGGCAGAATGGGGATGGGAAGGGTGTCTGGTAGTAAATCAAAACCAAAATCTATCTCCTTATCAGGTGGTATTCCTGGGAGGTCATCGAGAAATATTTCTGGGAATTCATTTACCACAATAACAGATGGAAGGGAAGGACTTTCAGTATTTGAATCTTTAACATGAATAAGATGATACAAAAAACCCCTGGAAATGAGTTTACGTGCTCTGAGGTAAGATATAAAGTTCCCTCTAGGCGCTAAAGAATGACCCTCCCATTCTATCACTGGTTCATTTGGAAAAGAAAAAGTAACCTTTCAGGTTCTACAATCTAGCGTGGCATAACATGAATGGAGCTGGTCCATTCTTAAGATGGCATCAAAATCAACCATATCAAGCTTAATGAGATCTGCCACAGTATTCCGGCTATAAATAGACATAACACAAATCTTATACACCCTCCTAGCCATAACAGAATCACCCACCGGAGTGGAAGCAGAGAAAGGTTCTGCAATTATATCGGGTTCAAACCCAAAACCAACAGCCACATAATAGGTCACATAGGACAAGGTAGACCCAGGATCAAGTAACACATATACATCATGAGAGAAAATTTGTAACATATCGGTGACTACATCTGGTGAGGCCTCTGCCTCCTGGTGGTTTGACAAAGCATACAACTGGTTGCGACCACTTTCAACAGCTGAATAACGTCTTTGAGAGGCAGTGCTGGTACGAAGAAATTAGCTTGAAATTTGGCTTCCCCAACATTACCTTTCGCTGTCGGGCAATCCTTATGGATATGGCCTGGCTAGCCGCACAAATAACATACCATGGCACCAAACTAACATCTTTCTGGATGATTTCTCCCATATCTTCTACAGTGCGGGTATGATCGAGGAGTATGAGCTACACTCCTCCGAGACTGCGTACCCTGTACTCTCGGGCCATGACTAGACTAAAAATCCCAAAATCACTGATCAGATGGAGGTCTGGGAACTAGAGCACTGACTGCAGACTGAGCATTATTCCAATTCTTTTTCTTTTTCCACTTGCTTCCCCAATTTCCATCCTGGTACTGACTATGATTCTGATCTTCTGGCTAGGCCCTCTTGGCTTGCCTGTCCTTTTCCCTTGCCTTAGCCACCTTTTTCTCCTAATCCTCTACCTTGCATCTGAACTGACAGTCTGGAGAAGTCCATGTCCCTGTTCAGCATTGCCCCTTGCATTTAAGCACTAAGTCATCTGAAGGCCGGATGCAAACTTTCTCATATGGGCTCTTATATTACCAACCAACTCTGGAGCATAACAGGATAGTTGGTTGATCCTCAGAGTGTACTTCTTGACACTCATTTTTTCTTGCTTTAGGTTCATAAGCTCTTCAGCTTTGGCCTCCCTCAACTCTAGAGGAAAGAATAGATCTAGGAAGGCTTTCACGAACTCACCCCATACTGTGGGCTCAACACTCTCACCCTTCGAATCTTCCCACTTGCTATACCACTAATTCACAACTTCTTTAAGCTAATAAGTTACTAATTCCACCCCTTCCACCTCATCTATATGCATCACCCTAAAAATCTTCTCTATTTCATCTACAAACTCCTGAGGATCTTCCTCTACCTTAGTGCCAGCAAACTTGGGAGGGTTCATCCGCATGAACTGAACCACCCATATAGCCTCAGATGTAACTGATGCAAACCCAACATTCTCCAACCGTTGAGTCTGTGTGGCCACTAACTGCACAAACGTATGTATTGACTGCGTGAATTCTGTATTAGATACCTCTCTCTTATGAGGTTGGGTGCATTTAGTCCCCATCCGGGGATCCTAAGGTGCCCTGGGTAGGCTGGTCTAAGTAGGTGGGACTCCTAGAGTAACAACAACTTTTGGAGTATATGCTCTGTTATGTCTCCTCATCCCATGAGTAGGATGAACCTCATCAGTCTGGGCATTCTGATCGTTAGAGCGATGTGGAGGCATGACCTCTTTTCTGAAATACAAGAGATCATTGATTAGAGGAAGATTATACTCCAAAGCACGAACTAATTCATAAGGAGGGGAAATATTGCTAAACGCTTAGTAGCTTCCTACTTATGAGTATGGCATACTACACACCTATAACTAAGACTCTACCCGACGTGATTTCGCAGACACCCTGGGACCATTAATCATGCTCTGATACCAAGTTTTTCAAGACTCAAATTGAGGACCTGGCCGTAATGAGAATTCCAAACCATGAAGATCCAGATGCCCTTCTCTATCTGGTAGTCAAGCATAAAATTCATACAATACAAGAAGACGCAGAATTACAGTTTAATATTAGACCATGGTCATATTCTGAATTCAATTTAACAATGAGGAAAAATACAACAGTAACTAGACATCATCTGAACCAGTCTGCGAAATCTCTAATACATGATAAAATGACAACTATCTAAAAACTGGGACAAATCCCCAGTAGACCCAAATCTAAATAAATAACAAATGTCTGGAATAGATAGGCCTTCTGGAATAAAGAAGGCTCATCACTGCACAACTCGCTTATCTCTGAAATCTCCACTGCTTAGCTGGACCCCTAGATTAAGCCTCAGACCCTAAAAGATAGGGGGTCAATACAGTTGTACTGGTACATAGAGCAAATAAAAAATAATGATTTATATTCAACATATATGAGAGCAATTTAAAATGGTTTATAAATACATCATATAGAAAGAATTACATGGGCACATTTAAAAGACTCTACAAGAATCATCTGAACACTGTAACACATCTTTATTTTACTTCTTGACTAGGTGATATACTCTACAACTCTAAAATTCCATGGGCTATATGGAATCTGTCATTAACTCAATAGCCAAGCCCCCAACCCAAGTTTGCTACAAGGGTTAGAGTCTCTGTCTCTACTACTCCACAGGGCCGTTGCCAACGTACAATAATAATATACACGTATCAGCAAATACGGTTTTAGGCTAAGAGTTACTTGAACTCAAAGCTTCTTCAGGTAACCACCTAATCCTCTTTAAGCCCATTTTTAACTCTTTTAAAACATGTATTCTCTGAAAGCATACTCTAAAAACTCTAACTCTGTTATGACATACATACATATGGTATCGTCATACCATTGACTTGCAAGTCATATCTCTTAGCCATTAATAGTATATTATAATCTCTATTTTCAAGACATAAGTTTGAGATCACCATATCGATAAATAATTTCAAAGAACTCTTTCTTAAAGCTCACGTAAACATATAAAGAAACTCTCTTTTCCAACAGTTCAAAACACACAAGGTGGTCCTATCAAAGTTTTCAATCACATGCAATTTCCTTCTCTTTAACACAAAAACATAATTATGTCAAGGAAAACCCTCTCATCATTTCTAAATCATGTTCAAATGCTATGACATTGAGAAAACTATTCTCAAATCATAAAACATGCATTTCAAATTTTTTTGACAAGTTCATAGACTTTAATTCAACACAAGAGAGGAATTTCTTAATTTGTGCTCTCAAGCAATCTTTAATTTCAATTTTCATACATATACATATACATATAAATCGATTTAAAGGGGGAAGGCCAAAAGGCCAAAACAACAATATCACTAAAACATTCATGATGCATAATTAAAATCGTGGATTCCAAAACCCCTTTCTAAATTCATGCTTGATAAACTTTAAATCATATTTGAATGTTTCAACAAGCCTAGGTAGTTTTAGGATAAAACCCCCATACCTTAGGTTGTTTAGGAGAAAGAGGAAATTCTGAATTTCATCTTAGTTCTTGAAACTATTAACTTGCAAGGATGAGTTCTTGATCTTGAAAGAAGAGGCTAGGGTTTTCAATTTTATGTTAAAGGAGTTATTTTTGTGAAAATCTACCTAAAGTGCTGATATGGTGTGTTAATTTTGTGTTTGGGGCGTATTAGGGTAAGGGAAAATGACCCCATTGCCCTTAAACATGCAGATTTTAAAAACTAAAACAACTGGGCATCGACGCTGTAGGCGACGTGGCTTGTCATGGGCATTGACGTGATACTCAACACGTCGTGCCTATACCACGTCGAGCCTCAATAATTTTTCTGCACAAAGATTGACAACGTGATGGGCAATGCAGCGCGCCAAGATCACGTTGGTCCACTATTTTGGAACACCGAACGAGGTCCAAACGCGGTCCAAACAATTCAAAACTTATCCGGGAGCACCTATTGGGCTCTTGGATCATGAACTAGCTAACATAACAACTATTAAGGGTCGGGAAGGTCAAAAATATAATCTTCAAGGATTTGGAGCTCAAAGTGACTAAGTCCCTTTTTACACTTAGAATATTTTCAAGTTGTTAGCCTCTCACACATGCCTCTAGGTGACATCAAGTCAAACAAAACTAGGGGTATTACACATATCTAATGTGGACTGTTAATGATTTTCCTGCTTATGGAATGTTGTCTAGGTGGATGACAGCTAAAAAGTTGGCTTGTCCATACTGCATGGAAAAAATAAAATCTTTCACATTGAGACATAGAAGGAAAAATTCATAGTTTGATTGTCATCGTTGTTTCTTGCCACCTGATCATGAATATAGGAGACTCGAGAATTTATTCAAAAGGAATAGAACGGAGCATGATGGTCCACCTCCAAGGCTATCTGTTCATAACATTTGGGAGATAGTTCAAGATTTTCCTAAAGTCAGCAAAAAACCATTATATAGACTTGATGGATATGCTGTTTCGCATAACTGGACTAAGCCAAGTATATTTTGGGAGTTAGAATATTGGTCAGATAATTTACTTAGAAATAATGTTGATGTCATGCATACTGAGAAGAACTATTTTGACAGCTTGTTCAACACAGTTATGGATGTCACTGCCAAGATAAAGGACAATCCTAAGGCCAGACTTGACTTACCAAAATATTGCAAGCACAAGAATTACATATACAGGAGGGGCCTAATGGAAATGTTCTTAAGCCCAAAGCTAGTTTTACATTCAAGTTGGACCAAAAGCGTCAAATATGCGAGTGGGTCTAAAGTTTGAAGATGTCGGATGAATATGTCTCAAATTTAGGAAAGAGGGTTGATATGGCACAAGGAATCTTTCATGGAATAAAAAGCCATGATTGTCATGTTTTCATGGAACAGTTACATCCAATTGCTTTTATTGGATTACTTGAAAATATATGAAAACCAATAGAAGAGATTAGTTTGTTCTTCAAATACTTATGTACCACCACATTAAAAGAAGAAAATCTGGCACAAATGGAAAGAAATATTGTTGTTATCACCAACAAATTGGAGAAGATTTTTCAGCCAGCATTCTTTGATGTGATGGAACATCTTCCCATTCACCTTGTGCACGAAGCTCATCTAGGAGGTCCAGTTCAAACTAGGTTGATGTATCTATTCGAACGGTAAGAAATTATAACATATTTAAATTAATACATATCATTTTTTAGTATAGTAAACATCTAATCTTAAGATTGCGCAGGGCAATTGGAAAATTGAAAAGGGGTCCCAAAAACAAAACATAGGGTGGAAGGCTCTATATTTGAGGCATATCTTGCAAGAGAAACGTCGCAATTTTGTTCATACTACTTTTATGATGAAGTTGCTTGTTCAAGAAAAAGACTGAATTGTCATCAGGACGCTGAGAATGAGACTCATTTGCAACCGATATTAATTTTCAATCAATCTGGTTGTAAGGTTAAACAGACCATATTTCACTGGCTCACTCCCACGGTGCGCAAATCAATAACTTTGTATGTCTTGCTGAATTGCCCAAATGTTGAGCCCTTTCTGAAGTAAGGAGATTAAAAATTTAACATATCTTATTTATTTACTCATTCCCTTAAGGAAAGTAATTGTGTTTCGCATGTTTGATCTTCAGTTCATTTAAGACTTAATTCCACTAACATCAAGTGTATACATCCTTTGCAACATGGTTTACATATGAGGTTCATAAGTGTATTAATATTTCTACAAATTTTAAATATTCACACATTCCTCAACTAACATATATATATATATATATATATATATATATATGTAAAATATTTTTTGGTACACCAGTCACCAAATGCAGCCACATATGATTAGCTCTTGAGAGATATTTCTTTGGGATCAGTTGAAGCACATGCAATGTCCCATTACAAAATAAATGGGTTTAAATTTTCCACCAAAGAACACTCCAAAACAAGGAAAACAAACAATAGTGGTATTTGAGTTAAGGGTGATGATGATGTTGATTACTTTGGCATCATACACGAGATCTTAGAATTGGAGTATGCTGGTTTCCCGATAAAAAAATTATCCTCTTTCGATGTAAGTGGTTTGATCATGAACAAGAGGCACAAGAGTATATAAGGAGCATAATATCATTGAAGTGAAGCACAATAGGTCATATCCTGTTTACGATCCATTTGTTCTAGTGCAAAATGTTAGACAAGTGTATTATGCTCCTTATCCATTGCGCAGTGATAAGTCTGATTAGTGGGCTGTAATCAAAACAAAGCCTATAGGATGGTGAACGTTGAGAATGTGCTGAAAACTGTGTATCAAAATGAAATACATATTAATCACCAACTAGTGGACATTGACTTAGTGGATGGTTTGAATCACTCGAAAAATATATTTGAAGAAGTTAATATTGCAGAAGAAGAGGCTGAGTGGGTAGGAGATGAGGAGACTTCCAAAGAGGGTGAATAGTTTTGTGGAGAATCTTCAGGAGAGGAGGATTTGTTTGTGTAGGTTGTATTTATTATATATGATGTCTTTATGCTTTGTACTATATATTTACATTTATGTTTCTTGATTAAGATTGATATATAATATATTGTGTAAGATTGTTGTTTTTATTTTTCCATAATTTATATAGTAATAGAAATATTCTTGTCTATCTCGTATTGTTGGAGCAATTTGAAATGTGAATTAGTAACTTGAAATTAATTACTTGGAATGTTTTCTTATATATTCATTTTGTAGGAACTAACTACTTGTTAACTTTACATAATTTAGATGTCAGGTAGAGGTGACAAAGGTAAGAGAAAAGTTGATCCTACCAAAACAAAAAAGAAAAAAGAACCTCCACCTTATAGACAATCGACATGTATTCATATATCTGAGGTTCGGTTTGCTGACGCGCCAGCACGACCCTCATATTCTAGGCCGTCTCAGCATTCGTTCCTTCTCCTATGCATGTGGGGCCACTTCATGGGTCTATACAGAGTCATTATACTCCTATCACCGTCCCACCACCATCATAGTACTATTGGACAACCGCTGGCACATCCAGACATCTACCATCGTCAATACCCTCCTATAGTAGTCCCCCACATTCGCACAGTGATTCTGCTGGATCTATTGGGTTGTCGGATCTTTATCTTAGAGGCACTCCATCCGGTACTTCAGATTCTCCTATGCCATTGCATCCACCAGCACTTCCTCCATGACCCATAGACATAGATGATTATGGGAGGCATTATCTTATTCTATATGGAATATGGTAAGATTTTTAAATATACTAACATTATTCACTTTTCATTACTGTATTATTATACTCTATCAAATTACTATTTGATCTTGTGTTGTAGGTTTAGGATGGATACTGGAGTTGGAAAAATTGTGAGTAAATGCATTTGTCATCACTTCAACGGCTACTGGACCAGTTGGCAAAAGGTTTCAGAAAATTACAGAGAAAAAATGTTTAAAGAATTTTATGTAACAATTTAACTTATCGACTACTTAACGTATTGTTAAAACCAAAGATTGAATATTATATTTTTGTTGTAGAAATATTACTAGTGGGATGAAGCGAATGAATGTGCTATAAGGATGAATTTTTATCGAAGAGCTAGATATAGATTTAACGTTCTGTTAGATTATGCCAGAACCAACATGGTACGACCTGGGTTTATACTCAAACCCATATGGCAACAGTATATTCACTATTGAAATAGCGAAGAATACCAATCATTGAGAGACAAAGGAAAGAAAGATCCGGCATCATCCAAGGGTGGCTCTTTACATACTGCAGGTGCAGCTAGTATGATTGCTGTGGAGGAAAAATGGTATGTAACTTTTACAGTTTTAATTGTTTGTTTCTATTTAAATTTTTAGCTAGTTGAACATTAATAAATTTTACATATCCAGGAAAAAGAAAAGGGTAGGAAGATACCCTTCGATGAGCTATTCGAGACGACGCATGCGAAGAAGAAAAAGAAACCAACTGATGAAGATGTTTGGGTTGAGCCTCGTACAAAAGCTGTCCATGTAAGAATCAAATTTTGAATTTATGAATATATTTTTCAAAGTTGATATTATTCAAGTACAAGTACTTTAATATTTTCTTACTATTAATTGTAACTTTACTTTGAATATAAGACAAATATAAGTAGATCGTTAGTGAGTATCATAGTACTCACTATATATTTTTTAAAAACCGACCACACGTGGTCGATTTTTAAAAAGCTACCACACTTTTACCGACCACGCATTTTGGTCGGTTTTGTGGTCAAAAATTCAGGAAAACCGACCATATGTGGTCGGTTTTTGTGGTTGGTTTTCCTATTTTTTTAGAAGTGGATATCATATGTCAACAACAGATTATACACCCCACTCATACACACAACAATAATAATAATCTCAAATATAAATCTCATAGTTATTTTTCTTAACCCATAGCATTCTTTATCTATTTATTAACTACCAAACTCAATTTGAAAGAAGTTAAGCCATAACCTACATCGAAAAGACGAAATTCAAGCTTAAAGTGCTTCAACACAAAACTTTCTCCTTACAAGCGACCTCAAAATCAACTATAATATTCAGATGTAGCGTCTACTCGTTAAAAAAAAACTAATGATATCCATATTGTCCATATTTAAGTCAGATCCAAAGAGGGTTTGAAAAACGAGTTTGAAAATAAATGGGGTAAAGCCAAAATTTTGTTTTAGGTGTTTTAAAAGATGTAATTAATGGAAAATAATGGAGATATGAGTTTATCTTACCAGCATGAAACACGATGAAGAAACCTCAAAAATTGCCTTTTTCAAAGCTTGAAGGACAAAAAATAAAGTAAAATTATGAAATTGAGGCTTTATATTGTTCTGTGATAGTGCCTCACGACTGTGGTCCCAACCTCATGATTGCGAGTGTAAACTTTAACTATCTCATTAAATATGCCTTTGTGTTTGTGGCCGAGTGTTTGTATTCGCAAAGGTCCACTACCCGGACTATCGTGTTCGCGATAACCTCATCGCATTCACAAAGAAGGTGTAACCCAACCCGACTTGATACCTTTTTTGATTGCTGCCACCACCTCGTGATCATGATGAAGGGAACATTACTTCTCTATATTCATGGCTAGGGGGCCGCATTCGCAAAGAAGGATCTAGCATGCACTAGATACCAACAACTTTGCTGATTTTGCATGTTTTTATATTCTCCAAACGGACCCTTGAGATTCGTTAGAGGCTCTATAGAAATAAACAATATATGCTATTAGGATAATTTCAATGTTCAGACTTAATGACAATGTTGGATTTAAAAAAAAAAGATCATTTTTAATAAATTAACCCTCAGGACCCTTTTTGACATTTTTTCCAAATGAAAGGTCCAAATACAAAATAAAGATTCCAAACCCGAACCTATCATGCTACTAGCCCAAATTCAACAATTTGGACCTACTGAAACTATCCAAATCATCATACGACATTCAAAAATCAAATATTGACCAGAGTCAACTATATGACTTTTAATGCCTCTAAAAACCACAAACTCACCCAAATTATTTCTGATCATATTATGAATTGTGCCAAACATTCCCACACCTCAAAATCAACAAGTCGCAACTATAGAGAAGCAAAAAATTGTCAAAACACATCAAAAGAAAAATTTCAATATCAGGTCATTACTGCATCCACCACTAACAATCTAGTTCCCCCTCAAACTAAAAGAAAAAAAAACACCCGAATCAATATAGAGCTGAAGGTTACTACTATGTCGGACTTGACCTCCCAAGTAGCCTTCTCAATAGAATGGTATCTCCACATACCCTTAACCACGAAAATATCTCTAGAACACAACCTTCTAACATTCCTTGCTAAAATGGACATTGGCTCCCCTACGAAGGTCAATCTCTCATTTAATTGAATGGAGTTCCAACAAAGCACATAAGACTCATCTAGAATATAGAATGGAAGCATAAATACATGAAAAACTGGATGAACGACTGAAAAGTCTGGAGGTAAAGCCAACTCATAAGCAACCTCCCTAATTGTATGAAGAATTTTAAATAGCCTGATATGCCTAGGGCTAAGCTTGCTCCTGTTTCAAAACCTCATCATACCCTTCATGGGAGACACATGAAGGAAGAGCCAATCACTAATCCCAAACTTCAAGGAACAAATCCTACTCTCTGCAACAACTCTTTTTCCTACTCTAGTCTGCCTAAAGCCTATCTTGAATCATTCAAACCCTGTCCAAGGACTCATAAAGAAAGTCTGTACCACAGGGTCTAACCTCTGAAGTCTTAAACCAACCAATAGGAGATCGGCAATGCCTACCATACAATGCCTCAAAAGGTGTCATCTCAATACTTTAAAGGTAGCTATTATTATAAGTAAACTCTGCTAAGGCCAAATTCTACTTCCACTCGCCTCCAAAGTCCATAACATATGCACGAAATATATCCTCCCAAACCTAAATAGTACACTTTAACTGACTGTTGATCTAGGGGTGGAAGGTTATGCTAAAGTCTACCTAAGTACCCAACTCCTCTTGAAACATATGCTAGAAGCTAGAAGTGGACACTGAGTTTCTGTCTTAAGTAATGGAGATGGGTACCCTATGAAGATGAACTATTCCTTAAACATAGATATGAGCCAACCTCTTGGCATTTAAGAAAATCTGAATAGCTATGAAATGGAATGATTTGGTAAACCAATCCATAATGACCAAATTCTCTCAGAACCATGAGAAGTACGAGGCAACCACTCATGAAGTCCATAATGATCCACTCCCATTTCCACTCAGGAATGAGTAATCTCTGAAGTAAATAACTCGATCTCTGATGCTCGAGCTCCACCTACCGACAACACAAGAAACAAGCTACAAAGTCTGCTATGTCCTTCTTCATATCACCCTACTAATAAAGCTGCTTTAAATCACAAATATCTTAGTCACCCTTGGATGGATGGAATACCTAAAATAATGTGCCTTATCCAAAATCAATCCCACACATCCACCAGCTCTTTATACATAAACTCGGCCTCCGATCCTCAAAACACCATCAAAATCAAGAGAAGTTTCCTTATCCTCACCACTCAACACCTTATTTTGAATCTCTGTCAAACTATCATCATTTTACTATTAAGATCAAATTTGCTCTATGAAAGAAGATGTAGCATGAACAAAGGATAAAATACGCCCGAGTGTCAAAATATCAAGCCTAACCATCTGGTTAGCTAAAGACTGAACCTCCAAGGCTAAAGGCCACTCCTAGATCAAGAGATGAGCTAAACTCTCTATACTAGTCGACTTCTAGATCAGGATATTCACAACTACATTATTCTTGGCTGGTTGATAAAGAATAGTGAGTCCATAATCCTTAAGCAACTTAAGCCAACACTGCTACCTCATATTAAGATCTCTCATGAGGCTTCAACTGTCAGAAGCATAAAAAATCACCTTACCCTACAACATCAACACTACACCCAACTCAACACCAGAAACATAACAAAACATAGTAAAACTCACACCTTCCTTGAGAAAGGTCAAAATAAGAGCCGAATTTAATAGCTCCTTTAGATTTTAGAAGCTCTTTTCACATGCATCTAACCTCTGAAATACTATATTTATCTAAGTCAACTTGGTCAAAGAAACTGTAATAGATGATAAACCCTCTAAAAATATTGATAATAACCCACCAAATAAAAAACTCCAAATATCGATAGGAAAAGTAGGTCTAAACCAATCACAAATCACTGTTATATTGGTCGGATCAACCATAATACCATCCTTGGTCATCACATGACCCAAGAAAGAGATAGAATCTAACCAAAACTCATACTAGGAAAACTTGGTATACAACTTCTCATTACACAACCTTTGAAGTATAATCCTCAAATACTTTATATAGTCCGTATTCTTAGAATAAACTAAGATGTCATCTATAAATACAATAACAAAAGAGTCAAGATACATTTGAAATACCAATTTCATCAACTCTATAAATACTGCAGGGGCATTGGTCAACCGAAAAGACATGATCGATAACTCATAACGATTGTATCGAGTCCAAAAAGTAATTTTCAGAATATTCAAAGCTCTAATTTTCAACTAGTGATACTTGGATGTCAAATCAATCTTGGAAAACACTGAAGCACCTTGAAACTGGTCAAAAAGATCATTAATGAGAGGGAGATGATACTTTTTCTTAACCATTACCTTGTTCATCTGCCTATAATCAATACAAATATGCATAGAACTATCATTTTTCTTCATGAATAATAATTAATACACATATGCATAGAACTATCCTTTTTATTCATAAATAAGACAGGAACACCCTAATGAGATACACTAGGTTGAATGAACCCTTTACTAAAGAAATCTTAAAATTACTCCTTCAACTCAGCCAGGGATATCCCATTAGGAGAGATAAAGATTGGCTTGGTGCTCGGCTCCACATCAGTAGCAAAGTGAATATCATAATCTAGAGGCATATTAGGTAAATTCATAGGAAACACATCCATGAATTTGCAAAAAACTCAAATAAAATCCATAGGAGGTAGTGAGGCAACACTAGTATTATGGACAAAATCCAAATAAGAAAAACACTCTCTCTCTACCATGCAATAAGAATATAGAAAAGGTATAAAACCCTTTGAACCTAAATTAAGAGTACATTTCCAAGCTAACCTCGGTACACCTGACATAGCTAAGGTCACGATCTTAGAATAACAGTTCGAAATAGCATGATCAAGAGTTAGCCAATCCATACCCAAAATAACATCAAAATCAAGCGTATCTAGGATAATCAAGTCTACCCAAGACTCATGGCCTGCAAAGGTAAGAACACAAGATCGGTACACTCGATCCACTAGTAAAAATTATCTTACGAGGGTAGAAACATAAAGAAACATAGCAAAGGGGTCACATACAATATCAAATATAGAAGTAAAATACGTAGAAACATAGGAGAATATAGACTCAGGGTCAAATATCAAAGAAGAGATCTATAGCTAACTAGGATGATACCTATAATAACTGCATTAGTAACCTCTGTTTCAACTCTCACATGTATAGAATAACATTAACCAAGATCGCTCCCAGACTATGTAACCCCATGACCACCTCTATTATCTCCCTTACCTCTACCTCTAGCACTTCTAGCACTACTAGAACTAACCCTACCATACTATAAACCACATTTTACTATAGATCTTTGAGTGTGGAAAAATTGGAGTTGAGAACCCTTCTTAGTGGGTCCATACACATATCAAGGGAAATCTTAGACATATGGACAAACTCAACACATACAAAACATCTTCTACAACCTGACTCAATCAGAAAAGGTATGAATAAACTAGAACAATCGCTTTGGCCTAAAGAATGAATCTTGGAGACTTCACCTACATGCCTGATACCTGGCTAGCAAAAGTCGAAGAATGTGAAGACCTACCACCTGATCCCTACAATGTAGTTTGAATTGGCCTACAATAATAACCACAAGAGCCTATACTATAGAAATATCTACCTCGAGAGGCATGCCCACTAAAATCACCCTAATGATGAACTTTCTTAGTGACCCCCTATGTAACCTGGATAATAGATCGATCATCCTGGCATGTTTAGTAATAATCTAGAAGGAAGCCTCTAAAACTACTATCTGGGCTATAGCTAACTAATATGTACCACCTAACGCCTTCACAAACTTTTGAATCCTCTTAGACTCAACAAAGATGCTAGCAGCTGAATATTTGAATAAGGTGTGAAAATATGCCTTATACTTGATAATAAATATAAACCCCTACTATAAGTGATCAATCTCACCCCTCATCTAGTATCTCAAGCTATACGGTATGAACCTTTCGAAGAAGGCCTAAAAAAATTGATTCTAAGTCATAGCAAGCAAACCTAAAGACCTACAACTGGAAAGCAGCCTAAGAAAATTAATTCCAAGTCATAGAAGGCAAACCCAAAGGCCTACAACTGGAAAGGAACCTACATCAATCCCTTACCATAATTGTCAACTTATAGATAGTATAAGCAGCTCCATCAGACTCAAAGGATTCAAGATTATGTAACATATCCTGGAAACTAATTAAAAACTCATAGGCATCCTCGCTAAAAGCTCCACTAAACTTGGGTGGACCTAAGTGAATGAACCCCTTAAATCTCTTTTCATCATCAAAAGACATCACTGTGAGAGATAGTAAGTTTGATAGGTAAAGAGTCCATACATGGGGGTACCATAGATGATGGTTGTACCCTATAAATAGAAATAACATAAGCAGATACTGGCATTAAGGATGGAATATCACTCAAAGTTTAAGAAATGCCAAGTACATTCAATGAAACACCCTCTAAATGACTCAAGAGATGAACCAAAAAACACTGAAGCAATGGGATGTCAACTAAAATATATGAAATATGAGCTAGTCCCCACCTCTATCTAATAATTATCTCTAGAATACACAAACTCATGCTCGAGTAGGCCTTTATAACACGTCATCTAACTAGGGTAGCCCCTCATGCCCATCCTCTACCTTTGGGTCGACCATAACCCCTACCTCATTCTCAAATTAAGGCACTCATATCTGGTATCAAATCAATATATTTAGCCCCACTGGGCCTAGTACTGACCATCTATGTAGAAAAGAATGGAATGTATAATTCGAACATTAGGTAAGAATAACCTACACAATAAAGAATTAAATTAGAAAAAATTTGCCTAAAGGTATCTTATAGCCTATCGGAGATGTATATAGACGTCTATATACCAATCTACAAGACTGTACTAGATATACCGTGAGACACCACTAGATATATTGCTCTTACACTTATGAGATTAATAAACATATCACTCTGATACTAATTTGTCACGACCCAAAAATGGGGTCATGATTGCACTTATCAAAGCCCAACCTTGATAAGTAAGCCAATCACCCAAATTGATAAAGAAAAATTAAAATAAAATTATAAACATAAACCAATGCGAGACTTATAGTACAAATATAACACCCTGATATTTGAACCCTTGAAAAAATTATTAGGTTTTAGACTTTTGAGACTTGGTATGACTCAAGTGTACCACTCATACCCTTAGATACGAGTTAGGGGATGGCTTGATGGCTCACTTATATGTTGGGAAGTAGGGTTGGCTTGGTTACTGTCCAAGATATGACTCACCATCATATGATTCATATGGTGGGATATGAAGTTTATAATGCCAAGTTGTATAAAGCTTATTGAGTTTCCTAGTTGAAACTATCCAAGGTACGTGTGTGGCTATGGTTTGAGGTATTAATTATACCCTACGATATGATTTGGTGTGGTGTAGTCATATTGGGACCAGTGTGGAGGGTCTTGGTGAGGTATAGAGTACAAGTTAGGGTACCACTCGTACCCTAGGATACGATTTGCATGGTTGGGTTGTACCCTCCAGGGGATAGATTTTCAACTTTTAAGTTGGGGACCTTTTGGAAATTTCCCCCCCTAAAACCTTTATGTCCCCATATTATATAACCTTGGTGGCCTCCCATAACTCACTTGGAAAGGTAGAAACACTCTCAAGAACTCTTTAAACATTCTCTTAAAAATTAGAGGCTAGGGTTTCTCAATCTAGAGGCTAAGAGGGGTCAAGTACTTTTCGTGGATCTTTTTATATAAGGCATGTAATTCTTTCCTCATTATTAGTTACAAATAAAGGCATGATTTAATATGTTTTAAACATTGACTTGTGAAATCATAAATGGTGGTTTTGAAACAATGTTGGGGGGCTTGATGCATGTTGTTTGGTATTGGTTTAAACTATGTTTTTATATATTTTTGGTAATGGTTTGCACACGTGGGTGATTTTGGTTATGGTTTAACAAATGGGTCATGGGTAACCTTAATTATGATGGTTTATTCTTTGGTTTTGGCCTTGGTAAAGGTATGCCGTCAACATGTTTAATATAATGCCTGAAAGAATAGTTTAACTCTATTGTTGGATTTTTAATGAAACTTATGCATGGTATGGTATGAAAATGGAACCTTAATTGGATTTGGATGGTTTTTCATGGTTTAAATGGTTTGAATGGTATAAATGCTTTAAATGTTTGGAATAGTCTAAATGGTTTAAAAGGGTGTGAATGGTTTGGAATAGTTAAAGAGTCAGGTTTTGGTGGTTATCGTTGGTCTAAATAAAAACCTTGCAGGGTACATAGGAATCCCCCAAGTGAATGAAATAATTAATTGTTTTAGATAATGGTTATGGCATAATTTAACGTCTTTGTGGGGTATAACGGAATCCCCTTAGTCGTCATAATAATGAAATCCTTGTGGGTTACAAAGGAATCCGCCAAGCTAATATGGTAATGAACACTTGTGGGGTATATGGGACTCCCCCAAGTTAACTTGGTAAATGGGTACACGGGAATCTCTTTACCTTAGAATATTTGGCTAAGGATAATACTTGCAAGTTATAGTCGGTATGACGATACCACTATTAATAGCCTTGGTTAATAATAAATGGAATAATGGATTGGTTGGTTAGAAATGGTTTTAATTGGGCAATAAAGCTGGGGTATGATAGCTAACTATAAAGGTGGGATTCCAAAAGATGAACACTAGAAACTCATGTTTGCCGACATGAGGGGTAGGTTATGGAAACCTTATATGATACTATGAGGTACATAGGAATCCTCTAAGTACACTGTACATATGTATCATGGAGGGTGAAGGGTACTGGGGAATCCCTTACTCTTATGGTATCTTCGGTTTGTGTGGCTACACGTATCGGGGCCTGTTCAGGGGGTTACACTTGACCCATATATCCCATGGGTAATTAAGGTCGATTAAGCTATATATACCCAGGTTAATAGTTTTAAATGCATGCTAAACCCGATTCCCTTTCCCAGTATAGTTATTTATATGTATGGTTTGTATGCATATGGTTGATTTACTTGGTTTTAATAAATGACATTATTTTATTCTTATCATGAGTACATGCTAGTGTTCACCCGCTAACCTGTCTTTGGGTGGCTGTATCCCCATGCGATACAGGAACCGGGCATTCTACTCCTCCTGCTTAGTGATCAAATTTAGGATCAACTATTGGATTGAAGTGGTAAGCTTCCATAGTTCAGAAGACATCTATTTTATGTCATGGATTACTTTATATACTTTTGTCATTCATAGACTTGGTTTAAGGCTATGTCGGGGGCATGTACTTACTAGGTACTCTTCGGTTTGGTTTAAAGGCTTTTGGATAGCTGTGGACTTGGGTATGGTATGGATTAGTTATGTTATATATAAATATATACATTGGATTATTGTTTTGATTTTTGTTTGGGTAGGATGGTTGGATATTGGTGGGATTGACTTGGTTGGGTTGGCCTTGGATATAGGCTTATCCCAGAGTTACCACATGGTGGATATGCTATTTTGTTATTTGTTTAGAGTTCATCTGACTCAAGGTACA
>JAPEIP010000007.1:113312225-113324416 GCA_026120095.1 Capsicum chinense | reverse complement strand
ATATATACATTGGATTATTGTTTTGATTTTTGTTTGGGTAGGATGGTTGGATATTGGTGGGATTGACTTGGTTGGGTTGGCCTTGGATATAGGCTTATCCCAGAGTTACCACATGGTGGATATGCTATTTTGTTATTTGTTTAGAGTTCATCTGACTCAAGGTACATTTTGGTTGGTTGGGTTGGGTATTGGGGGTGGTCTCTAATTTAGGTTGGACTTGAGATTGCCTATTACAACAAGGCCCTGGTTCGAGTCGTGTCAACAAAGTCAGACCATATTATATACAAAAGCAGAAAATTCTGAACAAACATAAGTGTCCCAAAACCTGATGTCAAAAGTATAAGAGCATCTAATATAATATCTAGAACTAAAAAAGTAAATAATCTATCTATGAAATAGAATTAAAGACTGCTAAGCGATAAATGATGTCTAGAGCTGACTCTAAGAAGACCATAGTTGGTGTAACGCCCCGAAAGTACACCCTGGATGTTATAGTGCTTAGAACTACAAGTGATCCCAAGCTAACCCATGATACTGGCATAACTCATGAGAAATCGAATAAACTACATAAAATTAGAAATAATAAGTGGAAGAGATGTTTTCAGCTTAACTTGTTCAATACAATACTGATCAAACACTTCAACACTGGTTATACAAAGAAAACTAAAACTGAATACATCAAGTCTGATTGGCTGTCTATAAAACCTCTACTAATACTGACTATAGGTAGCTAGGACATGACCCCTAGCTATCCCTAATTTATACAACTAAATAAAACATATAATACTAGAACTATAGTTGACTCGAGTCCTCGAACTAAAAGAACTCATCACCTATTGGATGGAAATTTCAAATTGTTTGTCCATGATGTGTGGACTATAACTAATACCTACATTATGAAACCATGTATCCATATATATGTATATATGGTCAGTACTTCTAGAATGTACTATGTAAGTGAGGGTGAATTCTATAAGTAAAACTAAATCAATGCATAATCATAAATCATACATGCTAAGTACAAGTAGACTCACTAAGAGACTAGAATAAACTAAAGACTAAGATATCTTAGAACATGAATAACAAAAATAATCTAATAAGTTGGGTGAGTTACTACACTTAGTTTCTGGAATCTGTATTTTCTGTGGGATAAGTAAATCTAAAGTTGAGTATTCTTTCAAATTATGCAGGCTAACTGTAAAAGGACTCACCTTAATACTAAGTAAAACTTAAAGCTGAAATCTCATAAAGAATAACTTATAAAACAGTACCTAAATAAAAACTTTGAGTCATTACACTTAGTTTCTAAATACTTTTTTTGTGGAGATTCTCATTACCGACATAAACCATGTAAGCTAATACGAAGTCCAACATATGACCCACGTTGGGGAGGGATATCTTGCCCTTGCCATCGAAATACAACCTAAACTAAAACTAGACTTATCATTATCCTCAACCTATATCGGGAAAAGGGGACACTCTCTGGCGAGGCCCCTAAAACCTATGGTAGCATGTAGTTTCTAGGAAATAGGATGCACTGAATGCACATTACCCTCTCATTTCTAAATACCACTCCTAATATATATACATATACGTATATATACACACACACACACACACTTTATGCTCATACTGATGAAATTTACCTTAAAATAAGCATATGGGCTTATAAATTTAAAAACCAATCATGATTCTGTTAATAAATCATACTCATAAATACCTATGTGAATTTTATCATGTATGAGATCATAAGATCAAAACTAAAATCCAAATCATACTATAGTAATCTGAAATGGTAAATCTAAACTTCTTGTAGATTGAGAGAATTATGATAAATTCACATACTTTTATTTGTAAAATGGTTGAATCATGCTTAAAGTCATGTATATTTATCATCTCATGGAAATTCATGCCAAAATACAGAAATTAATCTCGTAATAACAATCATGTGATAAAAACATGAGTAAGGGTAAATTCTTGTGTTAACTGAACTTTCAAACACATGATAGTGTCATAATTTTGAAAACATGGAAATTGAGTATGAACCCTAATTGAAATCTCATAAATTAAATTGTTAAATCGAAGCTTTTGGGTACAAGGATAAAAGTTTATCCTTGTTCAAACCCCACATAGTTGAATTTAGTGAATCTCTTGAAGGAAACTTGAATAGGAGCCTTAGGAGTTGAACTTTTGAAAGAAACACTACTTCTTTCTCTTGAGAGTGGAGAGGAGAATGAGCATTGAAAAATTAATTTTTGATGAGTACATAATGTTTATAGGGTTATTTAAGTTGTAGAGAGGATTTGAGATGAGAAAAAGACCAAACTACCCCTAAGTAAATTAAAAGAAAATTGTAGGAATTTCTCAGTTGACAGCTTGTTAGCTTGTTGACGGCATGTCTACTTAGTCGTCAATCTCTAGCTAGATTTGGAAATTTTCTAGTTAAGGTTGATACCAGTTGACAACTTGTCAACTAGTTGACGGCTGGTCAACTTAGTCGTCAATCTTCTAAAAGATTTAAGGTATTTTTTGGTTAAGGTTGATGACAAAGTTAACAGCTTGTCAACCTCTGACAGACACACACTCCCCGGTAAAATGAGCATAACTTTCTACTCCAATATCAGATTAAGTTGAAATTGGATGTGTTGAAAAGAAGACTCAAAGATCTTTCATTTAGTGGGTCTTGAGATCCAGAGCTCTATATATTCTAGAATCTATACTTATTTAAAATTGACCCTTGTAGGCTCGAATACTAAAACTCAATCGATACAAGTGTTCTCAACTCAACTTTGCTCTAAGTACTTCCTATGACCATGATTCGCATCAAAAACACTTTACACAAAAGATGACTGGTCATGACACTTATCAATGGTTTAAAATAATCGATTTTGGGACTTTATGATATGACAAATAATTAGAAACTTAGCTACGAGTTTGTGGGCTATTACAGTGGACCAGTACCTTGACATATCACCAAATCAACTACATGCATCATCCTTCACGAGTCATACTCATGCTAGGATCTACGCCAAAAATATATCATAGGAATGAGTACGATCCACTTTACTCAGTAAGTATCATATGTCGATTGAGCAAAATAGAAAATAATATAAGTAAAGAAGACTATAAGCCCAACACCTATATATATAAATAAAGAAGTGTCAAATGGTAGCTTACACCATCTCCATTAACAGTTTTAATAAATATATGAAAAAGACAACACAAATATACACAAAGAGTACATAGAAACTAAACACAAGTCAAGGGGAAGCTAAAAAAAATCATGAAAGATGCATATGCAATGTTATGCTATAATGATGGAATGAATAGTGAAAGTCATCGCATGACTTTTTATACACACCTACCAAGTTTACAGCTCCCATGATAGGACCCATGGGTAGTTCACAACCAATATAATATAACTCATATCTCAAATCTCAACTCACCCCACTGCCTCATGTTCAAGAATAAGATTTCTATAAATATGTCTTATTTTCATTAAAAAATAGTGTTCCTTAATGGTATAGGTATCTAAAAAATGTATAGTATGGAATGGAGAGGTAATTCTCACAATAAAATCAGTATGAAAATATTCAATCCATCCA
This sequence comes from Capsicum chinense, assembly GCA_026120095.1. NCBI lineage: Eukaryota > Viridiplantae > Streptophyta > Magnoliopsida > Solanales > Solanaceae > Capsicum > Capsicum chinense. The sequence goes on along the minus strand of JAPEIP010000007.1, from coordinate 113,320,811 downwards.
ATACACATAGACAAGTAAGTACAGAAATCAACTCAGTATGTCCACAATTCCTTATTATAAACTCTAATTAGGCACCATCAGAATAAATATGCATGTAAGGTATCACTAATTTTCTAACAATTCCTAACTCGGGAATTTCTATCAAGATAAGGCAACCAATTCTCAACAAGATCTATAATAACAATTCAAACCCCGCATGAGCATTATATCTAGAATAAATATATTTAAATGCACAAAAAATGTCAATGATGTCAAATAAAGCCCCAACATGAGCAATACGCATTATCAGGCATCAAAAGTCAATAGCAACAGATTATAAGCCCACACTTGGACACACAAAAATAATAATAATCTCAAATATAAACTCCATAGTTAATTTCCCCAAACCATAGAATGCTAACCTCTTTATTACCTATCCAACTTAATATGAAATAAATTAATCCATAACCTACCTTAAAACGATAAAATCCAAGCCTAAAGTGCTTCAACATGAAGCTTTCCCCTTTTGAACGGACTTTAAATCAACTACAACATTTATATATAGTATCTATGCATTAAAATAAATCTAATGATATCCATATTGCCCATATTTGAGATGGGTCCAAAATGCCTTCGAAATTGAAAAGGGTAAAATAAGATTTGTGTTTTAGAAATATATTTTCCAAGATTATAGGAGTTTATAGTTAAAAACCCATAGGAAAATGGGTATACAATGAGGTGTAAAATGAAGAAGGTGTAACCTGACCCAACCCTGAATGCCTTTTGTGATTGCGTCCACCACCTCACAATCGCAATGAAAGGGAAATTCCTTCTCTATATTTATTCCAAAGGCCTGTGTTCATGAAAAAGAATCTGGCATGCACTCGATATCATCAATTTTGCTGATTTTGCATGTCTTTAAATTCTCTGAATAGACCCTCAAGATTTATTTGGAACCCCATAGAAATAAATGATATATACTACCAAGCTAATTTTGACATTCTAGACTCAATGTCTATGTCAGATTTAAAAAAAATTGTTTTATTAAATTAACCCTTGAAACCCTTTTTTTGGTAATTTTTCAAATGAAGGGTCAAAATATAAAATTAAAGTTCTAAACCCAAACCAACCATTCTACTAACCCAAATTTAAAATTTCAAATCTAATAAAACTATCCAAACTGCCATTTGGCACTCAGAATAGCAAATATTGACCAAATTCAACTATATGGCTTTTAGAGTCTCTAAAAGCACAAACTCACCCAAATTATTTTCGATCGCATCAAAAACTATGTCATTCATCCCCGTAGTCTAAAATCAATATATAGAAACTATAGGGAAGGAAAAAATGATCAAAATACATTAAAAGTAAAATTTTACAAATTAGGTCATTACACAACATATAAAAATTTCAAATATCATTCAACACATGAACACATGCTTCGAAACTCAATATCAAGACAAAAATTTGAATTTAATATGAAATATATGGTATAAGACCTAATTCGAGTATCAAAATAGTTATCCATCTCATTTACTCCAATAATATACTAATCTTCCCAACCCATAATAATTTTATGTCATAAGTTCTGATCCAAGCAAAGTCTGGATAAAATTAAGTCATAACCTATCTCAAAGCTAAACTGGAAGCAATGAATGGTCACATACTAGAATTCCTATTTGGAATGGCGTTAGAACTCTCCCAATCTATCAAGAATAAGTTCTACACTTGAACGAGTTCATTGATCCCCTTATTACTATATTTTTATTTTGGATCGAAAAAGAAAACTCTGAGCCTCCAAGGATAAAACTAAAATTTTATTTAAAAATCATGTTTTCCATAATCTAAGGAGTTTAAATCTAAAATTTCATAAATATGGAGTTAAAATCGATTATGAAATCATCAATTTATCATTCTTTAACTTTACCCAACCCCCCTCTCAAATTTTCAAGTTGAAAAATCAAGGAATGATACAATCATGAAATAATCACTAGGAAATATGAAAAAGTAGTGTAAGAATCATACTTGAAGAAGAAATATTGAAAATCACCTTTTGAATCTCCCAAAAATGAGTTTTCAAGCTTTAAAATTTAAGTTATGATGTTTTGGGTCAAAAATGGAATATTTAAATCTTCCCAAAGATTTCTTTTCATGATTGCAACTTGACTAGGCTTAGAATCTTTTGGATTGTGAAATCCTGATTGCATATGCAATTATCAAACTTCATCCCAAGCTGGTCCCTCCTATGGTTAACGAGAGTAGGATGCATCTACAAATGACATTGCAGCTAGGATGGAGACATACCTAGATCTCCCTATTTGGATACAATACATAAAGATAACTTATTTTATATGGATTAGTTCCACTATCTCACTTATGTAGTTAGAAGGATAATTTAAATCAGTTAGAGATCGAGAGACCATGACCATATTATTAACCTTGTAGTTTAGTAAATTGATAGATATCTTAATTATGCTTAAATAATATATTTGAATATGATGAGATTATGCAAGGATTATAACTCTAGGCCTTAATAACTCGATTAATAACTCCTAAAATTTGACTCATATTTAATTTAATTGCATTAGTAGATTAAATAGCTCAGCAATAACTAACTCTTGAATCGAATAACACTTGTTGTTACAACTATACTAGTAGATTATTAGCTTGTCAGCAACTAAGTCTGCAAGTAAATTTGATTGTTCTCACAACTAATATATTCTTCAATCACACATATATAATTTTGCGTGTGTGTTTGGTAAGCAAATGCATTACTTAGCTAAATTATCTTCTAACAATGAAAATAATACCTTTTTTACCTCTCTCCAATATCTTCCTCAAGAGGTAAAAAATCTAATTCAACTGCATAAGTGATAATTACTTTCTATGAGAAGATGATATGAAAAAAGTAATTTTGTTGTAAATGTAATGACCATTTCTGTCGTTATGTATAAACCTTTCCTTGAAATTTCCATGTTAAAATTCTTCCTGGTTCTAAAGTTGTAAATTTTAGGCTAGGCTAGTTTTTCGTGAAACCAGACTGAGCTTAGGTTAAGGGAAATACGAGAATAATTTGGTCCTGTTTGGGGGTGTTTGATTTGATTTCTGGCTAGATAAGATGATAAGAAACTTGCAAAATTTATGGAGTAGAATTTGAGTGAGTTGGAACTCCCGAAATTGATCTTAGCATAAAGAGCATTATTTGGAAGTCCCTGGTTTAAGGTATGTTGCAAAAAGTGTGATTTTTGGGTAAAATTAGACATCTTATCCCATCAAGGTCGGTATAGAGGTGGCACGCCACTATATCGACTATTGTTATAGTGGAGAGTTTCCCACTATAGTTTCTCTGTTGCAGCGATGGTCAAACTTGGTCAACACCCGCTATAGCAGCTGGTGCCACTATAGTGGCCAAAGTTTCAGATTTAATAAAGTTATTCCCTAAAGAATTTTGTATTTGAAAAACTCATTTTGGGATAAAAGAGTGGAAATTTTGGATGATTTCCACTGGATCTTCTTTGTTTGGCTTTGTAAAGGTAGGAAATTCATTCCCGTTAACTTGTAATTGATAATTAAGCCTTAGAATTGCTAATTTGTGAAGTTCAAGGAGTGTATTGGGACTGATTTTGGTTATTTTCTGGTGCAAGGGGAGGGGAATTAGGTAATAAGTTAATGGGTTTTGATCATTTACAATTAATTTACACTTATATTGCATTAATTCACTAATTGATCCATAGAATTGGTATTTTTATTGGAATTATGGTAGAAAAACCTAGAACGGGAAGGGAATGATCATGAATTTAACCTTAGGGGTTGAGTGTGAGTTATAATTTCCAACATAGTAGGTCATTTTATTAATTATGTATTTATATGCATGTTCTATACGAAGAGTAAGAGAAAATTACACGGAAGGGCAAAACTCTGGCTTGGAGGAGTTATGTAAGCTTGGTTCAAGGTAGGTGATGATACTGTAGTTTAATCTAATTTGTGCTATATGTGCATGTTAACTACTTTGTAATGTGACTTATTTGTACATGTTGTTAGGTGTGATCAATAATAAAAAAATTTATGTTGTTGTATGATTTTGATCTACCTCATTGTTAAATATGGGATGTTTTGGTATTTGGTATCTTACTAGGTTATTAGTCAAACAAGGTTGGCATACACTTGTGTCTAGGTTTTATTACATGGATTAAGCCATGGCTAGAGGGTGATTGCATCACCCATAATGTGTACGTACGAGGGTTAGGTGAGTTTGCTATCTCCATGAGTGAAACAGGGAATATATTTATACGGTTGACAATTATTATAACTTCTTGACTTGTATTGACTTGGCTTGACTGAACTTGATTTTGTGATAATATGTGACTTATTGATTGAAATCCTAAATGGCTTCTTTGGTAATTAATATGCTAAGTATATGAATGTTTTGAGCATGGATTAACTTATTGTACTCTATTTCAATTAAGTGTTCATATTCTAATCTTAGGTTGGTCAAATTACCCTGCTAGACACAGTTGTTTTCTTGTGTTTTGATTCTACACCTGCTCTTACTTTTTTGAGTGCAATGCATATTTCAATGGCTTCTACGTGATATCACATGTGATTTCAACGGTTGATTCCAGATTTTAGGAAGAGAGGAATATTTGGGATACCATGAGATCTTTCTTTTATGACATAGTCTTTATTTCTGGACTTGTGTTTCTCAATTTAGTTTTTGGGGTTGTATCCCCTTCTTGTTAATATTTAGTAGTTTGGTACTAATGACTTTCAGTTCTTAGGGATGGTTATGGTTAAGTACAATGTCCACATTTTTTATTGTACTTATGTTTTGATTTAGAATTGAATATCCCTATTTATGGATTAGTTTTATCATCTCTTTAAGTGTTGACTTTGGAATTGTATTTTGGGACATATGGTTCTCCCACCACTTGAGTAGTGAGGATTTTACTCACGATGGGTTTGGGTCATGACAGTAAGTTAATGCATATGCTCTGTAGGAAAGGATGATGTATAGACTGATCATTTCTCCTTTTTTGAATAGTTATTTTGTTTATCAAGATTGTTAAAGGTTTGGTGCATGACATTCCTTGATATGTATTTTGTTTTAACTTATCGACATAGTCTGGGTTAAGCCTAACCCCTCCAAAAGAGATCATAACCTAAGATAATGAATTATTAAACAAATTATTGCTGACATGTTATATATTATGCGAGCTTTCACTAATTTTTGAATCAGATTCCAGTAACCCTTAGGTGTTTTCATTAATCTCAAAAAATGAACTAGTTCCTTACAATTACTAGATTTATTCATCCAATTCTCCAAATTTAAAATGCATACAAAAGAGAACCTACTATATAGATTTAATGTAAAGTAAGTGTAATGGCCCGAGTCTGTACCCCAGATGCTACACGATGTTCACAATCCTGAAGGACCACAAGCTAACCCATGACTGGTTCCTGTTGCAATAACTATACAATAAATAATATAATGATTGCAGAAACAGGAGGAAACATATGCCATAAGGTTCACAACTGTAAATAAATCTGAATATAAGTACTGGAAATCTGAACAACTGTCTGAAAATACTCTAGTCTGAAAAATCTCTAACTGTCTGAATAGTGGAGTTGATGGGTCAAGCCCCCAACTAAATCTATCTACTGAAATAAAAATGAAGTACTATAAATAATAAGCATGTCCTAGAACTATGAGGACTCACCACTACTCTAAAATTTGAGAATTTGAACTGCTAAGGGTACTCTGGAGCCCGTGCATCTGAACCTATAATATAAGACATCATAGCATAAAGAAAAGCATGCGTCAGTACTTTGAATGTACTGGTATGCTCAGTGAGGTAGGCTGAAATACATAGGTTCATATGTATGTACAATAATAACTAAATAACATGAGTATGACCGAGTAAGAGTACATGCATGAATACATAGACTGTAACTAAGTTTATGCTAATACTGAGTACTAGATCTAAATACTGATAACCGATATCTGAGTTTATGAATACTGTATTACTGATTATCTAAATAACTGTATCTAACAGTTCTGAATACTGTGGAACCATACTGAGTTCCGTACTGAGTTGACTGACTATGTCTGATAGTTCTGAATCTGTAAAACTGAACTAAGTTCTATTCTAAGACTGGGACTGGAACTAAGACTGTGGGAGGTAATCATCTAACCGACATACCCCTCTCTAAACTAATTGGGGTCCAACCTATAACCCCAGTTGGAAGGGTGTTAATTCTGTGCCACGGGTAAGGACAAGCTGTGAGTTAACCCTATCGAACAGGAAGCTCTTCCGTTAACCCTTGTTGGCAGGATAACTCGAATGAGATATATCAACCCTCAATATATCTTGAAGTAAGACATCTTGACCTACGCTGGATACGTATTTCTGTAACGCAGGGATTACTACTAATGGTCAAACCTTCTGCTAGTAGGAATGCCCCCTTCCCTGGGTTAACTCAGTGTTGAATCCTACTCCCAACTGAATAGACACTGAACTAAATTCTAATTTGTACTAGGCTAGACTGAGTTATTACTGATATTGTTGTTTAACTAAACCAAATTGGGTACACTGAGTTTCGTAGACTGCCGGAAACTACTGAATTATGTTAACTGACTGAGTTTACTAAGGTCTGGACTGAGTACTGAACTAAATTGGAAGAATACTGAGTCTACTGGGTTCTTCCTGAGTTCTGTAACTGATTGAGAGTACTACTGATAGTGACGTGACTGTTATTGTACTATGACTGACCATAGCCCTAAATAATCAGCTAAATTATCGGGTACAAGTTTCCCCAGGGCTCGATAGCACAAAATAAAATACATGACATAAACTTGAAACATGTAAACTAAGCATTTGATCATTCTTCATTCATTGGGGAACTTTAACAAACACTTGCATGTCATGAACTTAAACACATGCTAATATGATATAACTTCATTATTCAACTCATATGCTTAATTCATTAATCACTTGAAAGGCATAAATTATGCACATAGTACTAATAACCATGTGAGCACACAATTTCAATATTAAATTTACCATTTGAAAGCTTTAGCATGATTTTACATGGTAACACATATAAATCAATTAACCCCACATGAAATTGATTATCAAACATGGATTTGAAACCCAATTAATCATTTTAAACATGGATATTATCAAACCCAACATGAAATTCATATAATTGAAGTCTAAAAATAGTTTCTTGGACTCCAAGGGTATAAGGGATCCTTATATGAACACTTCACATACCTTAGTTAAGGAATTTCTGAAAATTGATGGTCGAACTCTTGAGTTCTTGATTTGAAATTAAATCTTCTAGGGTTTTGTTCTTGAGAAAAGATGAGTTTAATTTCTCTCTAAGGTGATAAATTTCATGTTTTGGGGGATAAAGGTTGAGGGAACAAGACCTAAATACCCCCAAGGACGCGGTCATTTAATAACTAAAAAACTGTACCATCTATGCGCAGACTAACGCACTGCGTCGTTGGCTTCAACGGGATAGCCATCGTGTCACGTCGAGTCTAAGTTGACTCACTGGAAATTGATGCTGGGAGCTGGGGAAAATATTTATCAATGCGATAGTTGATGCGGTGCACCAAGATCACGTTGATCCACTATTTTAGGATTCTAAAGGAGCTTCAAACGATGTCTAAAAAATCTGAAACTTGTCCGAAAACACCTACAGATATTCCTGATCATGAATCAACCTAAATATCCACCTATAATGGATGTAAAGGACATGAAATAAGATCACCAACTTTCAAAGGCTAGAATGACACTTAATCTGAATACTTAGCTAGAATATTCTAAGTCTGGGAGCCCCTAACAAGCTTAAAGGACTGAATTAAGCTAAGGATTTTGCGGGGTCTTATATTATCTCTCCCTTGGGAACATTCAATCTTGAATGAGACTGCGGAGAATGAGAATACTAAGAGACTTAACTAGACACTAGTCATGCACAACTGAAACATGTTTTCATGACTGAGATCACTGATACACTAAATTATCGTGTTGAATATGCATATCGGATGCATGAGCACATAGCTGAACATGATTTATGAATGCATGACTGGAATTACTGATAAGCTGAGTTTCTTATACTGGACATGTACATTTGATGCATGAATACTCAATTGAACATGCAATGGTAACTGATACCAAGTTTGTAACTAAAATCTGAACATGAAACTGAATAAGCTTAAAGAAAGCTATTAACTTGGACTGGGTCTGAGTATGTGGAGAAGAGGTAAGGATACATGGTCCGCATATCTGCTTCTACTTCCCAAGTAGCTCCCTTAACGGACTGATTCCGCCAAAAAACTTTAACTAGAGGGATTTCTTTGTTCCTCAGTCTACGAATCTGGTAGTCAAGGATTTCGACTGGAATCTCTTCATAAGAGAGGATGTTCTGAATATCTATGCCCTCTACAGGGAGTACGACTGCTGGGTCAGCTATGTATTTCTTTAGCAAGGAGACGTGGAACAATGGATGCACTGAAGATAGATCTGAAGGCAACTCAAACTCGTAAGCTACCTTTCCAAAATGACTGAGAATTCGGTAAGGACCGATATATCAGTGACT
>JAPEIP010000007.1:113291451-113312125 GCA_026120095.1 Capsicum chinense | reverse complement strand
TGAACTAAATTGGAAGAATACTGAGTCTACTGGGTTCTTCCTGAGTTCTGTAACTGATTGAGAGTACTACTGATAGTGACGTGACTGTTATTGTACTATGACTGACCATAGCCCTAAATAATCAGCTAAATTATCGGGTACAAGTTTCCCCAGGGCTCGATAGCACAAAATAAAATACATGACATAAACTTGAAACATGTAAACTAAGCATTTGATCATTCTTCATTCATTGGGGAACTTTAACAAACACTTGCATGTCATGAACTTAAACACATGCTAATATGATATAACTTCATTATTCAACTCATATGCTTAATTCATTAATCACTTGAAAGGCATAAATTATGCACATAGTACTAATAACCATGTGAGCACACAATTTCAATATTAAATTTACCATTTGAAAGCTTTAGCATGATTTTACATGGTAACACATATAAATCAATTAACCCCACATGAAATTGATTATCAAACATGGATTTGAAACCCAATTAATCATTTTAAACATGGATATTATCAAACCCAACATGAAATTCATATAATTGAAGTCTAAAAATAGTTTCTTGGACTCCAAGGGTATAAGGGATCCTTATATGAACACTTCACATACCTTAGTTAAGGAATTTCTGAAAATTGATGGTCGAACTCTTGAGTTCTTGATTTGAAATTAAATCTTCTAGGGTTTTGTTCTTGAGAAAAGATGAGTTTAATTTCTCTCTAAGGTGATAAATTTCATGTTTTGGGGGATAAAGGTTGAGGGAACAAGACCTAAATACCCCCAAGGACGCGGTCATTTAATAACTAAAAAACTGTACCATCTATGCGCAGACTAACGCACTGCGTCGTTGGCTTCAACGGGATAGCCATCGTGTCACGTCGAGTCTAAGTTGACTCACTGGAAATTGATGCTGGGAGCTGGGGAAAATATTTATCAATGCGATAGTTGATGCGGTGCACCAAGATCACGTTGATCCACTATTTTAGGATTCTAAAGGAGCTTCAAACGATGTCTAAAAAATCTGAAACTTGTCCGAAAACACCTACAGATATTCCTGATCATGAATCAACCTAAATATCCACCTATAATGGATGTAAAGGACATGAAATAAGATCACCAACTTTCAAAGGCTAGAATGACACTTAATCTGAATACTTAGCTAGAATATTCTAAGTCTGGGAGCCCCTAACAAGCTTAAAGGACTGAATTAAGCTAAGGATTTTGCGGGGTCTTATATTATCTCTCCCTTGGGAACATTCAATCTTGAATGAGACTGCGGAGAATGAGAATACTAAGAGACTTAACTAGACACTAGTCATGCACAACTGAAACATGTTTTCATGACTGAGATCACTGATACACTAAATTATCGTGTTGAATATGCATATCGGATGCATGAGCACATAGCTGAACATGATTTATGAATGCATGACTGGAATTACTGATAAGCTGAGTTTCTTATACTGGACATGTACATTTGATGCATGAATACTCAATTGAACATGCAATGGTAACTGATACCAAGTTTGTAACTAAAATCTGAACATGAAACTGAATAAGCTTAAAGAAAGCTATTAACTTGGACTGGGTCTGAGTATGTGGAGAAGAGGTAAGGATACATGGTCCGCATATCTGCTTCTACTTCCCAAGTAGCTCCCTTAACGGACTGATTCCGCCAAAAAACTTTAACTAGAGGGATTTCTTTGTTCCTCAGTCTACGAATCTGGTAGTCAAGGATTTCGACTGGAATCTCTTCATAAGAGAGGATGTTCTGAATATCTATGCCCTCTACAGGGAGTACGACTGCTGGGTCAGCTATGTATTTCTTTAGCAAGGAGACGTGGAACAATGGATGCACTGAAGATAGATCTGAAGGCAACTCAAACTCGTAAGCTACCTTTCCAAAATGACTGAGAATTCGGTAAGGACCGATATATCAGTGACTGAGTTTTCCCTTCTTTCTAAATATCTTTACCCCTTTCATAGGAGAGATTTTCAAGTACATATAGTCACTAATATTGAACTCGAGATCCTTTTTGTGCATATCTACGTACGATTTCTGCTGCCTCTGAGCTGTCTTAAGTTTTTCCCTGATCAACTGGACTTTCTCTAAGGTATCAAATACCAAGTCAGGCTCTACCACTGCGGCCTCACCCACTTCAAACCAACCAATGGGAGATCTACACCTCCTCTCATAAAGCGCCTCAAATGGAGCCATCTAAATACTAGAATGATAGCTGTTATTATATGCAAACTCAATCAAAGGCAAATGGTCATCCCAACTACCTTTGAAATCTACCGTGCACACTCGCAGCATATCTTCTAAGGTCTAGATAGTCCTTTCTGCTTGACCATCTTTCTGAGGAGGTAAGGATGTACTGAGATAAACTCGAGTACTAAGACCCTTTTAGAATGCCTTCTAGAAATAAGAAGTAAACTAGATACCTCTGTCTGAGATGACAAACAATGAAACACCATGCAATCTGTCCAACTCCCTGATATAGAGTTTGGCATAATCCTCCGCTGAATATAACGTATGGACTAGAAGAAAGTGAATGGATTCGGTCATCTTACCTACAATGATCCAAACTGAATCATGATGATGACGAGTATGAGATAATCCTATCACAAAGTCCATGTTCACTTTTTCCCATTTCCAGCTGGGAATGCTGAACTCCAGCATGGACCCACTAGGCTTCTGATGCTCAATCTTAACCTACTGACACATCGAGCATTTAGCCACAAACTCTGTAATATTTCTCTTCATCTCACTCCACCAATAGATCTACCATAAATCATGATACATCTTAGTGGCCCCTAGATGAATTGAGTAGCTCACACCATGCACTTCTGTAAGAATTTGCTACTTCAAGTCATCTACGCCTGGAACACATAGCTAACCCTGGCAACGCAGTACACCATCTCCCCCTTAGGAGAAAACCTAAACTTTCTAATCTCTGACTGATTCTTTTAACTTGACTAGACCGGGATACCCATCCTTCTTTTCCTTCACTTTGGAAACTAGGGATGATTCTGAACTACTCTGCACCCATACACTACCTTCTGCTTAATCGACTAAGAGGACACCTAGCCCGGATAACTGATAGACTTCCTAAGCTAACTTATTCTTACTGTCCTCCACATGAGCAACACTACCCATATACATACTATTAAGGACATCGGCCACTATGTTGGCCTTGCCCGGATGATACAGAACACTAATGGTGTAGTCTTTCATCAACTCCAACCACCTTCTCTAACGGAGGTTTAGGTCTTTCTGAGAGAACACATACTGTAGGCTCTTATGATCAGTGAACACATCAACGTGCACCCCATAGAAATAGTGCCTCCAAATATTTAAGAAAAACACTACTGCTACTAACTTAAGATCGTGAGTAGGATAGTTCTTCTCATAGGGCTTAAGTTGTCTAGAGGCGTAGGCTATGACCTTACTTATTTGCATTAAAACACAACCCAATACAACTCTAGAAGTATCACAATATGCAAAAAAGCTATCAGAACCATATGGTAGGGTCAAAACTGGAGTTGTGGTAAGTCGAGTCTTCAACTCCTGAAAACTCTTCTCACAAGAATTTAAAAACTGAAACTTGACTCTCTTCTGAGTCAATCTGGACATAGGGGATGCAATAGACAAAATACCTCAAAAAACCATCGATAATAGTTAGCCAAACCTAAGAAACTCCTGATATCTGATAGAGAGATAGGTTGTGGCCAGTTTCTTATTGTCGCAGTCTTTTGGGAATTAACTCTAATGCCATCACCGAAAATGATATGACTAAGAAATGCTACTGACCTTAGCTAAAATTCACACTTAACGAATTTGGTGAATAATTGATGGTTTATGAGAGTCTACAATATTATTTTGAGATGGTCTGCATAATCGTGTTCACTACGGGAGTAAACAAGAATGTCATTTATGGAGACTATAATGAACATGTCCAAGTACTGCTTGAACACACGGTTCATCGAGTCCATGAAGGCTGCTGGGGCATTGGTAAGACCCAAGAACATGACTCAAAATTCAAAGTGACCGTACCGTGTTCTTAAAGATATATTTAGGATGTCACATTCCCTGACTCTGAGATGATGATAGCCTGATCTGAGGTCTATCTTGGAGAAATAGCTGACACCTTGAAGTTGGTCAAACAAGTCATCAATTCTGGGAAGTGGATACTTGTCCTTGACTGTAACTTTGTTTAACTGACGGTAATCTATTCACATTCTGATGGAACTATCTTTTTTATGCACGAATAAAACTAGTGCACCCCACGGGGACACACTGGGTCTAATGAATCCCTTATCTAAGAGATACTTTAACTATTTCTTTAATTTTCTAAGTTTTGTAGGTGCCATTCTGTATGGCAGAATAGATATGGGTTGAGTATCTGGAAGAAGATTAATTTCGAAATCAATTTTACTTTTGGGAGGAACTCTTGGAATATCTTTAAGAAACATATCTGGGAATTCATATGCTACTGATACTGATTCAAGAGTAGGGGTTTCTGAACAAGAATCCTGGACTCGAACTAGAAGGTATACATACCCCTTTGATATCATTTTTCTAGCCTGAAGGTAAGAAATAAACTGGCCCTAGGTACTGAAGTACTACCCCTCCACTCTAGGATGGGTTCATTTGGAAACTAAAACTGGACAATTCTATTTCTATAGTCCACTGAGACATAGAAAGAATGAAGCCAATCCATGCCGAGAATGACATCAAAATCAGTCATCTCTAATTCGACTAAGTTTTCTGATGTGACTTTCTGAGATATCATAACTGAATAGGTCTTATATACCCACTGGGCTAGATAGAGTTACCCACTAGGGTATAAACTGAGAAAGGCTCTACTAGAATTTTGGGACTAGCTCCAAAATCAATTGCTATATAAGGAGTAACAAAGTACAAGGAAGATCTTGGATCTAGCAAAGCGTAAACATGTAAATGATTAACTTGTAACATACCAGTGATAACATCAGGAGAACTTTCTTGATTCTATCAGGAATGAAGAGCATAGAGTCTATTTGGGCGATGCCCACTGGTGGCACTGGATGAGGCACCCTACTAATTTGGGTGATCGGACTGAGTTGGGGGACGAGTATGCTGACTTTGCGAACCCACCTGAGAACACTGTCTGAATTTGTGGCCTGGTTTGCCATATTTGAAATACACATCACTTCCAGCTCTGCAGATACCTTGGTGGTTTCTGTCATACTTTTGGCAAATGGGATTGGTTCGGGCACTGCTAACACTGCCCTGGGGCTTAGGGTATTATGCGTTATCTCTATTGCCATCTCTAAATTTTGGCACTGGAGCACTGGATGAGGACGGAGTTGGAACTGAGGATTTTGGGTAAAACTGAGAATGATTCCCTCCCTCTAAATTAGGCTGCGTGAAGTTAAAACTACCTGTCCTCGCTCTCTTCCTCCTTTTCTCTTTCTTTTTATTCTTAGCCTCCTCTAACTACTGAGCATGGACTATAAGCTATGTCCATCTCTTTTATCAGCATTACGGTCCTACACTCTTTGACCACATTGCTATACAAACTTACTCATCTTAGATCTGTTATCTGCCACAACAACTGAGGCATATCTAGCAAACTGAGTAAACTTAAGAGAATACTCCTACACTGTCATATTTCCCTGCTACAGGTTTATAAAATCCAAAAATTTTGATTCCCTCAACTCTAGTGGGAAGAAGCTATCCAGAAAAACAACTGTAAACTCCTCCTATTCTATGGGCCCTGCATCTGCAGCCCTCTCTGCTTTCCACTATTTGAACCACGAGTGAGCCACATCCTATAACAGATATGTGGCCAACTCAACGCTCTCAACAGCAGTCACCCCCATGATATCGATAACCTTTTACACCTGATCAAGAAATTCCTGAGGGTCCTCATCTGGCTTAGACCCGATAAATGATGGAGGGTTTATTCGGGTGAAGTCCTAAATCCTGGCAGCAATAGTATTGGCCACTGGGTTGGCTGAAACGGCAGCTGGGCATTCATTCTTGGCTACTACAAAATGAGCTAGGGTGGTGAAGGCTGCTCTAAACTCTGTATGGGAGATATGCTCACCCAAAGGATCTGGATGGATAGGCTGAGGGTCTGACTGGTGTCCCATTCCTTTTCCCTGAGTCCTCCTTGGAGGCATATTCTGTAAATAAAAGAGAAGCTAGGATTAGAAAGAGAGTGTAACTGGGGCTCATGCTTACTCGCACGATATGAATACTGAAAGAAGGAAAACTTTTAATAAAATATCTCGTAGCCTCCTATCCATAAGTGTGGCTCACAATACACCCATGTACAAGACTCTACTAGATGTGGCTTTAAGACTCCCTAGGACTATGTTGAACCTTAGGCTCTGATACCAAGTTTGTAATGCCCTGAGTCTGTACCCTGAACGCTACATGGTGCTCATAATCCCAAAAGACCACAAGCTAACCCATGACTGGTACCTGTTGTAATAATTGTGTAATAAATACTGTAATAATTGCGGAAGTAGGAGGAAACATATGCCATAAGGTTCACATTAGTAAATAAATCTGAATATAAGTACTGAAAAACTGAACAACTGTGTGAAAATACTCTAGTCTGAAATGCCTCTAACTGTCTAAACTGTGGAGTTGATGGGACAAGCCCCCACCTAACTCTATATACTAAAATAAAACTGAAGTACTATAAATAATAAGCATGTCCTTAAACTATAAGGACTCACCACTACTCTGAAAGCTGAGAATCTAAACTGCTCAGGGTGCTCTGGAGCCCATGCGTCTGAATCTATGATATAAAACATCATAGCATAAAGAAAAGTATGGGTCAGTACTTTGAATGTACTGATATACTCAGTGAGGTAGGCTAAAGTTTATGGATTCATATGGATGCACAATAATAACTGAATAACATGAGTATGACTGAGTAAGAGTACATGCATGAATACATAGATTGTTACTGAGTTCATGTTAATACTGAGTACTGGATCTGAATACTGATAACTGATATCTGAGTTTATGAATACTGTATTACTGATTATCTGAATGACTGTATCTAATAGTTTTGAATACTGTGGAACCATACTGAGTTCCGTACTAAGCTGAGTGACTATGTATGATAGTCCTGAATTTGTAAAATTGAACTGAGTTCTATTTTGAGACTGGGACTGGAACTAAAATTGTGCGAGGTAATCATCTAACTAATATGACCCTCTCTAAACTAATTAGGATCCAACCTGTAACCTAAGTTAGAAGGGTGTCAATACCGTGCCATGGGTAAGGACAAGCTATGAGTTAACCCTCTCTGACAGAAAGCTATTCCGTCAACCCTCGCTGGCAGGATAACTCGAATAAGATGTATCAACTCTCAATATATCTGGCAGAAAGATATCTTAAACTACACTGGCTACGTAGTTCTATAATGTAGGGATTGCTACTAATGATCAAACCCTCTGCTAGCAGGAATGCCCCCATCCCTGGGTTAACTCAATGCTGAATCGTACTCCTAACTGAATAGACACTGAACTAATTTCTAATCAGTAATAGGCTAGATTAAGTTGTTACTAATATCTCTGTTTAACTGAACTGGATTGGGTACACTGAGTTTCATAGACTGTCAAAAACTACTGCATTCTGTTAACTGACTGAGTTTACTTAGGTCTGTACTGAGTATTGAACTAGACTGGAAGAAAACTGAGTCTAATAAGTTTTTCCTGAGTTCTGTAACTGACTGAGAGTACTACTGATAGTGACATAACTATTACTGTACTATAACTGACCATGGATCTAAATAATTAGCTAAATTATCGGGTACAAGTACCCCCTGGACTTGATAGCATAAAATAAGAGACATGGCATAAACTTGAAACATGTAAACTTAGCATTTGATCATTCTTCATTCATTAGGGCACTTTAACAAACACTTGCATGTCATGAACTTAAACACATTCTAACATGATATAACTTCACTAATCAACTCATATGCTTAATTCATCAATCACTTAAAAGGCATAAATTATGCACATAGTACTAATCAACATCTGAGCACACAATTTCAATATTTAATTTACCATTTTAAGGCTTTAGCATGATTTCACATGGTAAAACATATAAATCAATTAAACCCACATGAAATTGATCATGAAACATGGATTTGAAACCCAAT
Organism: Capsicum chinense; assembly: GCA_026120095.1. NCBI lineage: Eukaryota > Viridiplantae > Streptophyta > Magnoliopsida > Solanales > Solanaceae > Capsicum > Capsicum chinense. Next base: position 113,303,953 of record JAPEIP010000007.1, on the reverse strand, counting down.
TAATCATTTTAAACATGGATATTATCAAAACCAACATGGAATTTATGAAATTCATGTACTTGAAGTATAAAAATAGTTTCTTGGACTCCAAGGGTGTAAGGGACCCTTGGATGAACACTTCACATACCTTAGTTAAGGAATTTCTGAAAATTGAGTGTGGAAATCTTGAGTTGTTGATTTGAAATTGAATCTTCTAGGGTTTTGTTCTTGAGCAATTTTGAGAAAAGATGAGTTTAATTGCTCTCTAAGGTGATAAATTTCGTGTTTTAGGGGCTGAAAGTTGAGGGAAAAAGACCTAAATATCCCAAGGATGCGGTTTTTGAATGACAAAAAAACTATACCATCAAAGCGCAAACCGATGCACTGCATCACTGGCATCGACATAATAGCTAACACATCACATCAAGTCCATATTGACTACTGGAAATTAATACTGGGAGCTGGGAAAAACATTTATCAATGTGATAGTAGATGTGGCGCACCAAGATTATGTTGATCCACTGTTTTAGGATTCCAAAGGAACTTCAAACGAAGTCCCAAATATCCGAAACTTTTCCAGAAACACTTACAAACATTCTTGATCATGAATCAACCTAAATATCCATATATAATGGACGTAAAGTCCATGAAATAAGATCTCCAACTTTTGAAGGCTAGAATGACACTAAGTTTGAATACTTAGCTAGAATATTCTAAGTCCGGGACCCCTTAACAAGCTTAGAGGATTGAATTGAGCTAAGAATTTTGTAGGGTCTTACACTAAGAAATAAGTAATTTACTTACATAATAATGATCAATAAATAACTATTAAGCTTCAATCAATCTTAACTATTGATAGTTTATATGTCACTGCAGTTTATGCTAAATGCTCATCAATGGAAAGAAGAGATCTCTGGAGTAGTCTGGAAGAGGTATATTATTTGTCTAATGTGATATGGTATATAGGGGTGACTTTAATGTCATCTTGAGCCCCCAGGAAAATATCGGGGGTAGTCTCCATTGGATGAATTTGAGTCTAGAATTTAGCAACTACATGAATAATTATGGAGTCGCTGACCTTGATTTTATGGCACATAAATTCACTTGGTGTAACAACAGAAGACCTGGAAAATGAATTTGAAAAAGGCTCGACACAGTGTTTGTTAATGATAAATGGACTGAGTTCTTCAACATTAATATGGTCAAACATCTAGTATGGACCGACTCTAACCATAGACCAATGCTTATCAACTGTCAAAAGGATGAACAGGGAGGTATTAAATACTTTAAATTTCTAGACTTTTCGAATAACCAACCTTCTTTTATGCAGACAGTGGAGGAATCTTGAAACACTCATGCTCAAGGAAATTTGATGTGGATTTTACAAAAAAATTGAAACTCATTAGTCGAAGGAAGTAATTAGAAAATTTTTTGATCATCTTATTTGGTGGGAAGAGAAAATCCAAGCCCTTGAAGACATATACATTTTCCATAACAGTGAACAATGCAGGAAGGTATAAATAGAGGTTAAGATGAATATATTAAATAATTGGGTATCCAGAAAGCCTTCTCAAATAAAGGGCTAAGATAAAATGGTTTGAAGAGGATGATTTTAATGCCAAATATTGTGATAGTTTGATCATAGAAAAGATAAAGAGACTACAATTACACAAAATTAATGATCATAGGGATAATAGGTTTAAGGCGATGAAGACATTATCAAGGATGGCATACACCACTACAAAAGGATTTTCAACCTCCAACATGATTTGACGGATAATAGCATCCTTGAGAGTATAGAAGAGGTCAATACTGAGGAGGAAAATTTGTTACTAACCAAAATGCCTGATGTTAAATAAATTAAAAGTGTTGTTTTTGGCATAATTTTTGATAGTTTTGCTAGTCTAGATGGTTACAATGCTGTTATTTATCATAAGTGTGCTAGGAGGTGATCAAATATGACAGGCATAATTTTGTTCAAGACTTCTTTAGAAGAAAAAATCTTACCAAGTTTTTCTCACATACCAACCTTGTTCTTATTCCCAAATCAGAATCATCGTCTACCTTCTTAGATCTTACACCTATTAGCCTAACCAACTTTTCTTCCAAATAATCACTAAGATTCTTCAAGAAGACTCAACCTTGCTAGATAAGATCATATTGAATAACCAAAGTGTATTTACTAAAAGTAGGATGATTATTGAGAATGTTCTACTGGTCCAAGAGTTATTTCAAAACATAAAGCAAGAAAATACGATGGGCAGAACATGTGATGTCGCCCAAATTACACCTCCAAGAAAGTATAAAGCGGTCACTTGTCAAATATAGAATCCAACATGGTTGGGATTGATCCCACGGGGAATAGGTCTGAAATTTATCACGAGCTTGCTGATGTAATTAGAAATTGCAAAAAGTAAAGGGGGTGTGAAACTAATAGTAACAGTAACAATGTTTGGTAGTTAGGGTTGTTATCAATATGAGATGATCAATAGGGTTGTTCTCTCTCTAACTTATTAACTCCATAGACTGTTCATGCTCGTCAGACATCTCAGTTCCTTGCATGTAAAATCTAATAATTTAGGTATAACTAAGCCGTCTCTTGACCTTAGTATGGGTTAATTTCACTCATTTTCTCTTGGTCTTAGAGTGTCTCATTACGAACCCTTGTTTTGGATCTTAGATTAACTATCTCCTCTCGGTTTTAAGTTAATTAGATAAAGGTTTATAACTTCAAATTATTATTAAGATATCATTTTCCAAATCTCTACCTCTTTCTCGAGCAAGTATCAAATATAGATGAGTTTCTAACATTTGAAACCATTAAGAAAGTAATCAAAGCTAAAGAAACCCCAATACATGTAAGAACACTAATCTAGAATGACTTTTCACTTTACCTGCTTTGGTAATCCATCACTGTTCCTACAACCCTAGTTATGGCGTTCAACTAATCATGATTGTAAGAACACAAATAGATTTGATAGATGAAAGCATAAGAATGAACTTACAAAGAATAAGAATAAAAACCCAAAATCTCAAATTAATTGTAAAACCTAAAAACCAAGAACAACGATTCCCAGATGAATAATCTATCTCAGAACTTAAAACAATGTCAAAGTGTATAAAATGCGTCAACTTATAATAAAACATCCAATGGGTATTTATACATATATCTAAAAACCTATCCTAAATAGTGCAGGAAACCAGAGTCGGCACCAACCCACGAGGTAACCTATGAGTCATAAGTTGTACCTACAGGGTGTATGTAGGCTTGTGGAACTCAGAGAAATCTTTAATCTGTAGAAATCCTACCTACGAGGCAAACTACGGACCATAGGTTTTACATACGCTCGTAGGTAGGGGCATGTGAATCGGACTTGAATCAACAACTTCAGAACCATTAGGATCTCAACCTACTTGGCTACCTGTGTCCTCATAGGTACTACCTATGAGTTGTAGGTTGGTGCATAGGTAGCCTTCTCAGGTACTATTCATCCCCTTTTCTTATTTTTTTGCTCTAAATTCTATTTTCCTGCAAAATCAACACAAAAGCACATTACATCTAACAAGAATACCTAAGTACTTACACAATTTCCTTATTTTAAGCATCGAAAGTATCACGAAACCATGGCATATCAACACCCTCAATTTAGAATATTTGCATATCCTCTGGTAACTGACACAAAACTCAACAAACACGATGCTTAAGTAAAAGAAACCTAAGGCACTTATGACAGTCAACTCATTTAAGCTCAAATTTCTTACCTCCCTCATTTTATCACTTTCAAACCATTGTGTGGGTCTATGTAGCACAGCAACATGACACAAAAGAAATCACATGATGACATTATATTAGCAACAAACAACCAAGAATATATACAATTTATGCTACCTAAAAAAATAAGTAGTTAACAACACAACCCATGTACCCTCACAATAAGGAAATCCCATCTCTCATAATATCATAGTGCATGTCAATACAGGGACTACATCAAACTCTTACACTCTTAAAGAAGTTCAAACAATGTGCATAAATTACTATAGGCTTGCCTTTATTTTTTATACCATAGTTTTTTGGACAGTTTGTCTGGGATTACTATAGGACTTTTCTAGGCTTATAATGTAGCCTTGGGGGCAAGTATGGTAGATATGAGATATAGTGACTCACCCTCCTTGACACTACACTTACATTATTGGCTCTACTAGTTAACCACAATTCTTTTATTTCTCCCTTGTTCTCCTTTATTGCTTATTTGGATTGGGTGCGGTTTCCTTCATTCTTTGCATGTATTCACTTTTTTCTTTTTTGCTTCTTTTTTCACACTTTTCTACTATACCCAACCCTACTTTGTTTTCTTTATTTCAACACCTTTTTTCCTACCCATCTTCAAATATGAACCCCTATGATACCCACCCTCAACTTAGGCGATTTGTCTGAGTTAAGGTACAGAGTGTTCAAGGAGGGACCAAGGCCAAAACAGGTTTATTTTAATTAAATGAGAAGGTGAAAAGGTTAAAAATAATAAAATAGGTCAATTTAGGCCCAAATTAGGTATCAAGGGATACTTCTTATTTGGTCGGTCTTTTATACTAAGAGTAGACTTATTCAAATATGACCTATGATCATGTCCTAGCCAACTAACCTACAACCTATGCAAGACTAACAGGATAAGTTCTAGAGTAAATGCACAAAGTGAACTAGGTAAATACCTTACACACATATGGTACAAGGTTACATTATCAACTACTACCTATCCATGCAATTCTAATCTTTGATTATTTTTTCCCTAATACTAATGCCATAGCTAGAATCAATCAATGGTCACACATATATTCACAACACAGAGTTCATAAAATTTTTAGGAGGGGTATCATATTTTTCAAATACATAAAAACATAAAGATTTTGAGTGCACTTAAGTTCCTTATTTTTATTATAATTAAAAAAAACAACACATAATACATATCATGAACACAACCAAATAACCTAGACATGTCAGCTCTGTTACGATAACACATCCTGGGGAAAAGAGACACGATAAGAAAAACCTCGGGTGGTTGGTATACCGCCATCCCCAATATAAGGCTAATGCACTGTCCCCAGTGCATATTAGAAAATAAAGAACATAAAGGTATAGGTACACACCTAGGATGCTCTAGGCGTCAGAAGTGGGATCGCCCCCATCTGGGGCATCATGTGGCTTATTGATACGAGGTGGTGGTGGTGGTGCTCGACTATAAAAGGCACCTAATGCAATATAGAAATGCTTCTGCTCATCAATACCTAGCTGAATCATAAAATCTATAGTGGCCTTCTGCAAGGCTCGCCTAAACTCATCTGAGTCACCCTACTCCTCCAACTTACATCATCTTTTAGCCTTAACAGTCTAGGCCTCATCCTCCCCAGATAATAGATCAAATATTTGTGGTGGTAATCTGGGCAATGGCTGCATAAAGGAAGGTATCACTGGAAGGATAATAAGAATATAGCTCTCTCTAAAGTATACACCTCTCAAATTATCCACCTCCTCATATAGGCTAGATAAGTAAGGCACCTGAGCCTCTAGATTCGGTCTCTGATACGAGCCTCATAACTATTAATACACCATGTCGTTCTCAAGTAAACCACTCTATAGAGGCCATCATCCTAGCCTCTACTTTTTTCTCATATGCCTCCAAGGTAGTCCACATCCATAGATAAATTTGACAAAATAACATAGCCAACTGGGTGTCAGTATGTGTATGGTGATCATTCAACTCCTATTGCTGATCCACTAACTATTGTAAGAAATCCTGTGGCTTAGCTACCATACCTGAAACTGGTGGCCGAGGAGGCATCTGGGTTGAAGTAACTGCAACCGCCTCACTGCCTGCCGTAAAAGAAGGCTCTACCCACTGGCTACCTGTATTAATATCTCCACTCTGTATCAGCCTTTTAACAAGCTCAACAACTACAAAAGGCCTCTCAAAGTGGGTCACACCTAAAGATGTCAAAGGTTGTGCTCTATAGAGTACAATGGGTTTGGCATTATCTTTAATCAACCTAATATTAGCCATGTGGTTAGCCTTAACCCCATGATCAACCTCTAGAATAAATAACACTCCTGCCATATCATACAATCTCTGTACCAAGCAGGGGAACAGAATAGTGGTTAGCTCATGAAATGCCCTCTTGCTAATCCCAACTTGGATCCACCTTGAAAAATTAATATCATAGTCAGCTATGAGGCTGGAAATCAATACAACTTGATCCCATGTGAGCACATCATCTACAAATGTTGAACTCAACCGGTGCCTCATAATAGTTCACTAAAACTTGGCTACAAAGAGCAGCAAAACCTTCTTTATGTCTGCCTTCACTTCGACCCAAAGGGCATCAGTACCAAGCTCAGTGATCTACAGAGCTACCCATCTAGCTAAGTCTCTTCTCTACTCCCTCTGCTTAGCATCTCTCATAGTTTGCCTACTTCTCAAAAGTTGTAATTCATAATCAAACTCCACTATAGTAGTTGATCCCACAAACTCCATCCTAAATAAGAATCAACAAATAGTATCGTTAGACAAATCAACCTTAACCCCTCTGCCCAGTGTATAAGTCAAAGAGGGATGGTCCTACGCTCTCCTCTTAGCTAGACTGGACAAATCTAATAATGTTGTGTAGGATGCATCAAACTCTAGAATAATCTCTATTTTACCAAAAAATGACTACTTTTAGAATCGCCACTTAATTTATTTAGAAAAACTAAGAAAACCTTTATAAATTACTTAAAATGATTCAAAAAAGAAAAAATCATTTAAGTTTCAAAATTCTAAATAAGAGGTTCTCATTAACATCTTAGGAGGGTTTTTAAGGTACCTAAAATGTCCGCTAACTTGCAGTTATCCGAACTATTTGAAAATAATTCTTTTGACTAACTTAAAAATTGATTGTTGGAAAGAAATTGATTAACGAATATATTTTTTGAATTTTATGAAAAATTAGTTTTTAACGACCTTGTAGGAAATCTAACTAGTTCTAGGCAAACTAAAGTCAGATAGCAAATAACCATAGAAAAAGGGAAAAGGGGGATGAAACAAGTGATTTTGGCTCTTAAGCCCAAATCTATCTGCCTTATCCTAATCTAATTGGGCTTTTGGAACATCTTCACCTGTCCTAATCTAGATATTGGGCTTTGGCCCATAACCTGTCCTAAACTATATTTTTGGACCTTTGGCCCATAATCGACTTCACCTGTATTAATTTACAACATTGGCTTTGAGGCCCAAATGAATAAATAACTAGATGCATAATGATAAATAAAGCAATAAAAAATGAGTCTTTTCATGTCTCTTAGATACTAAAAAAAATAAACTTTAAAGCCATCTCCCCTCATCAGTGACTTTTCTTTCTCCAACAATCATTCTTGTTTGATAGGCTCTAGGGGATGACTCAAAGAGAAATGGGCCACGTTGTCCCACCGTCGAAATGCACATGAGAGGAGTCCATTTGGACTCAACATTTTACATGTGAAACAAAGAAGAAAAAAGAGAAAGATTAGAATCCATCCAGCGAGTATTCATTTAACAACTAATTTTATAGACTAAGCACACACATTTATCAAAATGAACCACTTGGGTTAAATAAGAGCCTAGAAAATTAATGTTCCTAATCATCCAAAAAGAAAAAGACTAAAATCTCAAGGAAATAAGAAATAAGGACTATAATTTCTAAGGATCAAGCATGGTTGCTTCAAACTCTTTCAACGTATTAAAGAGATCGAAATCTCAAAAAGAAATTAAACGAGGGACATTTAGGGCATAAAGACAACTTCAAAATAAAGACAAAGAGAAAGCAATATACCAAGACTGAAATGAATGTTTTAGCACATATTCTGATTTAACAATATAAGAGTGAATCTTGAGCGAACTTCATAAGAAACGTACAATTTTTATGACTTAGCTCAACATAAATGCACAAATTAAACCTTCAACTAAAAAACTCAAATTCTAAAGCAAGTTTAGATAGTGCTTTAGAAGAGACAAATTAATTGACCAAGATTGTTTCACCTCCATCCTCTCATTTGCAAGTTCAACGTAAACTTTGCATAAGGTAATAAAGGGATCCTCAGTTCAAAACTTTTGGCTTATAAACTAATTCCATCTTTTCTATTGACATTATGGGTCAAGGAACACTTAGGAGCGGTCTAATTATGCATCAAAGAGGAAAACTTGGACTAAATCAATTTTCCAAAGAGCTAAAAATTGTGAACCCAAACAAAATCGAAACCACAATAATTAATCCACAAACAAAGGGATTTTCAGGTTGAAATTTTGGCTTGTAAACCGACTCCATATTTTCCATTGACATTAAAGGTCAAGGAACATTTAGAAGCGATCCGACTATGCATCAAAGAGGAAGACTTGAACTAAAGTAATTTTTCAAAAAAGCTAAAAATGAACCCGAATAAAATTAAAACCACAATGATTAATACACAAACAAAGGGACCTTCAGGTAGAAATTTTGGCTAGTAAACCAACTCCATATTTTCCATAGATATTAAAGGCCAAGGAATATTTAGAAATGGTTTAACTATGAATCTAAGGGGAAAACTTGAACTAACGAAATTTTTCAAAGAAAACTAAAAATGAACTCGAACAAAATCAAAACCATAACGATTAATCCACAAACAAAGGGATCTTTGGGTAGAAATTTTAGCTTGTAAACCAACTCCATATTTTCCATTAACATTAACGGTCAAGGAACATTCAAAGGCATTTCGACTATGCATCAAAGGGGAAAACTTAAACTAAAGTAATTTTTCAAAGAAACTAAAAATGAACCCGAACAAAATCGAAACCACAATGATTAATCCACAAACAAAAGGATCTTCGGGTTGAAATTTATGTTTATAAATTGAATTCATATTTTTCATTGACATTAAAGGTCAAGGAACATTTAGAAATTGTCCAAGAACTAAAAATGAATCCGAATTAACACAACAAAATCAAAACCACAACGAGCAACGATTAGGCCACAAACAATATACTAGAACTAAAAAATAAAGCTTTTGCACTAGATTGACAAAACTAAGTGAAATTACAACGTACAAACATAACAAAATACCATTTGAATTACATGATACAATAGCCTAAAACATAACAACATAAAGCTAAGATAATGAATAAGAATCAACACGAATAGAAATGCGATGTAATTTCAACCGGAATAACATAAAGACAATCATCACAAGCAAATCCTATGGCCATCAAATCCTCTACAGCAAATAATCCCAGCCTCATACACGATTACAACTAAATAAATATTACTACAGAGAAAGAGATGAAGAAGAAATTGATAATAAAAATTAAAAGGAGAAACGTGTTCACCTTTTCCAAGGTAGCAAAACAAGACTACGAGCTTCGTTGGAATCAACCACCATCGGAAAACATCATCATCAACTCAAAAATATTGAGTAGCTGACCAACTCTATGAAATAAAACTTTTACTAAATAAAAATAACTATTTTTGCTCCAAAGAATTTTTCACCTCTCCTATCTCTTTAAATTTTTCCCAAATGAGCTATTTATGGATGAATTTTGGAAACCCAATTCCCTTTCCACCAATGTGGGACAAGAAATTTAAAGGGCATTTTAGAAAGAAAATAAGGGGGTAAACTAAAAATGGTACTATGTTAGTACCAATTTGAATTTTGAATTTCAAAAATGGAATTTGCAGTTTTTTAGGTGTTGCTCGGGTTGACGGGTCAGTTTGCTGGAATGGGTGGATGGGTCGATTTTCATCGGGTCAAAGCTGGGGTCATTGTGCATTAGATTGTTGCTTTTTGTTGACTGGTGAAAATGCTAAGTTGTTGGTTTGCTTTTATATGTGTTGTTTTTATGTGTCATGATGCTGCTTCTTGAAAATAATAAAAAATGGGTCGGGTCAAGCATTTGGTTAGGGATGATATCTGTTGTAGCAATGAGGGCTGCTAAAAAGAACAAATGGGATGGGTCGGTCATAGATGCTTTATGGTGGGCTGGTGGATGGTTTGTTGGGCCTGAATGGAGAAAAGAGCTTTGGGCTGGTGTTGGTTTTAAAGTAAACTGGGCTGACTGGTGTATTAAATTGGGTTGAAATTGATTTTAAGATTTGGGGTTATTTAAAAAATAACCCCAATTAGTTTAAGAGTTAGTCAATTTTATTTAATTTTCGACAAAATTGAAAATCAATTGGTCCAATGCGTTGCAATTGTGGCAAATTTAATTTCATTTATGACTGACTTAAATAAATTTGACTAAATTCAATTAAAATTCAATACAAATTAATATCTCATTCAATCCCGAGCTTCTTGGTTTAATAAAATCAAACACATATTTATCCAAATAAATTATTTTTAAGAATAAATTATATTTGAATCAAGATTTTGATCATTATATTTATTTTCAAAATAATCCTTAATTAAAATCCGATATTCCATAGAATAAATATTTAAGTGACGAAATTATATATATATTTTTGCATAATTGAATATGATACTAGATAATCGCCACTTAAAATGACGAAATTACCCAAATAATACTTTGAAAAGGTTTTTTGTATCTGAATGAAATAAATATTGTAAGTTATTTAAAATTGAAGAAACTCAGGACTAAACTTAGTCGTGGAGGGCAAACTCGCTTTGGGTAGGGTGGATGCAAGTAACCCTGGGCAAAGGGAGTTTGACGTTCCTAATTTTTATGAACCACAAATTTGTTTATGAAAGAGGTTGGTTTTCGCATGAGTTTTGGAGTTATGACTGGAACCCGGTATTAGATTTCCTACATATCTCAGGTTACATGAGAATTCAGGCCATTTGTAGTTCATAAAGCATAATTTTCAAAATATTTACAAGCTATCTCAATTTTGGAGTTTTTGATAAAACTGAAACTGGGGAGGTTGGAATACAGTCGAGTTTTCAACAATGAGCTCGGCCTACATATCCTTGAGACTCAGGGAATCAGACTGCTTATAGTTCAACTCAATTGATAGAAAAGATAGTCTTTTATTTTAGATGATCTTTGACTCAAAATGAGTGATAAGTTGTTTGAGTTATGAAAAAGAGGCTTGTAACCACTTAACCATGAATGTGGTATCCTTCACATCCATAGTCAAGAACTTAACTGGACATAATTTCCAAAACTCTAGGTGTAATGTCACTCAAATTTGAAGGAATAAAAAGGTTACACTCCATATGAGTTTAGAAATATCTCGAGAGTGAAGTCAGACTAAAAATATCTTAAAGTACCCACATGTCTTCTAACAGGGGTGTGGTTTGATTAATGGTGGCAATCATCTTTTAGCTCGTGTCCAAAGAGTTTGACGTCCCTCTCTAGACTATGTCCCATTTTGCTGCTAAGAAAGAGTTACACGTTGTATTGTGTCCTATCTGGAGTCATTCGCACCTGTGGTTCTGATTTGAGATTTTTATCCTCTCAGATGTTCTTGACAATTTCTAAAAAAAAATTGTTAGTGCTAAATATTATTCACGAAAGAGGTATATAGTCTTTACCATATCTCCGTGTGAGTTGACGCCTAAAAAATGAATTCATCCTTTCATGTAACTATTTGGAAGGAAATAACTTGCAATGATAGACATAACAATCCTCTTGGTTGTTGCATAATTATGTCATTTTTCAATTGAATATGACTTCAAAATGGCATGGCCTTTTTGGACATCGACGACACTCTATGCATAAGGGTCCCTACAACCGTGTAATCTTATGTTGATATGAACCATTTTGGTTACCTATGATAACCTTCTGGTTATTGACAATAATTCTTTGTATGTGACCTCGGGTAAGTCCTGTTCATCTTTTGTAGCGATACAACTTATAGATTTTCCTTGAATTAATAATCTTTGGATAATCTTGCACATTATTTGATGTTGGATACGAGCCGACTTAAAATATCCTTTGAATTTCTAGCCATTAGGTAATCCTTCTCCATATCCAACCTTGGATAAGAGATGACTTACATATATCCCTCCAATAGCTAGTTCTCAGGTATTCCTACACATCATCCAATCTTGGTTACAATATGACTTATAAATATCTCTCAAATAATAGTCTTTGGGTAATCATTCACATAATCTATCTTGGATATGACACATCTTATAGAGAACACTGCATATTCTCCGGTAAGGATTTAGTTGCGGTTTATGGATAACCTTCGGACTATCAATTTTTGGATAACCTTGCACACTATTCAGCTAGGATGTCGTTGGGGCTTATGAATGACCTATGGGATATCAACTCATAGGTTATCTTGTATTCTATCCTATTTCAAATAATATGAATTATAGATGACCCTCTAAAATTGTGAATTTCTAGGAAATCACATATATCACCTGTCTTCAGATAGTGACTTAAAGGTGTCCCTTCAAATCACGTGCTCTTAATGCATTCAGATGCCGACATAAAGTGATGAGATATCCTTGATGCCAGCATTTTTGTATCGTATTTCAATAAATATTAAATATTAATGATATCCTCGATGCCATCATTTGTGT
>JAPEIP010000007.1:113264413-113291351 GCA_026120095.1 Capsicum chinense | reverse complement strand
CGACATAAAGTGATGAGATATCCTTGATGCCAGCATTTTTGTATCGTATTTCAATAAATATTAAATATTAATGATATCCTCGATGCCATCATTTGTGTTTTGCGTGTCAACAAATATTAAATGTTGATGATACCCTCGACACCAACGTTTGTGTCTCACATGTCAACAAATATTAAATGTTGATGATACCCTCGACACCAACGTTTGTGTCTCACATGTCAACAAATATTGAATGCTGATAATATCCTTGACACCAGCATTTGTGTCTCACATGTCAATAGATATTAAATATTGATGATATCCTCGATGCCAGCGTTTGTGTCCATGTGTAAATAGATATTAGATGTTGATGATATCCTCAATGCCAGCATTTGTGTCTCGTATGTCAATAGATATTAAATGCTAATGATATCCTCAATGCCAACATTTGTGTCTCACTTGTCAATAGATGTTAAATGCTGATGATACCCTCAACACCAGCATTTGTGCTCACGTGTCAAAAATTATTGAATGCTGATGATATTGTCGACGCCAGCATTTGTGTCTCATATGTCAACAAATATTAAATGCTGATGGTCTTTTGTACCATGGCCCCCAGGCAATGAAAACGATTTCACCTGAGTCCATTTGCTTGGGATTTTGCTTTCTACATGTACTTGTACTCAATGTAGATAGTTAGTAGACACAATGCCGCTCTTACTGGCAACCATAGTCAAATTTGTAAAAGTTTAAATGACAAATACTCGACATCATAATTTGAATCATTTAATCCGCTATTCATCATCTTTTTGAAAAGTATTTAAATAGAAGACCCACCAGATATAAATGAGTGGGTAAAATCCATTTTTAGGGTCACTCAAATACTACTCTTTTTGCTTCAATGAATTATGAGGAAGAATTTTGACCCTTCATCCTATTGAGTGATCCTTTTGATTGTTGTATTTACTGTTTCAATTCCTTTGAATGCACCTGATCTCAAAGTAAATGTTTAATCGACACAAAGTCACTTATGCTAGCGACTGCTTTTATATAAAGAATTCTAAATACAATATTCATAAACAAGATAAGGCACCTTTTTTTGTCCTTCATGGTCTCAATAAATGAGATAGAAAATTCAAAAAGTCCTTGATAAATGGAAATTGAACCCTTCTTTGGGACTACCCAAAATACTATTCTTGATCATTATACGCTTTGGTGTGGCTCGCAACTCGCTTGGGTATTTTGAAAAAGATTCCTATTTTTGTGTATTAATACATGCATCCACTTTAAAAATGATTAGTCTTGAGTGAAACTACTCCGTGTTGACCTTCTTCAATCCTTGATTTGCTCCTCTCCATCTTTTGGTTACTCCATCATGTTGGGACTTCCACCTTGACTCCTCGTTCCAATAGATGCATAGGCTATTACTAAATAGAAATATTTGCATAGATTTTCAAAAGTAGTCTTATTTTCTTAAAAACTAGATTCAAAACTTCCATAAAATATCTAGGAAATCTCTACCAGTCATGTTATGTACTATCTCAACGAATATCTTTTTCTTGATTCTGATTGTACCCGACATTTGACGGAAGAATTCCAGGGATTCATCATCGTCATTGAGGGTTTTTATCAAAAGTTCTGTTATAGCCAGAGATTTAGTCTACCTAGACTTTGTCGCAACTGGTTATTTCTAAAGCTTGACTTTGACCTCTGGTGCTAGGGAATTTGAAATATATTCTAATATTTAGTGAAAATTTTGAGTCCTTCCTCAAAATTTCTTCCCCAATTTAAAGTTGTTTGAGATGATCTTATCTCAAGAGTATCCAAAGTCTTTGTCGATCTTCGTTCTCTTTGTTGGGTGATGATCTTCCTCTTGTGAATTTTTGAGATTCCTTCTCGAAAATTCTGCCCTAGTTCCCATTTCCTGGGGTTATATGATCAAGCCATTGGGGCGCTTACGTATCCTGTTAAAGAAGAAATCAGACCAAACGTAGTTTAGGACTACACTAAGGGTATATAGAAAAATCTAATGGGTTGATCAAAGACTACATAGGATACCTACCTATCCCTTTCTTGGACATTCAGGTCATCATATAGTTCATACATAAAAGAAAAGGATAAATTCTCCTAAGGGGTTGATCGAAGCCGACATAGGCCACCTACGTGTCCTTTTCTTGGAAATTTAGGTCAAACGTAGTTTGTAGATAAAGGGAAAGGGATTCTAGGAAATTAAATTTCATAAAATAAATACTATCATAAAGGTGATTATAAATAAATCGAGAAAACAAAAACTAAAGCATCTCTCAAACACAGTATCTCTTTACTGCACCAAAATTAATTGTGTTGATCCACTTTTTACCATGCATCTCAAGTAGGATTAGGGCTCCTACAGGTGGGGCTTTTCTTAATTTTCAAATTCTTCTATATCTTCTACTAACTTCTTCTTATCACCTTCTTTCCATTCACCATCATTCCCCTCGCTTTGTTTGTCTAACCCTTGACATGACATTGGCAGGTTTTAAATTATTGCTACAGAAACAAACCATGTTAGATGATAACAAGATAATAAAAGACAATAATATTTCAAAATAAATTCTTAAATAAAGGGATGCTTTTTCATTGAAATTTAGGAAATAACACAAACTATGGCTCATGACCCGTGCAAATACGGGCCTATGTCTTTTTTGAAAGCTGTAAAACACAAAAAGAAAACTTGAGACATAAAATGGTGTATCATGGGGACTCCTCCGGATCATTATCGATTTTTAAAACTACTCGTAATTTCCCTTTCGTCTACCACGATGGGCAACAAGTTATGAGCAGAGTGGACTTCTAATTTTGCAAAGCCTCTCTCGGTGCAACCTTCCTCACCCCATAAGACTTTGAGAAATTCCCTGGTATATTTTCATCCCTTGAACCTATTTCTTATCCCATCCCCAATACAATCATCTTTTTACATCTCACACACAGGAAAAGACTAGTACAGGAGTGGCAATGGTTTAGACAGACTTGTCTTTGACTTATCTTCAATCACATCTTTCTTTCTTGGCTGGTATCCTAACCTATATTTAGATTCTTTTTCTGGGATAATAATGGGCTCAATAATTCCTTCTAAATCCTTACTCAAGAGACTTAATTTAGCCATGACTTTCTCTGTCTTCTCCACTCCTTCTGTCTTTTTAGGATTTTTTGCATCCACCTTAGTAATGGTCTTGCAAGACACCCATTCGCCCTCTATTTTGATCATGTTAACTGTGGGTTCTCCATGATTAGGCAATGGATTAGTGTTGACATTTGGTGCTGGTGACTAGAGGGTGATGACTTTATGTTCGATCAAATCTTGAATTTTATGGTTCAGCATGATAAAATTGAGAATTAGGATTGATAAGTTTTGATTGGATAGGTTGTAAATGACCGGCGTCCTTCAATCTTCCTAAAAATTACGCGCGACTTTCAACTAATGGGGTAAAGTTTTGCGGAGGTCTTCTTTTGAGGTTTAGACGTGGGGGATTATAATGATTTTGATTAGAAGGAGGAGGTATTTAATTATAATTTAAAGGATCTTGGACATTTATTTGATTATTTGTAATAGCATCTTGAACATGAGGCTGATAATTCAGCTGTGAAACTTGGTATTGGGATAAAATATTTGGCTGTGGAGCTTGGTATAGGGATTGGATATTTGGAAGTGGAGCTTGGTACTAAGGTTGTATATTTGGAAGTGGATATTGGTACTGGGATTTGATATTTAGAAGTGGAGCTTGGTACTAGGGTTGTATACTTGGAAATGGAGATTGGGATTGGATATTTGAAAGTGGAGCTTGGTACTAAGGTTGGGTGTAGAATACATACTGAAAACTTGGTGATGGTAGAGAGGAGAGAATATTCCTAGGGTTAAATTTTTTTCTTCAATTTAGCAATAGAATCAGTAGAGACCACAGTCACATCTTTTCTTTTCTTTTTTGGGAACACGGAAGACTCAGATGATGTTGGGGTTTTGATAATCTTTCCTATGCAAATGCATTCCTTTAGTGATCCTCGATTTTTACCAAGTTTGTAAAAGTATCCCTGATCGTGAATACCATCCTAGTGTAAAATTCTCTATCCTGAACATGAGAGAAAACTGATACCATTTCCTCTTCAGACATGGGAGGTTGTACCCTAGCAACTTTTTGGTCCAATGATAGGCATAGTCTCAGAAACACTCATCATTCTTCTATTTGATCCGATCTAATAAGTATCAGTCAGTGATTATTTCAACGTTAAATTCAAATCTATCGAGAAAGACTTTAGCCAATGCCCTCCAACTAGTCCATCATTTCAGTTCTTGAGATACGAACCAATCTAAGGCTTCGCCACTTAAGCTTTGACTGAATAAGCTCATCAATAATGCCTCATTTCTTCCTACCCCAACCATCTGATCACAATACCTTCTTAGATGGTCCATTGGATTTCTGGTACCATTGAACACTTCAAATTTAGGGACCTTTTACCCTTCTAGTAGATCTACTTTGGGGTGCACACACAAATCATCGTACCCCAAAGCATCATCATCGCTTTACCCATGAAATTCCTTAATCCTTATAATCTCTTCATTCATGGCCAACAACTTCTTTTCATACTCAGTCCTTCACTCTTTTTTCTTCTCCTCATAATGGACTATCTCAGGATTTGGAAAGAAATTGTAGATACCCGGGGATAAGATGACATGAGAAGGATTTGGAAGGGTAGCTTAATTTGAGGATGAGAGAAGTTTGGGTGGTAGTGGAGAGGAAATTTTGGAAATTTAGAGCATTTTTTGGAATTTGAGAGTAGTTTGGTGGAATCTAAGAGGGATTTTTTGGACTGGGAAATGAATTTTGTGGATTTGGAGATGGATTGTGTGATTTGGGAGCAAATTTTGTGGATTTAGGAGTAGGTTTTGTGGGTTTGAAAATGGATTTTTGGGATGCGGCGATGAATTTTGTGGTTTTAAATATGGATTTTGTGGCTTTAGAGATGGATTTTGTGGATGATAAGCATCTGGGTTATTTTCTCGATTGGTATTTTGGATAAGTTGAGGAGCGGAGGCGGATGATATGTTATTTGAGTGGTCCCCGAGAATAGGCGTACATAGGGGAGGGATCTGAAGTGGAGTCCCATGTCCTCCTGCACTAGGAGCATTGACAGTGATAGCCAGATTAGCCAAATCTCGAGTATGGTTCATCTCCTCCTGAAGCATTTCCATTTTTCTTGCGAGTTCAGCAATCATCTCGCTTTGTTCCGTTATTACATTGTACCTAATGGTCAAAGCATTTTGTCCGTATCTTCCAGTCATTTTTGCATGATGGTCACAGGATGGGATTTTATGAACTTTTGACCATGTGAAGTAAGGATGTTCTACCAGTTTGTTTCAGCACGGAATAGTTTTCTATTAACTGTAAGGTAAAATAACTCAAAGGCAGATGTGTTAGTTTCCATATGTGATAAATAATGCAAGATATTTGATAAGAAGTAACCACGTAGAGTTGTTTTCCTCATAGGCAAACTGATCCATGAGAGCATAGTGGATAAATTTGTCTATGATTCAAACAAACGCACATAAACACATAAGGCAGTTATATCACATAATAAATGCATATCCTAGTTTGGTGACCCTTTTGAGCCAAAGGTTGTCCTAACGTATTTAAATGATGTATATTCTTTTAAAAACCAATCCATTATCCCCAAAAAACTTTATAGGTATACATAAATGGCATAAATGCCTACAAAAGTTGCACAAAAGGGATACAATCTTTAGGAAAAGGAAAAATAACATGAGAAAAAAAACATCCCATGTAGGGGATATGAAATATTAGCTCCTAAATGCTCTTATATCAGCCTTTACCCTCTTATCTTTTCTCACTGTTGCCATAGGTGACATCTGTTAATGATCAAGTAACTCCCATATAACTGAGCTCTAGATCATTAGTTTAGGAGTTCATACAATCGCCTAAATCGATCAACCTCTTGCCTGGATTGCTTTAATTTCGACCTCAATTGGTGTATGATAGAGGCATCCTTACACAAAAGTAAGCAAATCAAGCCTTTCCCCTACCCCAAATGATAATGGATTGGATTAAACAAATATAAGTTTTTTTAACACATAAATATAGTTCGTTTGTAATTGAATCTGGGTTAATAGATGCAAGACAAGTTTTCTAATGGGCCCAACACCCCCTCATGTATAGGCTCTTCCTAGGATTATGCCTAAAAGAGGGTTTTGATTTAGCTCTATCCTGGGTATCTAGAGTGGGCTTGGACATAGGTTCCTAACACTTGATTTGGAGTTGATCAATAGGGACTGGGACATCCACGAAACTCCAAAATAGTTTATTAATCATGCGGGATTATGCCATGAAATACAATAGTTAAATTTTGCAGAATTGAAAGATATAAGTATGTAAACAGTTTAAACAGTTAGTCCGAAGATAAATTCAAACATTTGGTTAGAACCTAGTTAAAATCCCCAGCAGAGTCTCCATTTCTATTTGGGGGGGGGGGGAGAGAGAGAAATGGCTACTTTTAGAATCGCCACTCAATTTATTTAGGAAAATTAAGAAAACCTTTATAAATTACTTAAAATGATTCAAAACAGAAAAAATCATTTAAGTTTTGAAATTCTAGGTAACCGATTCTCATTAACATCTTAGTAAGGGTTTTAAGACACCTAAAATGTATTCTAACTTACGGTTATCTGGACTGTTTGAAAATAATTCTTTTGACTAACTTAAAAATTGATTGTTGGAAAGAAATTGACTAAGTAATATTTTTTTTTAGTTTTATATAAAATTAGTTTTTTAATGACTTTGTAGGGAATCTAACTAGTTCTAAGCAAATTAAAGTCAGATAGCAAATAAACATAAAAAGGGGAAAGGGGGACGAAACAAGTGATTTACGCTCTTAAGCCCAAATGTATCAAATTTTTCCTAATATAATTGGTCTTTTGGCCTATCTTCACCTGTCCTAATCTAGATATAGGGCTTTGGCCCATAACCTATCCTAAACTATCTTTTTGGACCTTTTGGCCTATAATCGACTTCAGCTGTATTAATTTAAAACTTTGGCCTCAAGGCCCAAATAAAAAAATAACTAGATGTGTAATGATACATAAAGCAATAAAAATGAGACTTTTCATGTCTCTTAGTTACTAAAAAAATAAAATTTAACCCCATCTCCTCTCATCAGTGACTTCTTTTTTCTCCAACAATCAGGCTAGTTTGATAGGCTCAAGGGGATGACTCAAAAGGGAAATGGGCCACGTTGGCTCACCGTCCAAATGCACATGAAAGGAGTCCATTTGCACTCAATATTTTACATATGAAACAAAGAGTAAAAAATAGAAAGATTAGAATCCATCGAGCGAGTATTCATTTAACAACTAATTTTATAGACTAAGCACACACATTCATCAAATGAACCACTTGGTTTAAATAAGAGCCTAGAAAATTAATGTTCCTAATCATCCAAAAATTAAACATAAAGACTAAAATCTCAAAGAAATAAGAAATAGGGACTATATTTTATGGAGATCAAACATGGTTGCTTCAAATTCTTTCGATGTATTAATGAGATCAAAATTTCAAAAAGTAATCAAAAGAGGGACATTTAGGATGCAACGAGGCACAATAGTTTTGGCAAGACGAACTCATTTGCAATTTAAAAATAGTAACAAATTTCAAAGAAACTCACATTTAACTGAATAAAAAGAAAAATAACACTTTAGGGCATAGAGACAACTTCAAAATAAAGACAAAGAGAAAGCAACACACCAAGACTGAAACAAACGCTTTAGCACATATTATGATATAACAATATAAGATTGAATCTTGATGAACTTCATAAAAAATGTACAATTTTTATGACTTAGCTCAATATAAAATCACAAATTAACCCTTCAACTAAAAAACTTAAATTCTAAAGCAAGTTTAAATAGTACTTTAGAAGAGACAAATTAATTGACCAAGATTGTTTCACCTCTTTCCTCTCTTTTGCAAGTTCAAAGTAAACTTTGCATAAGGTCATAAAGGGATCCCCAGGACAAAACTTTTGTCTTATAAACCAACTCCATCTATTCCATTGACATTACTGGTCAAGGAGCACTTTGGAGTGGTCTAATTATGCATCAAAGAGGATAACTTGGATTAAGCCAATTTTCCAAAGAACTAAAAAATGTGAACCCAACCAGAATCAAAACCACAATGATTAATCCACAAACAAAGGGATCTTCGGGTTAAAATTTTGGCTTGTAAATCGACTTTCATTGACATTAAAGATCAAGAAACATTTAGAAGCGATCCGACTATGCATCAAAGAGGAAAACTTGAACTAAAGCAATTTTACAAAGAAATTTAAAATGAACTAGAATAAAATCGAAATCACAATGATTAGACCAAAAACAAAATGATCTTTTGGTAGAAATTTTGGCTGGTAAACTGATGTTGGGTGTATTTATGCATTCTAGTGTCACTATTCTAGTCTTTTTAGCCTTATTTTTAGGATGATTCATATGCTATATGGGTTGATAATGAGATAAATGTGCATATAAGTGTTCAAGGACGTGTTTCCAATGGTTCAAAGTGTTTTCCAACAAGTTTCTATTTAATTGAGTCAATTAGAGTTAAACAAAGAAAACTAGTTTTTCTAGGTTGAGTTAGTTTTTTGTCTAGTCTATCTTGATGGATTCTATTAGGTTTAATTTGTTCCAAATGGTTTTAATTTTTTACTATGAGTGGAATAACCTGTTGGTGATGTGTAAAGTTTAATTTGATTAAGTTTAGAGGTGTAACATTATGTGGAAGATCAATATGAACTAGCCTAGTCTTAGCTCTTATTTTGACTCATCGTGATGGATGTCGTAATGCCCCGAGAGTACACCCTGGGTGCCATGCGGTGCTTATAGTTCTAAGAGATCACAAGCTAACCCATGAGCCAGTACCTGCTATGAGCACTGAGTAAAATTGATATCAAAAAAACATATGCGGAATTTAACTGATGAATGTCGTAAGGTTTTAAGTTATAATTCTGATAAAGTCTATAAAATAAATCTTATAATACTGATAAGACTTCTGATAGACAATTGAAATTTGAAAACTGACTAAATTTTTGAAATGTTTAAAAGCCTCTAACCTGACTGAATAAGAGTTGATGGGACAGGCCCTAACTAACTCCAACTAATTACTGAAATGAAAGCATGAAAATAAATATAGTTTTCCCTCAAAATATGAGGACTAACCACTGCTACAGTTGATAATCAGGAAGGTCTATGCGCGATCTAGGAACTGAGGGTCCAAACCTATGATATGATATATCATAGCGCAAGAAAAGAGTATGCGATCAGTACTTTGAATGTAATGGTATGCTAAATGAGGTAGGCTGACATGCATGGTTTCATGTGCATAAGTAACAACTATTTGAATTAATAGCATGAAATACTGAATAGAATGCATGAAATCTATAAATACTAAGGATGCATAAAATTTGTAAATACTGAGAAAGCGTGACAAACTATAAAACATATTCTGAATATAATTTGTAATTTGAAATACTAAAATCTAATAACTGAATTACTGATGTCTATATGCTATGGTCAAGCAACTAAAAAAGAATTACTGAGCTGATTTAGTAGACTGAGACTATGGGAGCTATCATCTAACCGACATGCCCCAATATGAGCAAATTAGGGTCCAATCTGTGACCCTAGTTAGAAGGGTGTCAGTACCATGCCACGGGTATTAACACTGGCTATGTGGATCCACTAAAGTTTTTTCCCAAAGAACTAAGGGTCACCCTCAACTAGCAGAGACCTAATGAGATCAACCCTCAACTGGTAGGTTAATATCTCAACCTACGCTGGCTACGTAGTTCTGGAATGCAGGGACTACTACAAAAGGTCACACCCTCAACTGGAAGGTGAGCCCCCATCCCTGGGTTTGATTGATGCTAAATCCTACTCCCAACTGAACTGACTCAGAATACTGAACTGTTCTAAGTTTAACTGATAATGATTACTGAGTGAACTGTTTGCTTAAAATAGATTCTAAAACTATTCTGAAGGTACTGAGACTAGGTAAACATCGATATTTTCGGGTATTCATAACCCCCAGGACTCTATAGAAATAATAGTAAAATAATACTAAAACTTGGGCGACATAATATGAAAGCATCATTCAAAATTCATTTTTGTAGACATTTCATCAAACACTTGATATTCATAATTTAAGATAAGCATGGGAATAGCTTAAAGCTTGTAGAAATAGCATGGTTTTATCATTATTATCACTAATTATGGTTTAAATCAATGAATATCAATATTAAAACATGTGCGGTTTAATAACAACGACAATTTCATGTAAACATGGTAAGGAATTATAATTCATGGTTAAAATCATAATTTAAAATCACCATAGGTTGTAAAGATCATAACCTTGAATAATATTGGATACTTGGGCTCCATGAGTGAAATAAACCCATAGATGGACACTTAACATACCTGGGTTGATGAATTTGTGAGAATTGATGGTAAATTCTTGAGATTTGATCTAGAATCTTGAAGGGCTAGGGTTTTGTTCTCGTAGAAGGGCTACTTTAATTTGAGCAATTTGTGAGATAATGAGCAAAGAATGCTCTATTAGGAATTAAATCCCATGTTTGATTTGGGGCTATGGGGAAAGACCAATCAGTCCCTGTAATTTAAATCGCAAAAACTGGAAATCCCAGTTTTAACACCTGGCGCAGTGTGGTACAATTTCATCGGGCCACTGAAAAGCTGACAATCCCCATTTCTTCTGATTGGCGTGATGCGGTGCCATTGTGTTGCGCATCTAGAAATGGACAACTGTGAACTGGAACATTGGCGCTACGCAGCACCATCGCGGTATCCCATGGGAAAATGGACAATTATAAAATGGCCTATTGGCGCGACGGGGTGCCAATCGCAGTGACACACTGGAAAATGATGAGTGTGAAATTTTCCATCACCGCGATGTGGCCTTATTGCATTGGGCTACTGTTTTTCACTAAAAGTGCCATAACTTCTCACTCGAGTATTGGATTTGGGCTAAATTGGCATCGTTGGAAATCTAATTCAATTTCCTATCATTTGATGGGCCTTGAGCTGGGAATTTCTGAGTAGAGAAAAAGATAATCTAGTTTGAAGTTGACTAAAGCAATATTCTTCTCAAAAATTCAATTTGCAAGGACTATTTTGATTCGTAAAATAGCTGGGAGCTATTTGAGACCTTAATATACATCAAACTAACTCATAAAACTACCAAAGAGCTATAATGTACTATGCATAAGCTTGAAACATGACTCTAGCATTGGTTTTGATTTTCAGGGTGTTACAATATCTCCCCATTGAAAACATTCGTCCTTGAATGAGACTGGTTAGACTGGAAGCACTGAGGAATTGATATTACATGCTGAATATACATGATTAAAACATGATTACATGGCTGAGTTTGAAACATGACATATGACTGAACTGGTTTTGTAAATGCATGAATGACATGAGAATGATATGCAACGAAAACTGAACATGGAGAAGAGAAATTCTAAGATTGTTACCGTAAGCTGAGTCTAAGTTTGCAGAGAAAAGATAGGGGTACTTGGTCTGCATATCTACTTTTGCTTCTCAAGTTGCTCCATCTACGAACCGATTTCGCCAATGAACTTTGACTAGGGGAACTTCTTTGTTCCTTAGTCTATGAATTTGTTGATTAAGGATTTCGACTGGAATTTCATCATAAGAAAGGTTGTTCTGAACATCTACGCTCTCTAAGGGAACGACAACTGTTGGGTCTCTAATACACTTCTTCAATAAGGAGATATGGAATACTGGGTGCACTGATGCTAAGTCTGCAGGCAACTCAAGCTCATAAGCCACCTTTTTGAAATGGCTCATAATTCTGTAAGGGCCAACATATCAGGGACTAAGCTTCCCGTTCTTACCAATCCTTTTCACTCCCTTCATGGGAGAGATCATTAGATATATGAAATCACTAATCTCAACCTTAAGATATTTCCTTCTCATATCTACATAAGATTTTTGTCAGCTCTGGGCTGCTTTAAGCCTCTCCCTTATCAACTGTACTTTCTCTAAAGCATCAGATACCAAGTCAGGCCCCACTACCACGACCTCACCTAATTCAAACCAACCAATCAGAGATCTACATCTTCTTCCATACAGAGCCTTAAATGGAGCCATCTAAATACTAGAATGATAGCTATTATTATACGCGAACTCAATCAAATACAAGTGGTCATCCCAACTGCCCATAAAGTCAACTACACATGCTCTCAACATATCCTCAAAGGTCTGAATGGTCCTTTCTGCCTGACCATCTATCTGAGGGTGAAAGGTTGTACTGAGGTAAACTTGGGTACCAGGACCCTTCTGAAAAGCTTTCCAAAAGTGAGAGGTATACTGAGTACCTCTGTCTGAAATGATGGATAGTATAACACCATTAAACCTAACCAACTCTCTAATATAGAGCTTGGCATAGTCCTCGGCTGAATAAGAAGTATAGACTGGTAAAAAATGGGATGATTTGGTTATTTTGTCCACAATGACCCAAATAGAATCATGTTGCTGACGAGTACGAGGAAAACTTGTCACAAAATCCATGTTCACTACCTCCCACTTCCAAGGGGGAATATTGAACTCCTGCATAGACCCACTTGGCTTCTGATGTTCAATCTTCACCTACTGACAAGTGGAGCACTTATCCACAAACTCTGTAACCTCTCTCTTCATCCTACTCCACCAATAGACTTCCTGTAAGTCGTGGTATATCTTAATGGCCCCTAGATGAATCTAGTAACGTGCACCATGCACTTCTACAAGAATTAATTGTCTCAACTCATCAACATACGGCACACACAGTTTATCCTAGAAATGCATCACACCATCTCCCTTTTGGGAGAAAATCTCTACTTTTTGATCTCTGACTGACTTATTCAATTTTATCAAACTAGGATCCCTATCTTGCTTTTCTTTCACTTCGACAACCAAGGAAGATTCCAAACTATTCTAAACCCAAATTCTACCCTCAGCTGAATCAACTAAATGAACTCTTAACCTGGAAAGCTGATGAATTTCTCTAACTAACTTTATCTTGTCACCCTTAACATGAGCAACACTACCTATGGACAATCTACTAAGGGCATTTGCCACTATATTGGTCTTGCTCGGATGGTACAAAATATTCATATCATAATTTTTCAATAATTCTAACCATCTCCTCTGACGCAGATTTAAATCCTTCTGCGAAAACACATACTACAAGCTTTTATGGTCTATGAACACATCAACATGCACACCATACAAATAGTACCTCCAAATCTTTAAGGGAAACACAACAGCTACTAACTCAAGATTATGGGTAGGGTAATTATTTTCAAGGGACTTAAGTTGTCTAGAGGTATAGGCCATAACTTTACCCTTCTACATCAAAACACACCCAAAACTAAATATGAAGGCATCATAATACACAACAAATCCATCTAAACCATCTGCAATGTCAAAACTATGGTTGTGGTGAGTCGAGTCTTCAACTCTTGAAAACTCCTCTCATAAGAATCTAACCACTGAAACATAACTTTCTTGTGAGTCAATATAGACATGGGGATGCAATAGATGAAAATCCTTCAACAAACCATTGGTAATAGCCAGCCAAACCCAAGAAACTCCTAATATCTGACAAAGAGATAGGCCTAGTCCAGTTTCTCACCGCCTTGATCTTTTAAGGATTGACTCTAATGCCATCACCAGAAATAATATAGCCAACGAAAGATACTAATCTTAGCCAAAATTTGCACTTACTAAATCTAGCGAACAACTGATGGGCTCTAAGAGTCTGCAATAATATTCTAAGGTGGTCTACATGATTATTTTTGTGACGGGAGTAGACAAGAATGTCATCAATGAAGACTATGATGAATATGTCCAACTACTATTTGAACACACTATTCATCAAGTCTATAAAGGTTATTAGGGCATTCGTGAGACCAAATGACATGACTAGAAACTTGAAGTGACCATACCAAGTTCTGAAAGCTATTTTTAGAATATCAAATTCTCTGATTCTGAGCTGATAATAGCTGGATCTGAGGTCTATCACCATAAAGTTGGTTGAATAAGTCATCAATTCTAAGGATTGGATATTTATTTTTGATTGTGACATTGTTCAACTAATGATAGTCAATACACATTCTGAGAAAACCATCTTTCTTATACATGAATAGGACTGGTGCACCCCACGGGGAGACATTGGGCCTGATGAATCCCTTATCTAGGAAATCTTTCAACTATTTTTTTCAATGCTTTAAGTTTTCCTTGAGCCATTCTGTATAGCGGGATAGAGATAGGATGAGTATCTAGAAGAAAGTCTATTCCAAAGTTAATTTCCCTTTTGGGAGGAACTCTGGGAAGATCTTCGGGGAAGATATCTAGAAATTCCCTCACTACTACAACTGACTCAAGATTTGAAGTCTCAGAATTAGAGTCTTTAACTTAGATAAGATGATAAATGCAACCCTTAGATATCATCTTTCTCGCTCTAAGGTACAAAACAAGCTAACACCTAAGAGCTATAGTACTACCCCTCCATTCAAGGACTGGTTCATTTGGAAACTGAAAATGAACTACTCTATTTCTATAATCAACTTAACAACATAAGTGGAGCCAATCCATGCCAAGAATAACATCAAAATCCATCATATCTAACTTCACAAGATCAACTGAAGTGACTATCTAAGATATTATGACAAGACAGTTCATGTATACCTACCTTACTACAATAGAGACATTTACTGGGTAGATACTAAAAAAGGCTCTGCTAAGATTTTGGGACTAACTCCGAAGTTGATGGCTATATAAGCGGTTACAAAGAAAGAGAAGCTCCAGGGTCTAATAAAGCATAAATATGTAAATAAAAGACCTGTAATGTACCAGTAACCATATCAGGAGAATTTTTTTAATCCTATCAGGACTGAAGTGTATAAAATCTATTTGGACGTTGACCACTGGTAGCATTGGAAGCGGTACCCTACTGTGTTGGGCAGCCGACTGGAACTAGGGGACAACTGAACAACCATATTGACCACTCTTTAGGAAATCCCTGACTCTATGTCCTGGATTTCCACACCTAAAACAAACATCACTACCAGCTCTACAAATACCTTAATGGTTTCTACTACATTTCTAACAAAGAGGATTAGTACAACCACTGTTTACACTGCCTTGGGACTTAGGGCCTGGCGCCCTATCCCGATTGTAATTTCTAAATTTAGGAACTAAGCACTAGATGAAGATAGAACTGGGACTGAATCTAGCCCTCTTATTCTTTCTCTCTCTCTTCTTAGTCTTCTGCTTCTCAATCTATTGAGCATGGACCATAAACCTAAATAGGTCCATCTTCTTTATCAACATTGTAGTCTTACACTCCTTGACCATACTGTTAGATACCCCAGATATGAACTTGTTCATCTTAGACCTGCTATCAGCTACCACATGAGAAGCATACCTAGCTAACTGAGTAAACTTGAGGGAATACTCTTTCACACTCATGTTGCCTTGCCTTAAGTTGATAAACTGTAACACCTTGGATTCTCTCAATTCCAATAGAAAGAACCTATCTAAGAAGGTAGTAACAAAATCTTCCCATTTTATAGGCCCTGCATCAATGCCTCTATCTACCTTTCATTACTTAAACCAGGTATGGGCTACATCTTGTAACTGGTAAGCAGCCAATTCAGCACTCTCACTAGAAGTCACCCCCATAATATTTGTTACCTTTTGGACCATGTCTATTAATTTCTGTAAATTCTCTTCAGATTTGGATCCTGAAAACACAGAAGGATTCATGCGGGTAAAGTCCTGAATCTTAGCTACGACAATATTGGCCACTGGGTTGGTTAAAATAGTGGTAGGATGAACATTTTAAGCTACCATAGAATGGGCTAGAGTAGTGAATGCAGCTCTAAACTCTGCATGAGAAACATTCTTATTCAGAGGATCTTCCTGAATGGGTGGAGGTGCTGGCTGGTTTACATTTTTTCTTCCATTTGTCTTTCTGGGAGGCATATCTGTAAATAGAAGGGATAATAGATTAGACCGAGAGTATAGCATGAGCATCATGCTCAGTCGTACGAGATAAACACTAAAAAAAGAGAAACTTTTGTTAAATACCTCATAGCCTCTTATCCATAAATATGGCGCACTTCACACTCATGCACAAGACTCTACTTGACTCAACTTTCAGAATTCTTAGGACACTTTAAAACCTTAGGCTCTGATACCAAGTTTGTAACGCCTTGAGAGTACACCCTGGGTGCCACATGGTGCTTACAGTCCCAAGAGGCAATAAGCTAACCCATGAACTGGTACCTACTGTGAGCACTAAGAAAAACTTATATCAAAAGAGCATATACAAAATTTAACTGAGGAATGCCGTAAGGTTTTAAGTCATAATTTTGATAAAGTCTATAAAAAAAACTAATAATACTGATAAAACATCTGACAAAGACAACTAAAATTTGAAAACTGACTAACTGTCTAAAATGTTTGAAAGCCTCTAACCTGACTAAATAAGAGTTAATAGGACAGGCCCCAACTAACTCCAACTAACTACTGAACTGAAAGCATGAAAATACATATACTCTTTCCTCAAAATATGAGGAATCACCACTGCTAAAATTGATAATGTGAAAGGTCTATACATGATCCAGGAACTGAGCATCTGAACCTATGATATTATACATCATAGCGTAAGAAAAGAGTATCAATCAGTACTTTGAATGTACTGGTATGCTAAATGAGGTAGGCTGACATGCATGGTTTCATGTGAATAAGTAATAACTGTCTGAATAAATAGCATGAAATATTGAATAGAATGTATGAAATCTGTAAATACCGAGGATGCATGAAATTTGTAAATACTGAGAATGCGTGACCAAGCATAAAACATATTTTGAATATAATTTGTAAACTAAAATACTAAAATTTGATAACTGAATTACTGATATCTGTATGCTATGGTCAAGAAACTAAAACTGAATTACTGAGCTGATTTACTGGACTGAGACTGTAGGAACTATTATCTAACCGACATGCCCTAATATGAGAAAATTGAGTCCAACCTGTGACTCCAGTTAGAAGGGTATCAGTACCATGCCACGGGTACTAACACTGGCTGTGTGGATCCACTAAAGTGTTATCCTAAAGGACTAAGGGTCACCCTCAACTAGCAGGGCCCTGATGAGATCAACCCTTAACTAGCAGGTTAATATCTCAACCTACGTTGGCTATGTAGTTCTGGAATGCGGGGACTGCTACTAAAGGCCACACCCTTAAATGGCAGGTGATCCCCCATCCTTGGGTTTGCTCAATGTTAAATCATACTCCTAATTGAACTGACTCAAAATATTCAACTGTTCTAAGTTTAACTGATTATGATAACTGACTGAACTGATTTCTCATAATAAATTCTGAAACTATTTTGAAGGTACTGACACTACGTAAACAACTATATTTTTGGGTATTCATAACCCCCAGGACTCGATATAATAGTAAAATAATACTAAAACTTGGGCGACATAATATGAAAGCATCATTCAACATTCATTCTTGTAGGCATTTAGTCAAACACTTGATATTGATAATTTAAGCTAAGCATGTGAATAGTTTAAATCTTGTATAAATAGCATGGTTTTATCATCATGATCTCTAATTATGGTTTAAATCAGTGAATATCAACATTAAAACACATGGATTTTTATAACAACAACAATTTCATGTAAACATGGTAAGGAATTACAATTCATGGGAATTCATGGTAAAAATCACAATTTAAAATCATCATAGGTTGTAAATATCATAACCTTGAATTTAATATTGGATACTTAGGCTCCATGGGTGAAAGGAACCCATAGATGAACACTTAACATACCTGGGTTGATGAATTTGTGAGAATTGATGGTGAATTCTTGAGATTTCATCTTGAAGGGCTAGGGTTTTTTTATTGAAAGAGGGCTACTTTAATTTGAGTAATTTGTGAAATAATGAGCAAATAACGATCGATTAGGAATTAAATCCCGTGTTTGGACGAATTTGGGGCTATGGGAAAAAACCAAACAGTCCCTGGAATTTAAACTGTGAAAATTGAAAATCCTGATTTTGAGACCCGGTGCAAAGTGGTGAAATTACATCGACCCATTGGAAAGCTGACAATCCTTATTTTTCCCAATGGCGCGATGTGGTGCCATAGCATTATGCCTCTGGAAATGGACAACTGCGAACTGGAACCTTGGCGTGATGCGGCGCCATCGCGATGCCTCACTGAAAAATGGACAATTATAAAATAGCCCCTTGGCGCGACATGGTGCCAATCACAGTGACATACTGGAAAATGATGAGCGTGAAATTGGCCATCACCGCGACGCGGCCTTATCGCATTGGGCTACTATTTTGCACTAAAAGTGCCATAATTTCTCACCCGAGTATCAGATTTGGGAAAAATTATTATCGTTGGAAAGATAATTCAATTTCATATCATTTGGTGGATCTTGATCTGGAAAATTCTGAATAGATCAAAATATATGCTCGTTTGAAGTTGACTAAAGCAGCATTCTTCTCAAAAATTCAATCGGTAAGGACTATTTTGATTTGTCCAATAGCTGGAGGCTATTTGAGACCTTAATATACATAAAACTAACTCATAAAACTACCAAAGAGATATAATTTACTATTCATAAGCTTGAAACATAACTCTAGCGTTGGTTTGGATTTTTGGGGTATTATAGATATAGTGTTGTTTGAATCTCTAATTCGTATGGTTTGATGATGTAGGATATTTTGTGAGATGTTTATGATGATATATGGATGATTTTTAGGCTATAAAATCATTGGAATGACACCACAAGACAAGGTATAAAAGGAGGAATGACCATTACTTAACCGAAATTTGGGACGCAAATTCCAGTAGTATCATGCGATAAGCATGTATCGCATGCTCCATTGCTATGGAATATAGCGTATGTCTCATGCTCCATTTCTATGTAATACAATGTACATCATATGCTCATTCCACCCTTGGGATTTCACGCTGATTCCTTGTCCAACACGGCTTGGTCTTACCCTATTGCTATATATACATCTTTGTACACGTTTTTAATGATCTTTTGACATATTTTGGAGATCAAGGGGATGCTAAAACTTCTTATTTAGGGTTTTATTATTTTAGTTTAGTTCATACATGTTTTTAGTCTTTCATTACAACCTTTTGATAATGATTATGACTATGTGTGGCTAAACTCCCTTTTCAGGGGTTGTAGCCAAGAACATGAGTACTATTGTTTTGAATTGAATTCTTTTAACTTTGTTTATCATTATTGGTTGTGTGTTCATCTTTGATTTAACTACTTTAAGGATTCCCGACCCTTAGAATACATTAACTGTCTACCTTTTGACCTCAGGAGAAGGAATAAAGGATAAAATATGGAATTGAACAAAGTATGGTTTGTATTCCTTTATGAAATAAGGAATTCGAATTAGTGTCTAGGACAGGAATGTACTTAGATACCTTACTTGATTCACATGTAGGATGATAGCTTAAAGAACTTAAGTGGACTATTACATTCCCGCTTAATGATGTAGTTGTAAGGTTCAACTTAAGTAAAGGATTAGAGGTCGGGAGACCATAATCACACAATTAACCCTACGAATCTACAACCAAGATAAGCAAGTTAATAAATGAAGTTCAATACATAGTATGATTGCTCAACGTACTTTAACCCTGGGTTTTATCCTATTGATTGTTTCAAGATCTTTACATTGCGTATTGTTTACTTTTTTCTAGTTATAAATTACAAACTCTCTTTTTGGTTATGATTGCATCAACTTAATCTAAATTGTGAACTAAAATAGAATTGTTGTGGAATCAAGTCTCTATGGGATCGATAATTGGCTTTCATTAGGCCACTTTACTACTTGATAAGACTATGTACACTTGTGTGTGTTCTTCGGCGCTGTCATAAACCAACTCCATATTTTTCATTGACATTAAAGGCCAAGGAATATTTTGAAGTGGTTCGACTATGTATCAAAGTGAAAAACTTGAACTAAAGTAATTTTTCAATGAAACTAAAAATGAACCCAAACAAAATCAAAACCACAACAATTAATCCACAAACAAAGGGATCTTCGGGTAGAAATTTTGGCTTGTAAACCAACTCCATATTTTCCATTGACATTAAAGGTCAAGAAACATTTAGAAGCGATTCGACTATACATCAAAGGGAAAAATTAAACTAAAGCAATTTTTCAAAGAAAATGAAAATGAACCCAAACAAAATCGAAACCACAACGATTAATCTACAAAGAAAAGGATCTTTGAGTAGAAATTTTGGTTTATAAATTGACTTTATTTTTTCCATTGACATTAAAGGTCAAGGACATTTAGAAGTGGTCCAACTATGCATCAAAAGGGGGAAATTGATCAATTATAACAATTTTTCCAAGAACTAAAAATGAATCCAAACAAAATCGAAACCACAATGGTTAAGCCCATTGAAATTTTGGTTTATAAACTGACTTCATATTTTCCATTGATAGTAAAGGTCAAGGAACATTTAGAAGTGGTCCAAGAACTAAAAATGAATCTAAATTAACACAACAAAATCAAAACCACAATGAGCAACAATTAGGCCACAAACAACATACTAGAACTAAAAAATAAAGCTTTTACACTAGATTGACAAAACTAAGTGAAATTAAAACCTAAAACATAACAAAACACCATTTGAATTATATGATAAAAATAGCCTAAAACATGACAACATGAAGTTAAGATAATGCATAAGAATCAACACGAATAGAAATATGATTTAACCGGAATAACAGCATAAAGACAACCATCACAAGAAAATCCTATGGCCATCAAAGCCTCTACAGTGAACAATCTCAGCCTCATTCATGATTACAACTAAATAAATATTACTATGGTGAAAGAGATAAAGAAGAAATTAATAATAAAAATAAAAGGAGAAGAGTGTTCACCTTTTCAAAGGTAGCGAAATGAGACTATGAACTTTATCGGAATCAACCACTATCGAAAAAGTCACCGTCAACTCAAAAACTTTGAGTAGCCAACCAACTGTATGAAACAAACTTTTTACTAAATAAAAATAACTATTTTTGCTCCAGAGGTTTTTTTCACCTCTCCCACCTTTTTAAATTTGCTCCCAAATGATATATTTATAGATGAATTTTAGGAACCCAATTCCATTTCCACCAATGTAGGACAAGAAATTTAAAGGCCATTTTAGGAAGAAGATAAGAGGGTGAGCCAAAAATGGTACTACGTTAGTACTAATTTGAATTTTGAATTTGGAAAAGGGAATTCGCAGTTTTTTGGGTGTTGTTCAGGTTGACAGGTTGGGTTTGCTGGAATGGGTCGATGGGTCAATTTTTGTCGGGTCGAAGTTGGGTCATTGTGCGGTGGATTATTTCTTTTTGTTGACTGGTAAAAATGCTGAGTTATTGTTGGTTCGCTATTGTATGAATTATTTTTGTTTGTACGTTATGTTGTTTCTTGAAGATAATAAGAAACGGGTCGGGTTAGGTATTTGCTTTGGGCTGATGGTGTTGGAGCAATACGGGTTGCTGAAAAAAATAAATGGGATGGGTCGGTCATGGATGATTTGTGGTGAGCTGGTGAATGGTTTTTTGGGCCTGAATGGAGAAAGTAACTTTGGGCTGGTGTTGGTTTTAAAGTGAACTAGGTTGACTGGTGTATTAAACTGGGCTGAAATTTGTTTTAAGATTTGGGGTTATTTAAAAAATAACCCTAATTAGTTTAAGAGTTGGTCAATTTTATTTAGTTTTTAACCAAATTAAAAATCAATTGATCAATTGAATTGCAATTATTGTCAATTTAATTTCAATTATGACTGAATTAAATAAATTTGACAAAATTCAATTGAAATTCAATACGAATTAATATCTCGTTCAATCCTAAGCTTCTTAGTTTAATAAAATCAAACACATATTTATCTAGATAAATTATTTTTGAGAATAAATTATATTTAAATCAAGATTTTAATCATTATATTTATTTTCAAGATAATCCTTAATTAAAATCCTATATTCCATTGAAAAAATATTTAACTAATGAAATTATATATTTTTTTCATATAATTGAATACGATAATATATAATCGCCACTTAAAATGATGAAATTACCCAAATAATACTTTGGAAAGGTTTTTTTTATCTAAATAAAATAAATGTAGTTATTTATTTAGAATCGAAGAAACTTGGGACTAAACTTAGTCGTGGAGGGCAAAAATTAGGTGTCAACAATCTCTAAGTAGTAAGATACTAAAGGCTCTCCAATCCAACCAGGTCTATATCTATCAAATGCTTTTTTTATGTCTGGAGCACTTGCCAAAGCAATAAGCTCAATATTAATCTCCTCAACAATATTGTGTCATGATCTGCCCTACTCATTAATAGCAATATCCCTATTATAGGTGTGCTTTATATCCGCCACACACCATCTCTGAATGGCCTGAGTTAGTACTATGGGGATGTATGTAAAATACTAAGCGATTGAAGCTGAAGTAGAAGAGTCCTAAGTACCCTATACTATATCAATACCCTTATTAGACTAGGTGTGTGTAATACCCCAAAAAATCCAAACCAATGTTAGGGCCATTCTTCAAGCTCATAAGAAATAAATTATAGTGTTTTGTTAGTTTTCTGAGTGAGTTTGATGTATATTAAGGCCTCAAATAACTCCTAGCTATTAGATAAATAAAAGTATGCCTTACTGATTAAGTTCTCGAGAAGGATGATGATATAGTCAACTTCAAATAATCATATCTTTCGATTTACTAAAAAAAATTATCTCATGACCTACCAATAGATAGACAATTGAATTATCTTTCCAACGATATCAATTTTGCCTAAATCCAATTACAAACAAAAAGTTATAGCATTTTTTGTGTGAGGCAGTAGGATGCCGCAACTACACCGCTCAGCGGTGCAATAGCGGTGAAGAAAATACCGCTCAGTGGTAAACCTTCAAATTGGAGTTTTCCCAAGGCAGTAGGTCACCACTATTAGCCTGCTCAACGGCTCTATAGTGGTGGAACCAATACCCCTTAGCGGGAAGGCTCAAAATTGGGATTTTTAATGTCCAGGGACCGTTTGGTCATTTCCCATAGCTCAAAATCCATCCAAACACGGGATTTAAGTCCCAACAGAGAATTATATGCTCATTATTTCACAAATTACTCATATTAAAGTAGCCCTCTTTCTAGAACAAGAACACTAGCCTCCACAATTCAAGAACAAATCTCAAGAATTCACCATCAACTCTCACGAATTCATCAACCCAGGTATGTTAAGTGTTCATCCATGGGTTCATTTCAACCATGGAATTCAAGTATCAAATTTAAAATTTAAAGTTGTGATCTTTACAAGTTATTGTGATTTTAAATGGTGATTTTAACCATGAACTCCCATGAATTGTAATTCTATGCCATGTTTATATGAAATTGTAGTTGTTATCAAATCCCATATGTTTTAATGTTGTTATTCACTTATTTAAATCATAATTAGTGTTGTTGAGTTTGAATTCATGCTATTACTACAAGCTTTAAGCTATTCCCATGCTTAGCTTGAACTATGCATATCAAGTGTTTGATGAAATGCCTACAAGAATGGATTTTAAATGAATGTTTCTATGTTATGTCCCTAAAGTTTAGTACTATTTTACTATTAATTTTGTCTAGTCCTGAGGGTTATGAATACCCTAAAATATAGTTGTTTACGTAGTTTCAGTATCTTCAGAATAGTTTCAGAATATGTTATGAGCATTATCAGTTCAATATGTTATCATAATTAGTTAAACTTAGGATAGTTCAGTATTTTGAGTCAGTTCAGTTGGGAGTAGGATTTAGCATCAAGCGAGTGAAGGGATGGTGGCCTCCCTATCATATAGGCAGATTCTTTAGTAGTAGTCCCTGTACTCCAGAACTACGTAGCCAGCGTAGGATATGAGGAGTCACCCATCAGTTTAGGCTTGACTACCTCTCAGGGGTCACCCGTCAATTTAGGCATGACACCCTTAGTCCTTTGGGACAGTATATCAGTGAATCTACATAACCAGTGTTAGTACCCATGGCACGGTACTGGTATCCTTCCAACTGGAGTCACAAGTTGGACCCCAAATTTACTTATTAGGGCATGTCGGTTAGATGATAGCTCCCACAGTCTCAGTCCAGTAATCAGTTAGTAATTCAGCTTCAGTGTTATTTGACCATGGCATATAGATATTAGATATTCAGTCAACAAATTTCAGTAACTAAGTTTACAGACTATATTCATAATATATTTTATGCTTGGTTATGCACACTCAGTATTTACAGATTTTATGCACACTCAGTATTTACAGATTTTATGCACACTCAGTATTTACAGATTTCATGCACACTCAGTATTTATATATTTCATGCACACTCATTATTTACAGATTTCATGCACACTCAGTATTTATAGATTTTATGCACACTTAGTACTTACAGATTCTATGTATTTCTATTCAGTACTTTTTGTTATTCGGTGAGTTATTATTTATGCACATCAAATTATGCATATCAGCCTACCTCATTTAGCATACCAGTACATTCAAAGTACTGATCACATATTTTTTTATATTGCTATGATATATCATATCATAGGTTCAACGCTCAGTTCCCAGATTGCTTATAGACTTTCCAGATTATTAGTCGTAGCAGTAGTAATTCCCATATTTCAAGGATAGACTATATTTATTTTCATGCTTTCAGTTTTATAGTCAGTTGAAGTTAGTTAGGGCCTGTCCCATCAACTCTTATTCAGTTAGTAAAGGCTTTTCAGACTAGTATAGATAGTTTGTCAGTTGTTAGATTTTAGTTGTCATTATCAACATTATTAATTTTGCCTTACAGAATTATCAGATTTATTACTTAAAACCTTATGGCATTCCTCAGTTTATTTTCATATATGATCTTTTGATATCAGTTTTAATCAGTGCTCATAGCATGTACCAGCTTATGGGTTAGCTTGTAGTCCCTCGGGATTATAAGCATCGTGTGGTACCTAGGGTGTACTCTCGAGCCGTTACAAACTCTGTATCAGATCCTAAGGTTTTAAAGTATCCTAGGAAGTCTGAAAGTCACGTCTAATAGAGTCATGTACATGGGTGTAAAGCGTACCACACTTATGGACAAGAGGCTAAGAGACATTTTAGGAAAAGTTTCTCTTCTTTCATATCTCATCTTATTCTATAGAAATGTCTTCTAAGAAAGTTTGCAGATTTTTATCTTGCTCTATTTATGCCAGCTCTACCTTGTGATTGAGGTAACAAATATAGTCAAGCTCAAATCCCTATGTGAGATTAATAAGATCTCGCCAGTTCCCTTATCTTCTATACTTTGAAAGTGTTCATGCCGTGTGAATGAGCATGATCTCAATTTAAAATCTCCTTCTAATCTATCCTTTATTCCATGACAGACCACACCCACCAAAAAGAATAACAAAATAACAAATAGGAATCAGTTTGCACTTCCGCCTGTTCAGGAAGATTCCCTGAATGAGCATGTCTATCATGCCAAATTTAGAGCTATGTTTACTACCTTAGCTTATTTAGTAGTTGCTCAAAGCAATCTGTAGGCTGTTGTCTTATTTGGGCTTTTGATTCTTGCTCAGCAGAGTGAGGAATGGGAGCGTAGGAAGAAAGAGAGAAAAAATAAGAGGTCTAAAATAAGTAGTTTGAAGCCAAGTTCAAGGGGTAGTAACCGTTCCCAATTCCATCAAAAATTCTTAGCCTCAGCACTGCCTTCAGCCAGTGCACCAGTACCTAGGTTTAAGAATGATAGTCGAGATAGAGCACCAGGCTCTAAGTCATAGGATAGTGGAAACAGTGGTCATACCCATCTATTTTGTGGAGAATATGGTAGAGATCACCTAGGTTTGTGTAGAGATAGCAGTGATGTATGCTTTGGATATGGTAATCTAGGACACAAGATGTAGGAGTGCAGGGTTATGACTCATAGGGGAAAGGATTTGCGCCAACAGGGTCAGTCCAACCGTCCTCCAATTTCCTCCGGTCCCCCGACTCAGTAGGGCACCACTTTTAGTGCCACCAGTGGTCAACATCAGAACAGAATTTATGCACTCAAGTCCAGACATGACCAGAAAAGTTCTCCTGATGTTGTTACAGGTACTTTATAGGCCTTTCACATTCATAAATGTGTTTTACTAGACCCCAAAGCCTCGTCTTCTTTTGTAACCACTTATATAGCTGTCAATTTTAGTGTCTATCCTGAAACTTTAGTAAAGCCTTTCTCAGTGCCTACCCCAGCGAACAAAATCTATCATAGCCAGGGAGGTATACAAAAATCGCTTGATTACAATATTCTAGAAAATCACTTTAGTTGATTTAAAAAATAAAGTAGTTCAGTTTTAGTTTCTCGATGAACCAGTCATTGAATGAAGGGGGTAGTACTTTAGTGCTTAGGAGTCATACATATATTTTTTAAATTCTTTCTTAAATCCTATGATAGCATATGATCTAGAATTAGAGATATGAAACCCCGAGCATAGCAACAATAGTAGAGTTGGAATATTATTATCTGAATTCGAGAAGATTATATTTCATACTAGCGGTATGAAACGTGAATCAGTAAGCTTCAAATAGCGTATATAAGAATTTAAGTGTGAATGAGGCTATTAATATGTGATGTTATTACCAGGTAAGTTATGAGGTATAAATTAGTGATATCGGATGTTCAGGTATGATAGTAATTCTCATAGTTTAGGGAGAAATATAAGTTTAAAAATGTGGTGTTAGTAGGATATAAAGAAGTTATTGTTCATTAAGAGGTTGAGAAT
>JAPEIP010000007.1:113230792-113264313 GCA_026120095.1 Capsicum chinense | reverse complement strand
TAGGATGCCGCAACTACACCGCTCAGCGGTGCAATAGCGGTGAAGAAAATACCGCTCAGTGGTAAACCTTCAAATTGGAGTTTTCCCAAGGCAGTAGGTCACCACTATTAGCCTGCTCAACGGCTC
The DNA here is from genome assembly GCA_026120095.1 of Capsicum chinense. NCBI lineage: Eukaryota > Viridiplantae > Streptophyta > Magnoliopsida > Solanales > Solanaceae > Capsicum > Capsicum chinense. The sequence continues at coordinate 113,264,187 of JAPEIP010000007.1, read as the reverse complement.
TATAGTGGTGGAACCAATACCCCTTAGCGGGAAGGCTCAAAATTGGGATTTTTAATGTCCAGGGACCGTTTGGTCATTTCCCATAGCTCAAAATCCATCCAAACACGGGATTTAAGTCCCAACAGAGAATTATATGCTCATTATTTCACAAATTACTCATATTAAAGTAGCCCTCTTTCTAGAACAAGAACACTAGCCTCCACAATTCAAGAACAAATCTCAAGAATTCACCATCAACTCTCACGAATTCATCAACCCAGGTATGTTAAGTGTTCATCCATGGGTTCATTTCAACCATGGAATTCAAGTATCAAATTTAAAATTTAAAGTTGTGATCTTTACAAGTTATTGTGATTTTAAATGGTGATTTTAACCATGAACTCCCATGAATTGTAATTCTATGCCATGTTTATATGAAATTGTAGTTGTTATCAAATCCCATATGTTTTAATGTTGTTATTCACTTATTTAAATCATAATTAGTGTTGTTGAGTTTGAATTCATGCTATTACTACAAGCTTTAAGCTATTCCCATGCTTAGCTTGAACTATGCATATCAAGTGTTTGATGAAATGCCTACAAGAATGGATTTTAAATGAATGTTTCTATGTTATGTCCCTAAAGTTTAGTACTATTTTACTATTAATTTTGTCTAGTCCTGAGGGTTATGAATACCCTAAAATATAGTTGTTTACGTAGTTTCAGTATCTTCAGAATAGTTTCAGAATATGTTATGAGCATTATCAGTTCAATATGTTATCATAATTAGTTAAACTTAGGATAGTTCAGTATTTTGAGTCAGTTCAGTTGGGAGTAGGATTTAGCATCAAGCGAGTGAAGGGATGGTGGCCTCCCTATCATATAGGCAGATTCTTTAGTAGTAGTCCCTGTACTCCAGAACTACGTAGCCAGCGTAGGATATGAGGAGTCACCCATCAGTTTAGGCTTGACTACCTCTCAGGGGTCACCCGTCAATTTAGGCATGACACCCTTAGTCCTTTGGGACAGTATATCAGTGAATCTACATAACCAGTGTTAGTACCCATGGCACGGTACTGGTATCCTTCCAACTGGAGTCACAAGTTGGACCCCAAATTTACTTATTAGGGCATGTCGGTTAGATGATAGCTCCCACAGTCTCAGTCCAGTAATCAGTTAGTAATTCAGCTTCAGTGTTATTTGACCATGGCATATAGATATTAGATATTCAGTCAACAAATTTCAGTAACTAAGTTTACAGACTATATTCATAATATATTTTATGCTTGGTTATGCACACTCAGTATTTACAGATTTTATGCACACTCAGTATTTACAGATTTTATGCACACTCAGTATTTACAGATTTCATGCACACTCAGTATTTATATATTTCATGCACACTCATTATTTACAGATTTCATGCACACTCAGTATTTATAGATTTTATGCACACTTAGTACTTACAGATTCTATGTATTTCTATTCAGTACTTTTTGTTATTCGGTGAGTTATTATTTATGCACATCAAATTATGCATATCAGCCTACCTCATTTAGCATACCAGTACATTCAAAGTACTGATCACATATTTTTTTATATTGCTATGATATATCATATCATAGGTTCAACGCTCAGTTCCCAGATTGCTTATAGACTTTCCAGATTATTAGTCGTAGCAGTAGTAATTCCCATATTTCAAGGATAGACTATATTTATTTTCATGCTTTCAGTTTTATAGTCAGTTGAAGTTAGTTAGGGCCTGTCCCATCAACTCTTATTCAGTTAGTAAAGGCTTTTCAGACTAGTATAGATAGTTTGTCAGTTGTTAGATTTTAGTTGTCATTATCAACATTATTAATTTTGCCTTACAGAATTATCAGATTTATTACTTAAAACCTTATGGCATTCCTCAGTTTATTTTCATATATGATCTTTTGATATCAGTTTTAATCAGTGCTCATAGCATGTACCAGCTTATGGGTTAGCTTGTAGTCCCTCGGGATTATAAGCATCGTGTGGTACCTAGGGTGTACTCTCGAGCCGTTACAAACTCTGTATCAGATCCTAAGGTTTTAAAGTATCCTAGGAAGTCTGAAAGTCACGTCTAATAGAGTCATGTACATGGGTGTAAAGCGTACCACACTTATGGACAAGAGGCTAAGAGACATTTTAGGAAAAGTTTCTCTTCTTTCATATCTCATCTTATTCTATAGAAATGTCTTCTAAGAAAGTTTGCAGATTTTTATCTTGCTCTATTTATGCCAGCTCTACCTTGTGATTGAGGTAACAAATATAGTCAAGCTCAAATCCCTATGTGAGATTAATAAGATCTCGCCAGTTCCCTTATCTTCTATACTTTGAAAGTGTTCATGCCGTGTGAATGAGCATGATCTCAATTTAAAATCTCCTTCTAATCTATCCTTTATTCCATGACAGACCACACCCACCAAAAAGAATAACAAAATAACAAATAGGAATCAGTTTGCACTTCCGCCTGTTCAGGAAGATTCCCTGAATGAGCATGTCTATCATGCCAAATTTAGAGCTATGTTTACTACCTTAGCTTATTTAGTAGTTGCTCAAAGCAATCTGTAGGCTGTTGTCTTATTTGGGCTTTTGATTCTTGCTCAGCAGAGTGAGGAATGGGAGCGTAGGAAGAAAGAGAGAAAAAATAAGAGGTCTAAAATAAGTAGTTTGAAGCCAAGTTCAAGGGGTAGTAACCGTTCCCAATTCCATCAAAAATTCTTAGCCTCAGCACTGCCTTCAGCCAGTGCACCAGTACCTAGGTTTAAGAATGATAGTCGAGATAGAGCACCAGGCTCTAAGTCATAGGATAGTGGAAACAGTGGTCATACCCATCTATTTTGTGGAGAATATGGTAGAGATCACCTAGGTTTGTGTAGAGATAGCAGTGATGTATGCTTTGGATATGGTAATCTAGGACACAAGATGTAGGAGTGCAGGGTTATGACTCATAGGGGAAAGGATTTGCGCCAACAGGGTCAGTCCAACCGTCCTCCAATTTCCTCCGGTCCCCCGACTCAGTAGGGCACCACTTTTAGTGCCACCAGTGGTCAACATCAGAACAGAATTTATGCACTCAAGTCCAGACATGACCAGAAAAGTTCTCCTGATGTTGTTACAGGTACTTTATAGGCCTTTCACATTCATAAATGTGTTTTACTAGACCCCAAAGCCTCGTCTTCTTTTGTAACCACTTATATAGCTGTCAATTTTAGTGTCTATCCTGAAACTTTAGTAAAGCCTTTCTCAGTGCCTACCCCAGCGAACAAAATCTATCATAGCCAGGGAGGTATACAAAAATCGCTTGATTACAATATTCTAGAAAATCACTTTAGTTGATTTAAAAAATAAAGTAGTTCAGTTTTAGTTTCTCGATGAACCAGTCATTGAATGAAGGGGGTAGTACTTTAGTGCTTAGGAGTCATACATATATTTTTTAAATTCTTTCTTAAATCCTATGATAGCATATGATCTAGAATTAGAGATATGAAACCCCGAGCATAGCAACAATAGTAGAGTTGGAATATTATTATCTGAATTCGAGAAGATTATATTTCATACTAGCGGTATGAAACGTGAATCAGTAAGCTTCAAATAGCGTATATAAGAATTTAAGTGTGAATGAGGCTATTAATATGTGATGTTATTACCAGGTAAGTTATGAGGTATAAATTAGTGATATCGGATGTTCAGGTATGATAGTAATTCTCATAGTTTAGGGAGAAATATAAGTTTAAAAATGTGGTGTTAGTAGGATATAAAGAAGTTATTGTTCATTAAGAGGTTGAGAATGTTCATGTTATGTGTTAGAATCTAAGTTGGAATCTTTGAGGGTCGAGCTAATAGAAGAATAGTTGGAAATTCTAAGTTAGTCAATTTTAAGTTGTTACATGATTATTGTTAGGGCTATAGAGGGCTAAGAGTTGTATCTCAGAAGAAAGCACTAGAACTAATTTTACATTATCAGGTGTGATCTTCTAGGGTGAGTTTATCATTTATGTGAATTATTATACTCCAAACTTTAGAGTAAAGTGGTTGCAGTTTAGTTAGAGTTTAAAAGGGTTCACAGACTTAAAGTAATGGCTAAAAGCTAAGGGGAAGATGATATAACAAGAAACTAGGACAGGCTCTCAGATTCTAGTGGTGATGCTAGTGTGTTGTAGAACAACACTAGAGAGGAAAATGCCCAGCCCATTCTTATTTCAGTACAAGGTTTTCAGTCACCACGATATCTACTCATGTCTTACATGTCAGCTCACATTATAGAAAATTATGTACGCTTCCAGTTCCTAGTATAAGGAGTTCCAATTCACCCAGCAGTTCGAATCACATTCCATGAACTTATGAACTTCAAACTCAGGTTATGTAGCTCATTACTCATGTATTCATGTTTTTGCAGTATGCTTAGTCTCCATGACTCATGCTACACTCCTAATGATTAGTGAAATTCAGATTTATGTCTTGTATGTCCTCAGTTCAGACCTCTTTGATGAATCTATGTCATTGTTACCTTATTCCTCAGACCTTAATTAAGTATTAAAGTCATTCTGTCATGCTTCGGGTTCTCATGTTCTAATCTGTTAGTGACCTCTCCCTATGAAATAATGGTAATGATGAGTAATTTGTCTAGATGAGAAAAAGTAAATATTTCATAGTAAGGAAAGATTATTTCATGCTTGATTTACACGAGTCTATAGGTTTACAAGATAATTGAGGCAAGGATTTTGATACATGTCATGGTTAGTTATAATTTCATGAGTATTTTCTTTGGATAGCGCCTAGAAGATTTATTGATAAAAGTATTAGAGACTATGCGAAAGATGCTTTGATGGGTGGCTGTTTAGAAGATCATATGTAGTTATAAAGATAGGCTTAAATATCATGTAGGTGTGTAACTGGATAAATACATTGTGCACAGTGGATGGCTAGTAAGAAGTTGAATGTAGTTGTTGAAGAGGTAATAATAATTATTCATAAGATGAGGAGTTGTGAAATGCAGGGTGTGATGAATCCAGGATTCAGACTAGTGTCATAGTGTAATGTATGCATTTTATAGATTCGAGTAGGCCTGAACATAGTGGGAGAATTCAGTCCAGCTTAGACCTCAGTAGGTAGAGTTATCAGTGCCCATGTGAATATTTCAGTCGTCTCAAGTAAAGTGCGGTGTTGAAGTAAAAAGTATAGTTGAGGGATTAGTTAAGAAGTGTGGCTAAGATTTCAAGTTAGCAGTTGCAGTGCATGAGGCTTAGTAACTCTATCCTAGATTATGTTTCGTAGGCTTGTGTCCCATATTACAGAATTTTAGCAATGATGTGACTTCTTAATCAGATGCCTTATTCAGACCATGCCGAGATTCCTTCCTTCCTAAAGTCATTAGAACTTTATAGAAAGAGAGTCAAAGAAACACTTCATTTAAGTATAAACTTTTAGTAAGAGTTAGTTTGTATAGCCAGTAATTCGGTTTAGTAGTCAGGCAGACAAGCTTCTATGGCTTTCATATCTCCAATTCATGAGAAAATTCCTTCACGACCATGCAAGTCATAAATTAGGTTTAGTCCATGCATCAGGCATTAGTTTCAGATCCCAGGTATTGGGTAATGATTCAGTTCGTAAGTGTCTTGTGCATCATCTCAGTATTTCAGCCAAGTCAGTATCTTTAAGGGGACATAATGTCCCAAGGGGGAGATGTACTATAATTCCCCAATCTTTTATGTCCTAAAACCTTCCATCTTCTCTTCACTTAATAAGATCCAACTTGAAGTAATTGGTACACATAAGTTGACTCTTTCGCCTCTATCTCAGCCTTATAACCATTCTCATGTCATTCATGCTTTCACAAAACTAGTTCATTCATGTGTCATGCTTCATAATCATTCACATAATCATGTTTTTATCGTGTATATTCATCATGTAACATTGATTCCTCAGTGTTCTTATCTAAACCAACCTCATTCAAGGACTATTGTTCCTAAGGGGGAGATATTATAATACCCAAAAAATCAAAACCAATATTAGGGCTATGCTTCAATCTTATAAAAAATAAATTATAGTGTTTTGGTAGTTTTATGAGTGAGTTTGATGTATATTAAGGCCTCAAATAACTCCTAGCTATTAGACGAATCAAAATATCCCTTACCGATTGAGTTCTCGAGAAGGATGATGATATAGTCAACTTCAAATGATTATATCTTTTGTTTTACTTATAATTTTTTATCTCATGATCTACCAATAGATAGAAATTTGAATTATATTTCCAACGATATCAATTTTTCCTAAATCCAATAACCGAGCAAAAAGTTATAGCATTTTTCGTGTGAGGCAGTGGGCTGCCACAACTACACCGCTCGGCGGTGCAATAGCGGTGAAGCCAATACTGCTCAGTGGTAAACCTCTAAATCGGAGTTGTCCCAAGGCAGTATGACACCGCTATTTTCCCGCTCAGCGATGCAATAGCGGAGGGACCAATACCGTTTAAGCCTCAAAATTAGGATTTTTAATGTCTAGGCACCGTTTGGTCATTTCCTATAGCTCCAAATCTGTCCAAACATGGGATTTAAGTCCCAAAAGATCATTATATGCTCATATTTTGTAAATTACTCAAATTAAAGTAGCCATCTTTCAAGAACAAGAACCCTAGCCTCTACAATTCAAGAACAAATCTCATGAATTCACCATCAACTCTCACGAATTCATCAACCCAGGTATGTTAAGTGTTCATCCATGGGTTCCTTTCACCCATGGAGTCCAAGTATCAAATTTTAAATTCAAAGTTATGATCTTTACAAGTCATTGTGATTTTAAATGGTGATTTTAACAATGAACTCCCATGAATTGTAATTCTATGCCATGTTTGCATGAAATTATAGTTCTTATCAAACCCCACATGTTTTAATGTTGTTATTCACTGATTTAAATCATAATTAGTGTTGTTGAGGTTGAATTCATGCTATTACTATAAGCTTTAATCTATTTCCATGCTTAGCTTGAATTATGCAGATCAAGTGTTTGATGAAATGCCTACGAGAATGGATTTTGAATAAATGTTTCTATGTTATGTCCCTAAAGTTTAGTACTATTTTACTATTATTGCTATCGAGTCCTGGGGTTATGAATACCCGAAAAATATAGCTGTTTAATTAGTCTCAGTATCTTCAGAATAGTGTCAGAATATGTTATGAGCATTATTAGTTCAATCAGTTATCATAATCAGTTAAACTTAGGACAGTTCAGTATTTTGAGTCAGTTCAATTGGGAGTAGGATTTAGCACCGAGTGAGTGCAGGGATGGCAGCCTCCTCGTCAGATCAGTACAGTCGTTAGTAGCAGTCCCTGCACTCCAGAACTATGTAGCCAGCGTAGGATATGAGGATTCACCCGTTAGTTTAGGCTTGACTACCTCCCAGGGGTCACCCGTTAATTTAGGCTTGACACCCTTAGTCCTTCGGGATAGTATATCAACGGATCCACACACAGTGTTAGTACCCATGGCACGATACTGACACCCTTCCAACTAGAGTCATAGGTTGGATCCCAAATTTTCTTATTTGGGCTTGTCGGTTAGATGATAACTCCCACAGTCTCAGTCTAGTAATCAGCTCAGTAATTCAGCTTCAGTCTTGTTTGACCATAGCATACAGATATTAGATATTCAATCATCAGATTTCTGTAACTCAGTTTACAGATTATGAGTGTGTTTGGTATGATGGAAAATGTTTTCTTGGTAAATATTTTCCTGGAAATAAGTTGGTTTTCTACTTATTTTCTCGTGTATGATTGGTGAGTGAAAAATATTTTCGAAAAAATATTTTATGATGTTTTGTTGGTGAGTAGAAAATATTTTTTAGAAAAATATTTTCTAGTGTTTGATTGATGAGTGAAAAAATATTTTTTAGAAAATACTACTAACTGTTAACTAGTATATCAATGACTCTAGCAACTCAACAATTTGTAAGAACTAATTTAAGCATAACAAATAATATCACTATCGAATACTAAAATATTACAATTACTAAATTTAAGCAACTATTAATTTACAAACATAGGAGACACATCAACATTTTGTCAGGACAATCTCAAGATACTACAATCAATAGAAATATAACGGAACAAAAATCTTATTCAACCTCATGAAACAAGTTACATCGATGACAAAATAAAATATGCAATTAGCAAAAGTAATATAGATAAGTCTTCCTCTATGCATATGAAATTAACAATACATTCAACGAAATTTGAAATGGGAAAAATTCGGGTTTCATTATTTTTTATTTCAAGCAGTGAAAAATTAAAGCAAAACACAGCGAAAAATATTCCCGAGTAATGTAAATTTTTGAGAAATGTGAATTTTTTGAGTCATGTGAATATGAGTGTTGTTGGGGTGGGGGGTGGAGGTAGGGGTAGGGGCATAAGTCGCATTTGTCATTTTCCAAAAAATGATTTCCCTTGGTCCATGAGGGAAATTATTTCCCCTCAAACAGAGGAAAATGAGTTATCTTGTAAAATGTTTTCCCAATATTTTACTACAACCAAACAAGGAAAAATAGGAAAATATTTTCCAAAAAACATTTTCCATCATAGCAAACACACTCTATATTTAGAACATGTTTTATGCCTGGTCATGCACACTCAGTATTTACAGATTTCATGCACACTTAGTATTTACAGATTTCATGCATACTTAATATTTATAGATTTTATGCATACTCAGTATTTACAGATTTTATACACACTCAATATTTACAAATTTCATGCACACTCAGTACTTACAGATTCCATATATTTCTATTCAGTACTTTCTGCTATTCTATCAGTTATTATTCATGCACATGAAACCATGCATATCAGCCTACCTCATTTAGTATACCAGTACATTCAAAGTACTGATCACATACCTTTTTCTTGCGCTATGATGTATCATATCATAGGTTCAGACACTCAGTTCCCTGATTGCGCATAGACTTTCTAGATCATCAGTCGTAGCAATGGTGAGTCCTCATATTTCAAGGACAGACTATATTTATTTTCATGCTTTTACTTTAGTAGTCAGTTAGAGTTAGTTGGGGCCTGTCCCATCAATGCTTATTCAATCAGTAGAGGCTTTTCAGACAAGTACAGACAGTTAGTCAATTTTCAAATTTCAGTAGTCATTATCAGCATTATTAGTAGTCTTACAAACTTATCAAATTTATGACTTAAAATCTTAGGGCATACCTTAGTTTTATTTTTGCATATGATCTTTTGATATCAGTTTTACTCGGTGCTCACAGTATGTACTAGCTTATGGGTTAGCTTGTGGACCCTTGAGACTGTAAGCACCCTGTGGAACCCAGGGTGTACTCTCGAGGTGTTATAGTGTGTCTTCCTCATAATCATCGATACTAGAAGCACATTTTGCCCCTTTCTCAAATTGGGGGATGGTTAAATCCTCTTCAGCACCACTAGAACTGAACTCATCCTTTCTCTCATCAGAATAAGGAGGGATATAATAGTATAGTGGGTGATGTTTGGGTTGACCTCATCCTGGGTATAATCTGGATAATATAAGTTAGGTAGCCTGGGCCCAGGCTAAGGTGCCGATGGTAGTTCGGGCTGAGAGACTGATTAAATAACAGCTTTAGCTGCTGCCTAACTCTGGCCCCTAGTTTGGCATAGAGTGCATTAACAACCAGGTACTCCTCCATGGATCCACTCTATTTGGGAGATATATTTCATAATCTGGACTGCACAGCCTTCTTTGGTGTAGCTTTGGGTGCCATAGTACCTGTAAGGAGAGTTGACAATAATTGAAATATAATAATGGAATAGGAAACAAAAAGAAAAGTGAGATTTCAACTCAAGGGTACTATGGGGTCATACGTAGGCTCGTAGGCAGCAGACAAAGCCTCTAAACTTTCTTAGCTTTAGTTTCAATTCCTAAAAGGACAACCTATGACTTGTAGGTTTAATTTACGTGTCATAGGTAGGGATGTAAATCACTACTGAGTGTTTTTCAATTCCTTCCCAAAATTTCCCTTCAAAATTAGATTATAATTTCCAATTTATAAACTAATTTTGATCACCATAACATGCATTAATTCAATTTTCATAAGTATTGCAAGAGTTATTTGAGTCAATCAACTTCTACTCTACTATTAAGTGCATGCACAGGGTTTTTTAACCAAAATATAGTTATTAATCAAACTTGAACCATAGAAAACCTTACCTTGAGTAACGATTGTAGAAGAAGAGGAAGATGAAAAAGTATATTTGCCTAACTTCTAAGTGTAATACGAGCAGGTATGTGGTATTTTGGACTAGGGTTTCCTTTTTGAAGTTTAAATGGGAGAGGGAAAGTTTAAATTTGAGCGGGAAGTTGTAACTGATGAATTTATGGCTTAATAGGTTGAGTTTAGGGTTTAAATGGCATAGTTGAGCTAATCCGGGTCAAGGTATAAGGGCTCGACCCAATATTTTATTAAATTTTTTAGCCCAATCTCTAGGTTACGTATGACCCAACTCATGGGTCGTAGGTTGTACCTACAGGGCCTTAGGTAGGGTTGTAGGATTCAGATAAATCCTCTAAAACTTCAAGGCTTCAGTTTTGATTCCTATGTCCCAACCTACGAGGTCGTAGGTAGGGGCGTAGGTTGAGGTTCAGAGACTCAAATTTTTCTTTTGATTCCGACGACTCAACTTACATATCATGGGTTGGACTTATGACCCATGAGTTGAGTCGTATGTCTACTTACCTGGACTTTCTAAAATTTTACAATTTTTTCCATTCTCCAGGTACTTCTCCATGTTACCTAACCTACAAAACAAAAAACAAAGTGAATATTAAAACCTTGGGTTGCCTCCCAAGCAGCACTTGATTTAACGTTACGGCATGATGTAGATATGTGGGTAGTCAGACTTCACCAACAATCCCATGAGTTGCCTCCCATGAAGTGTCTGATTTGATGTCATGACATGACTCATCTCCCTTGGCTATTCAAACTTTGACAATGCTAACATTGTCATACAATTTCAACTCCTCCATGTTTTCTATGCAATTCTTAACATGGTGCCCGTTCACCTTGAATGGGGAATCCCCCATTTCTTTGTAGCTCAATCAAACCATGTGGAAATACTCTTACCATGATAAATGGTCTCAACCACCTAAACTTTAATTTCCAGGAAACAAGCAAAGTCTCGAATTATACACCAAGACCATATCACCGGTTGGAATACCTTCTTCTCCATTCAGTTGTCATGGTATAATTTTATATTCTACTTATACAAGGCTAAACTTTCATAAGCATGGAGCCGGAACTTATCTAACTTATTCATCTTATTCATTCTCAAGTGTACAGTGTCGCTCCACTCAAAATTCAGTAAACCAAGGAATTAAGTCTTGTGATGTTACTAAGACATGCTCATCTGGAAAAGTATCATCAATCTCAAGATCATTCCCTTGTTTAATTATTTCCTCCTCTTCTAGGCTGGGTAGATGGTCTGCAACCTGATTTTCTGTGTCCTTCCACTCCTTAACCTCAAAGTCAAACTCTTGTTGCAATAGTACCCATCAAATCAATCTAGGCTTAGCATCCTTCTCCACCTTAAGAAACCTAAAAGGATCATGATCAGTGTACACAAAGACTTTGGTACCAATCAAATAGGATCGGGACTTCTCTAAAACAAACACCACTGTAAATAACTCCTATTCTGTTAATGTATAATTTTCTTGTGTAGGGTTGAGTGCTTTACTAGAATAATAAATGGAAAGATGTATTTTTCACATATTTAGCCTAGTACTACTCCTAGGAGCATACCACTAGCATCACACATCACCTCAAATGGAAGAATGCAATCCGAAGACACAATGATAGGGGAAGAAATCAATCTCTTTTTAAGGCACTCAAAAGCCTTGAGACAAGCATTCTCAAAAACAAACTTTACCTCCATCTCTAAAAACTTGCATAATGGATTTGCAATCTTACAGAAGTTCTTAATGAACCACCTATAAAATTTGTGTGACCTAAGAAACTCTGAATACCTTTTACAGAAATTAGTGGAGGCAAATTTCAATCACCTTAATTTTAGCCTTGTCAAGGTCTATCCCTTTCTTTGAGATTTTATGCCCAAGAATGATCCCTTCTTTTACCATAAAGTGACACTTCTCCTAATTCACAACTAAGTTGCACTCTTCACATCCTTATAGTACATTAGCCAAGTGAATCAAACAGTTATCAAATGGGTCACCCACAACAAAAAAATCATCCATGAAGACCTCAATAGTATCCTCACCCATATCAAAAATGATAGACATCATGCAATGCTAAAAGTGGTGATAAAATTACAAAGACCAAAAGCCATTCTGTTAAATGTGAACATATCATATAGACACGTGAAAGTGGTTTTTTCTTGGTCCTAGGGGTTAATAGAAATCTGGTTGTTCCTTGAATAACCATCAAGAAAACAATACCACTCTCTAAATGTAAGACAATCTAAAATCGAGTCCACTAATGGCATAGGAAAGTAATCCTTATGCATCCAAGTATTTAGCTTCCAATAATCCATGCAAACTCTCCATTCCGTGACTGGTCTCATGGGAACTAACTTATTCTTATTATTAGGGACCACGGTGATTCCACCCTTCTTCGACATACACGGGACCAGGCTTACCCACCTACTATCGATAATAGGGTAAACTACACTAGCATTTAACCACTTAATAATCTCCTTCTTTGCCACTTCTTACATAGGTGGATTTAGATGAGGTTGATGCTTAATGCTAGGCACACACTCTAGTTTGAGCTGAATCTTGTGAGAGTAAATTTCACTTGGAATTCTAATAATATCCAAAATAGTCTAACCAATGTCTATTTAAACCTCTACAACACTAAAATCAAGGTTTCAACCTATGTATCCAAAAAATTTATTGTAATAATAACCGACAAGGTATTATTGGCCCCCAAGAATACATAATACAAATAAGAAGGGAGTTCCTTTAATTCCAAATTTGGTGGATCCATAATGGATGGCTGAGCTGGCAGGGTTGCTTTATTCTTCAAATCAAGATCTAACTTTTTGGTGCATAAGTATAGAACCTCTGCCTACAAGTGCACTCACTATCTCATCATGCTACTCGATATCATCACTGTTAAAATTCATGATCACTATGGTCAATGCCTCAAAACCAATTATCTCCTCAATGGATGCAACCAATGTATCATCTACGGTGTCCATCATAGAAACTACCCACATATCTTTTGGCTGCCTCATCGACTGACACACATTAAAAGTGACTTATTCATCATTAAGCATAAATTTCATCTGTCCCGTATCCATTTCAACCAATACCCTATCCATGGCTAGGAAGGGCTTTCCCAAGATGATAGGGACGTCAAAGTCTACCTCACAATCTAGAATCACAAAGTTAGTTGGGAATATAAAAGAAGCTACCTCACCAGCACATCACACCATGTACCAACCTTTTTTTTTTCATAATGTAATTGACCATCAATAATCTCACAGAGGTTAGCTTAGAAGATCCTAATCCCAACTGCCTGTACACAACTAGCGACATCAAACTAATAATAGCTCCTAGATTACATACTACTTGTGCAAAATTCAAGGATCCAATAGTACAAGGAATAGTAAAATCTTTTAGATCCTCCTTCTTCTCAACCAAATATCACAAGGCAATAGCACTTCAGTGGTTCATATTATCAATGGGATCAAAACTCACCATCCTCTTCTTAGTCACTTAATCCTTCATGAACTTTATACAGCTAGACCTTTTCTCTAAAGCTTCCACAATAGGTATATTCACAGATAATTTCTTCAAAATCGATATAAATTTTTGACATTTCCCATCTTTAGTTTTCTTCTTCAACCTTTGAGGAAAAGGTGGGAGGTCATGGAATTGGTTTCAGTACTGGTTCGACATCCTTACCCTTTTCTTTTTAATTATCGGCTCATTTCACTATACTTGTCATTTCCTGTGATGTCTCACTATTAATCACCAACTTCTCAGTTTCAATTTTAGGTGCATTATCAACATCTCTCACCTTATCAACCATAGGCATAGGCGGATCAATAGTAGCCTTACCACTCTAAGCAGTGATAGATAGGCAGTGCATGTCATTTTTTTGATTTTGTATGGTATTTCTAGAAAGAGGGACCGATTGATGTTTATTTAATATAGCCAACATCTGCCCAAACTATTATTCAATTTTCTTAATCGTGGTCACATATGATTCGTCTTTCTAGATCAATCCTGATATCTTTGCCTTAGTTTCTGTAAGGCAACTCTCTTGGCTCTCTGAACCCTTCACAAGCTTAGAAAGCAACACTTAAGTTAGAATCATAGTTTCCTAATGGAACATAAAGACTACTTTTTCCTTATAATCACCTTTCTCCTCCAGTCACCATCACGCTCTCTACTCTTGTCCCTATACCTATCTCCTTAGTAAGTCTGATCTAAATTCTCTTGCCTTGAGTTCTAAGTGTCTTAGTTAGATGCTAGTCCCTTGGCTCAAAAATCCACCATCTCTTTATCCAAGTACTTTTCTTCCTCCTTAGAATCAGACTCATCATGTCTAGAAAATTTACCTCGTGTACCGACTGCATTAACCTTTTTTGATTTGATAGCTGCAAATTGCTTGGTAAGCAACCCAATCTCAATCCTCAGTTATGCTACCTCTTGAGCCACTATCTCATCTAGGTATCTCTGCTTACTGGACAGACTAATGGCATAAGTACCGGCTAACCTATCTTCCTATTGAGTATGCCACCCTCGGTTGGTTTTAGTAATTCAATCTAAGATTTCCAAAGCCTGATCCATTCAAAGACTCATGAAATATACACCTGCAATAGTATTAACCATAACCTAGTTTTTTCATTCAAGGATCTATAGAGTATCTCCAGTAAGTTTCTCCCTTAGCTTCTTCGTAAACCTCAACCATATCTCGTATAGTGCCTCTGAATACTATTTAAAATTATAAATCTTATTCTTCAATTGCAACATTCTAGAGGGAGGGAAAAATTGGTCCAAAAACTATATCCTCAACTTATTCTAAGTGGTAATGGATCCATGAGGAAGCTCTCCTAACCATAAAGTAGCCTCTCCTATAAGAGAGAATGGAAACAACTTGAGTTATATAGTTGCCTAAATCACCCCAGCCAAATTGTACAAAGGGCAAATCCCAAAAAAGTTCATAAGGTGAATGTTTGTATCATCAGTAGGCAAACTAGCAAATATTCTCTTCAAATTAAGCAACTGGATTATTGCACTTGTAATATCAAATTTTGTTCGTTAGGGCAACTCTAGAGGAATGATATCACCTATCTCAATTGGCTCAACATACCCCAAATCTTCTGCTGGATATCATAAATTGGAAAATACTAATAAGTGAGTGGTTGACCTATATTCCTTATAAATCTGTCCCTATCGAGTGCTTCTCGATAATTTTCTTCCTTATTTCTAGATCTCTCTTTAGCACGCCAGAAAAGTACTAACCATACATTTTTGTCATCCACTAACCAGGTAATAGTTTGCTCGTCCATTTTTTAACACCGTATGGAGTGGACGATTCAATACAGCTGGATCATCATGAGACACAAATGGTCTATTCAATATAGTTGGGTCATCATAAAATCCTTTATGTCGAGCTCTTTGATCAGACTCTTCTTATCTTTCCATAATACAATTCTATCATAAGATTCATTCAATCTCAGGATCAAATGGAATCAGGGGATTACCTTGACTCTGAGTATTAGGCATACACCAATATGTTCCCTAGAAACAGTACAAAACAAAATACAAAAAATGAAACCAATAACTTTAACAACCTCAATAAATAAATCTATAACTGTATTTCTTGGAAACGACACAAAAATTTGATGTTATCCAAATTATACCTCCAAGAAAGTATAAAGTAGTCGTTTGTCAAATATAGAACCCAACAAGGTTGGGTTCGATCCCACGAGGAATAGGTTGGAAATCTATCACGAGCTTAATGATGTAATTAGAAATTGCAGAAAGTAAAATGAGAGTTTTGTCAAACTAATAGTAACAGTAACAATGCTGGGTACTTAGGTTTGTTATTAGTATGATACGATCACTAGGATTGTGCTCCCCCTAACTTTTTAACTCTATAGACTGTTTGTGCTCATCAAACAATCTCAGTGTCTTGCATGCAAAATATAAGAAGTTATGTATCACCTAACCATCTCTCAATGTTAGTTTGGGTGAATTTCACTCATCTCTTCTCGGGCTCAGAGTGTCGCATTACTAACCCTTGTTTTGGATCTCAGATTAATTATCTCCTCTTGGTCTAGAGTTAATTAGATGAAGATTGATAGCTAAATTACTATTGTGATCTCTTTTTTGTAATCTCTACCTCTATTTCAATCAAGTATTGAGTACAGGCGAGTTCCTAACAGTTGTAATTTTTAAGAAAGTAATAAAAGCAAAGGAAACTCCAATACATGCAAGAACACCAATCTAGAATGACTTTCCACTTCACCTGCTTTGCTAATCCATCAAGTTTTCCACAACCCTAGTTATAGGGTTTTGCTACTCATAGATGAAAGCATAAGAATGAACTTACAAAGAATAAGAATGAAAACCCAAAATCTTAAATTAATTGTAAGCCCTAAAAACCAAGAACAATGATTCCAAGATCAATAATGTATCTCAGAACTCAAAACAATGTCAAAAATGTATAAAGTCCATCAACTAATAATAACTCATTCAAAGGGTATTTATAGATACATCTGAAAACCTATCCTAAACAGTGTAGGTAACCAGAGTAGACACCAACCCAAGAGGCAAGCTACAATACATAAGTAGGATTGTGGAACTCAGAGAAATCTTTAATCTGCAGAACTCCTACCTACGAGGCAACCTACGGACCGTAGGTTATACCTAGGTCTCGTAGGTAGGGGCGTGGGAATTCAACTTTAATTAGCAACTTTAAAATCCTCAGGATCTCAACTTACTTGGCCGCCTACAGATCGTTTGTACTACCTATGGGTCGTAGATTGGTTCGTAGGTAGCCTTCTAAGCTACTTTTAATCCTTTTTTCCATTCTTTGCTCCAAACTCTATTTTCCTGCAAAATCAACACAAAAGCACATCACGTCTAACAAGAATAACTAAGTACTTGAACAATTTCCTTTTTTTAAGCAACGAAAGTGCCATGAAAACATAGCACATCAACATGATCATCAAATTGAACATGACCAAAGCCTATGATAGAATGTCATGGAATATCCTAATAGTTGTCATGAAAAAACTTGGCTTTACTAAGAATTGGTTAGACATCATATAGAGACTTTTATCAGACGTGTAGTACTCTATTAGTGTCATGACCCAAAACTGTTGTTAGTGGCACCCACACTACTCACCCAGTGGGAGAACCAGCTTTCCCAAAATACCATCTTTAAATTAATACTTAGAAAAAAATATCAGAACTAATCCATCAATACAAATATTCCAGTCTTAAACCAAAAATATAAGTACAACTAAATCCAGAACGTTGTACTAAATAAAAACTACCCCTAGGAACTGAAAGTCGACCATACCAAAACTACTAAAGATAGTCAAAAAGGGGATGCAACCCCAAAACTTTTTTTAAAAAAAACATAAGTCCAGAAATAAATACTGTCATCCAAGAAGGATCTGTAGTATCCCAAAATATGTTGCTCACCCTTGAATCCAAAGTCAACTATTGAATCATAATTGAGGTCTCGTAGGAGCCACTGGAATATGTATTCCACTCACAAAAGTAAGAGCAGGTGTAGTATCAACACAAAAAAAGCAATAGTGTACTGATAGGGTGATTTGGCCAACCTAAAATAAGAATATGAAAACCTAACCACATTACAGTACAATAAGTTAATCCATGCTCAAACCAATAAACACTTAGCATAACAAGAAACAAATAAGAACTTTAGGACTAAAACCAAGAAGTCAACAAAATATAACCAAGTCGTGTTGAGTTAGGCCAATGTTAAGACATGTAAATAATTATCAAACATAAAATATATTTCCTGGTTTACTCATGAAACTGTCAAACTCACCTGAGTCTCTTCTATACATGTTATGGGTAAAACATCCACCCTCTAGCCATGACTTGTAGGGAAAAATTTACCTCCATGTAGTAAATCTCAAACACAAATGTCTGCCAAGCTTGTTACACTAATAACTCGTGAGAATATTTCAAATATTGAAACATTCCATATTTAACAACGAGGTAAGTCAAAATCATACTACAACGTCAAAACATTTGCATGGACCACACCAAACAACATGCACTAACAAGTCACACAATAAAGTAGTTAACATGCACATATAGAACAAATTGGATTAAACTACAATATCATCACCTAGCTTGAACCAAGCTTCCACAACTCCTCTAAGACAGAGCTTTGCCCTTTAGTGCAATTTTCGCTTACACGTGGTCTAAGACATGCATATAAACACATAAATAATAAAATGACCAAACATTATGGAAATTATAACTCCCACCCAACCCATAAGGTCAAGTTAATGATCATTCCCTTTCTATTCTAGGGAGGTCCTCTCATAATTCACTTAAAACTATCAATTCCCTAGATACATTAGTGAATTAACAGAATACAAGGGTAAATTTACTGTTAATAATTAAAATTCATTAAATTATTACATAATTTCCTCCCTTACACCTAAAAATAAACCAAATTCAATCCTGAACCCTCCTTGAACACTGTAAATTAGTGATTCTAAGGCTTAATTATCGATTAAAAGTTAATGGAGATGAATTTCTTATCTTTATGAAGCCAAGCGATAATAATTTGATAAAAAAAACACCCAAAATTGCCCTTATTTACCCATAATGAGTTTTATAAAAATAAAATATTTTGGAGAGAAAATTAATTAAATCTGCAACTTTCACCGCTATAATGATATCTGTCGATATAGTGGGTATTGACCAGGTCTAATCATCGTTATAGCGGGAATTTCTCCTATATAGAGTCACCCCACTATAGCATCATGCATGCTGCTATAGCAGCGTCAACGGGACAAAATGTCCAGTTTCACACCAAAATTCTAATTTTTTCAATACACTTTAAATCCAAAACATTCCAAACAATGTCTTTTATGCTAAGATCCATTTCGAGAGTTACAATTTCCCAAATTTGATTTTGTAAATTTCTATGGATTTATTTTTGTCTTAGCTAACTAGAAACCAAATCAAATACCATCCAACTTTCCCAAATTATTCTCGGTTTTTCTAGACCATACCTTACTCTAATTTTACTTGAAACCAGCCTATCCTGAAATTAATAATTTCAAATTTAGGTAGAATTTTAACATGGGACTTTCGACGGGAGGTTTACACAAAAACAAGATAGATAATCATTACACCAGATACCAATTTACCTATTGTTCACCCCAAATAATCAAAAGTAAAAAATAGGCCAAAAAGAAGATAAAAGAGTACATATATCCCCAAACAATTGAGAATACTTATCTCGCATATCCTTATCAACATATATCCTCAATCAATTAAGAATACTTTTCTCGCATGTCCTTATTAATTTCCCAAGTGGCTTCCTTAATCAGATGATGCTTCCATTGAACCTTCACCGAACAAATTTTCTTCATCCTAATTATTTTGATCTAGAAAAAGCTATTGGTTCCTCCTCATAGGCCAAATCCTTATCGAAAAGAACTGATTCCTACTTAATAATATAGTTCCTATCCCCTTGGTACCTTTTGACCATAGAGACATAAAATACCAGATGGAATCCTAACAAACCTGATGGTAGAACTAACCTATACGAAACTGGACCCACGTCTTCAAGAACCTTAAAGGGAATAATATATCGAGGATTGAGCTTACGCCTTTTGCTGAACTTTATGACTCCCTTTAGGTGAGATATCTTAAGTTAAACTTTCTCCCCAGCTTTGAAGTCCATGTCTCTTACCTCACGGTCCGTATAATATTTCTTAATACTTTGAGCAACCACTAACTTGGTTTAAATAAACCTTACTTTCTCTTGAGCCTTTCTTACCAGGTCAGTGCCTAAAGGTTTGACATCGTCAGTCTCAAACAGCCCAATAGGTGACCTATACTTCATTCCATAAAGTGCCTTGAATGGTGTCATATCAATGTTAGAGTAATGGTTGTTGTTGTATAAAAAACTTACAAAATAAAAGAAACTGTTCCCAATAACCACTGAAATCTATCACATAAGCCCTCAACATATCCTCTAGCACCTAAATTATCCTTTATAATTGTCCATCGGTTTGATGATGAAAATTCATGCTAAATATGAGTTTGGTAACCAACTTATTATGTAACTTGTCCCAAAATATAGAAGTGTACTTTGCATCTTATTAGAAAAGGTGGTAAGTGGCCTCCCATAAAGTCTCACAATCTTCTTTGACATAGATATAGATAACTGCTGAGCAGTAAGAATTGAGTTTAGTTCATCAATCGATTGACTATCACCTAAATAGAGTAATTAGGAAAACCTACTACAAAATTCATAGCTACGTACTCCCATTACCACATAGGTATAGTTATTCTCTACAGCAACCTCATAGGCCTTTGGTGCTCATACTTCACCTACTGACAACTTTTGATACTTGAACACATAATCCACTATGTCCTATTTTATCTTGAGCCACCAATAAAGTTGCCTCAAATTGTGGTACATCTTGGCCTTACCTAAAATGAATAGAATAACACAAATCATGGGCCTTTAAAAGTATATCACAAATAAAATCACAAATTTAAGAGACGCATAGACTTTTCTTAAACCATAACACCCCACTCACGTCAACGACGGCGTTCGCCACCTCCTCATGTACTACTTTATTCTAGACTGCATTCAACCTCTAGTCCTTAAATTGTTTGGCCATAATTTGCTCCACAAATATTAATTTTACCTCCACACTAGCCAACACACCACCCTTTGTTTGACACATTAAACTGCATGCTCAGGTATTCTAGACTTTGAAACTCTCTAGCTAAAGATTGCTTGGACACCCTAAAAATAACAAACTACTCCTACTTACAACTTTTCGATTCAATGTGTTTGCCACTACTTTGGCCTTACCAAGATGGTAATGAATAGTCATATTATAATCCTTCAATAACTCTATCCATCTCCACTGCTGTAATACCCCATACTTCTACCTAGCTTAAGATCATCCCAAAAATGTTAAAGACTTGTTTCAAAGATTAATCCATTTTTATACATGTGGTATTTTTAAGATTTTCATTTTTTTCATGTGGGAAATTGAATAATCTTTCCATCGATACAAAATTTTCCCAAATCCAACACCCGAGTGAAGAGTTAGAGCCATTTTAGTAAGACAGTGTCCCACCAGAGCCATCAGCGCGTCGCGGAGTAGGTCAAAATGGTAATTGTCAATTTCTAGTATTGCTCCGCGATAGTGACATGACGCAATAGCACCGTATCGCGTGAGCCTGCCAAATCGAGAAATTTTCTCTGAAATAAAATACGCATCCAAGGGTTAAAAGGGTCAATTTATAAACCCTATATAAACCCAATAACACGTGATTCAGCCATATTTCACCCAAAATATAGGGTTTCTCTCAAGTTTCTCTCAAGAACAAGCTAGGGTTTTCAATTGGGCATTCAAATCCAAGACTCAAATTCAAGAATATCTTCGTCAATCTTCATAGAACCAAGAACTAAGGTATGCATATTGTTTATTCATGGATTTCTTTCATCCATGAAGCTCAAGAATCCTCTTTTAAACTATAAATTGAAATATTTATGTTGTGGGTTGATTGAAATCATGATAGTGTTGTTGTATGGTTCTCAAGTTGTGATTTTTATGTGTTTGTCTTGAAATTACGTTAGTATGTAAGATGAAATCCATGAATTGAGTGGTTTATCATGTGTAGTTTGATGAATACACCTATGCCCTAAGTGTGCATGCATGGTGTTTGATAATATGCCCCAATGAATGAATGATGATCAAGTACTTAGTTTTCATGTGTCAAGATTATGTCATGTCTCTTAAGTTATGCTATGCCTATTTGATTAAGATGCTTCCCATGCTAAACCTATGCATTGTGATTGCTTGGTGAGATATTCATAAGATTAGAAGCATGAAATTATGCCATGTTTATACGTAATACTATCCATGTACAACATTATGATGATCATGTGCTTCATGAAATTCCCAACTATAAAATTATGAATTGTTGATATTGGTCATATGATCAAAAGTGTTAAGCCTTGTCAGTTTCATTCTATCAAGTCCTAGGGGTACTTGTACCCGACAATTTAGATGTGTGTCTTAAGCCATGTCATGTTTTCATGATAATCTCAATCAAGATATGATCAATAGAATTTAGCCAGTCTCATGACTCAGGAAAACTCAGTAAATTCAGTATCAATCGAGACTCTTCCAGAAATCTCAGTGACCTCAGTGGTCTCAGTAATATCAGCAATCTCTATATATCTTAGTAATCTCAGAAATCTCCGTGAACTCAGCCAGTTATCAGATATCAGTAGTAAACACTGTCAGATGAGGGTCCCATTCTCTTTTAGGGAACACTATCAGATGAGGGTCACCTACATCTTGTCCTTACCAATTGCGCGGTATTGACACCCTTTTAATTAGGGTTACAGATTAGACCCCAACTCAGCCATAATGGCATATTAGGGGCATGTCGGTTAGATAACTACTTTCCACAGTTTCAGTTACAGAATAAGGATTGTTAGATATAGTCATTCAGTCTCAGTAATAGAACTCAGTTTAGTTCTAGAAAAATTAAGGACTATCAGCTACAATTAACTCAGTACAGTGCGGAACTAAGCTAGTTCAATCAGTATCAGGACTGTTAGATACAGTCACTCATGTTATCAGTACCAGACTTAGTAATCATGTTAATACGAACTCAGTTAATAGTATATTAATTATATGAAACTCATGTTATCAGTATTCAGACTCAGGACTGTCAGATACAGTCAATCAGACTAATTTTTCATAATCAGAACTGTCAGAAATAGTCTTTATTGTATTAGTGATACAACATCAGTCTCTCAGTATGCAGTAGATTCAATCATTCATATTCAGTATCCCAGTATCAATACTCAGATATCGGTAAACCTATGTTATCAAAATTCATGAATCAGCATTATTATGATCTCAGTTACAGTTACGTATTCATGCATGTACTCTTATGTTCATATTATTTAGTGAGTTATTATTGTTCATGCATATGAACCATTGCATTCAGCCTACCTCACTTGCATACCAGTACATTCAATGTACTGACGCATTTGTACTATGGTGTTTTATACCATAGGTTTAGAAGCATGAGCACTCGAGCATCCTTAGTAGATCAGACGTTCAGGAGCCAAACTAGCAGTGAGTCCTCATTATTAGAGGATAGTATGATTATTTTATTACTTTATTATTTTAGTAACCCAGAGTTAGTTGGGGACATATCCCATCAACTTCACAGATTTCAGATAGTTTTGAGGCTTTCAGACTAGAGTATTTTCAGACTACAACATATTTTAGATAGTTCATATCAGTGTTGGATATTGTTATACCCCATTACAGACATTGTATTATATTCAGTATTAGTTTAGTTTTGAGCCTTATGGCCTTACAGCTTATATTCCGCATAATTTTAGTAGATTATGCAGTGCTCAATTACAGATATCAGTCATGGGTTAGCTTATGGTCCTTCGAGGTCATGAGCATCGTGTAGCATTTTGGGTACCAGATTTGGGGCGTTACAACTGCCTTATATTTAAATCACTTTGAGTAAAAATATATTGCAGGCTATGGTGGTCCATGAAGACCTCTTATTTAACAATATAAAGATGGTGTCTTCAAATCGTTAATCCAAACAACACTGCTGCAAATTGTATGTCATGTGTTGGGTAGTTCCTAGGATTCAACTGCCTCAAAGCAAAAAAAAAAAGGCATTTATATCCTGCATTAACACAAGACCCAAGCCCAAAAGTAAAGCATCACAAAATATTATAAATCCCTTACCTTTAACCAATAACAAAAGGATAGGTGTTGTAGTCAAGAGTGTCTTGAGCTTATGAAAGATCTCTTCACATTGATCACACCAAATAAATGGAACTTCCTTCTGAGTCAACCTTGTCAAGTGCATTGCAATAGATGCAATGTTTTTGACAAACTTGTGATAATAACTAGCAAAACCCATATAACTCATTACCTCAGTCACTGAACTAGGGTGAGACCAACTTTAATTGCCTCAATATTTTTGGGATCCACTATCACCCATTTTTCAAAAAACACATTCCCCAAGAAGGCCATTAAAACAATAAGAATTGACACTTTGAAAACTTAGAAAATAACCGATTCTTCATCAGAATCCCCAAAACTATGCGAAGGTTACTTGCATGGTCCTCCTTACACTTGGAGTAGACTAAAATATCATCAATAAACACGATAAAAAAAAATGTAAGAATGACTTAAAGATACCATTCATCAAGCTCATAAAGGTTGCAGGTGCATTAGTTAACCTAAAAGACATCATAAAAAACTCATAATAGCCATATCAAGTTCTAAAAGTTATCTTTAGGATGTCCTCTAGTCTTATTTTAAACTAATGATAACCCAAATGTATGTCAATCTTAGAAAACACTGGCGTACCTTATAACTGATCAAACAAATCATTTATGTGAGGCAAGGGGTATTTATTTTTTATAGAAACCTTATTCAACTGTTTATAATCAATGAACATCCTCAAACTACCATCCTTCTTCTTAACAAAAAGGACCAAAGCAACCCAAAGTGAAATACTTGAACTAATAAAAACCTTGTAAAGTAGTTCCTGTAATTGAGTTTTGAGCCCCCTCAACTCTGTTGTAGCCATTCCATAAGAAAGAACTGATATAGGGCGAATGCATTCACATCCTAAATATTAGCTAAAAATGCTAGATACTCCTAATACACTAACCTTTTAGTGAAGACAAATGATATAATTCTCATTGTATTGGCTTTGTTCACTCCCTCCTACTCTAGTTTATCCATTCTCGGCATAGCTAGAGTCATAGTCTTAGCATTATAGTTTAAAACAGCTTGATATAGAGATAACTAGGTCATACCCAGAATTACATCAAAGTCCAACATATTCAAAGTAATCAAGTCTACCCAAGTTTGAACCCTCCAAACAACATAAAATAGAAATGGTAAACATGGGCTACCACCATAGACGCACCAACTGAAGTAGGTAAATAAATAGGATAATCAAGTATATCACAAACTAGGTTCAGACCCACCATAAACTGAACAGACACATAAGAATAAGTAGACCTCGAATTAAATTAAATAAAATTTATTTGGTCTTTAATAGAAATAGTACCTTTGATCATTGCATCAGAAGCCTCGACATCAATCTTTTCTAAAAATACATAATAATGAGCCCAGCCATCAAAGAATTAACTCCTTCCCCAATTTTGTTTCTCCCTCTACATCACTATTTTCTCATCCACCCTATGGACAACCCCCTCTATTACCTCTTCACTTTTATCTGTTGGAAATATACCTTGAGTCTGCTATTGCACCAGAGCATTCACCTGTATCACAGGACACTTCCTCATAAAGTGACTAACAACACCATAATAGTAACATCCTAGCTCAAGAGAAGGTCGACTGGTCAAAAAGTAAGAATCCCTGAGGTCACTAACAATCTACTATTGAGAAAAAACCTTAGTTGGAACCATAATAGAAGCTGTCAAGGCCGATCGAATAGGATGGGCTAAATAGGCCTGCTGACCGCGGCCCTTAGAGTAAGACCCGCTGAAATTCCCAACATTGTGGGACTTTTTTGCTAATATCTTAGCCTGACCCGATTGTATTACCCCCTCCAACTTCTTCATATAGTCAAAAACATTATTGAACCTCTTTTCTACAGAAGTCATATATACAAAAAAAAGTAAAGATCATAACTAAAACCATTAATGCAGAGGAGAATCCTCTCCTCCTCAGTAGTCAACAACTGAGTGGAATAGCGAGAAAAGGCATAGAACTTAGTGCATAGGTTATAGCCACCCTGCTCCAATGCCAAAATCTTATCCTTATTATGATCTTAGAGAGCAGGAGGCACATTCTTCTCTAAGAAGAAAGCATGAAACTTCTGGCAAGTAAATAGAGGCAAAACCAATTACCGATATTCTATGTACACCCTCTATCATTTCCTATTATATTTCTCTAATAGAAAGGTCACAAACTCAACTCCATGTTACTTCACAATACCCATCTTATGTAAACTCTCATAGTAATCAATGATGAAATCAAAATTGGACTTAGTACCCTATAATGTCGGAGGTTTTATCTTTACAGATTTTGTCAACAACTCATATTTCATACTAGTCATTACTAAACCCAAAACCAGACAAGAAAAAGTATCTATCCCTAAAGCTTTATCAATTCTAGGAGCCATACTAATATTAGGATGAACAGCTGAAGCCTGGAAAGCTAGTACCATGGGTGTTTCTCCTATTCCTGCAAAACCACTCAAATAATCTAACACCTACTGACTAACCTCAGAAGACATAAGGGGTAGTGCTCTAACTTCAGTCGGTGTCGCCACCTTAGGCTCTATTTTCTGCTTCTCTACTTCTTTTCTTTCCTCAACATAATCCTAAGGTGAGAGAAGTGATACTAAACTTTCAAGGGTCTGGCCATGTGGCTCGTCCCCTTTTTTCTCTACTTGTCCCTTTTACTCATCCTTTTTCCCTTATAGCTTGCTCCACAGTTGGAGCGGCCAAAGTAAGGGTTATTGGTCGAGTTTCATTTGACCTATTATTCACCATCTATAGACAAAAGAATAAAAAATACTAGATACTAATTGAATCACTAGATAACAATTGAAATCAAGTTATAGCACAAAAAAACAAAAATAACAGATTTTTCAAAGCCCTATAGCATCTAAAAGAGAAGTACGGACATTTTTGTATCATTCTGCGAGATTTTATTGAACTCATTTTGGTACGATGAGATTGATAAACCTAGGCTCTAATATCAATTCGTAATATAAAACCAAATCCATCGTGAGTGGCACCCATACTACTCACTCGGCGGGAGAACCATCTACCCTAAAATACCATCTTTAACTAAATACTTAGAAGAAATACCAGAACTAATATATCAATAATTTATTCAATTCTAAAGCCAAAAACGTAAGTACAACTGAATTGAAAAAATTGTACTTAACAAAAATCACCCCTAGAAACCAAAAGTTATGCGTACCAAAACTACTAAAGATAGTCAATAAGAGGATGCAAACCCAAAACTAAAATAAAAGGCATAAGTCCAGAAATAAAGGATATGTCATCTAAAAAGTGATCCATGGTAGCCCATAACATTTTGCTCACCTTGAATCTTAAATCAACCATTGGAATAAAAAATAAGCTCTCATAGGAGCCACTGGAATATGCACAACAATTATAAAAGTAAGAGCAGGTGTAGTATCAATACACAAGAAAAAAATAGTGTACTGGTAAGGTCATTTGACCAACCCAAAATGAGAAAATGAACACATAACTAAATTATAGTAAAAGTAGTAAATCCACACATAAACAAACATGCACTTTGCATAACAAGCAACAAATAGGCATTTTAGGACTAAAATAAACAAGTCAACGAAATATCACCAAGTCACATTCAGTCAAGCCAAGGTCAAGACATGTAAACAATTATCAAGCATAAAATATACTTTTCTATTCTCTCATGAAACAGTCAAACTCACCTAACCTTTGTACATACACACTATAGGTAAAACATCCACCCTCTAGCCCTGAGCTGTATGGAATAATTTTCGTCTATGTACTAAATCTCAGACACAAGTGTTTGCCAACTTTGTTACACCAATAACCCATGAGAATGTTCAAAATACCAAAACATTCCATATTTATTAATAAGGTAGGTCAAAATCATGCAACAACGTAAAATCATTTGTATGGACCACACCAAACAACATGCACTAACAAGCCACACTACATAGTAGTTCAGATGCACATATAACACAAATTGCATTAAACTATAATACCATCACCTATCTCAAACCAAACTTGCACAACTTCTCTAAGTTGGAGGTTTACCCTTCTGTGCATATTTTTGCTTGGTTGTGGTCTAAAACATGCATATAAACATATAATTAAGAAATGACCTACCATGTTGGAAATTATAACTCCCATCCAACCCCTAAGGTCAAATTTATAATCATTATTTTCCCATTCTAGGGTGGTCCTACTATAATTCACCTAAAACTATCAATTTCATGGATGCATTAGAGAATTAATTACAATGAAAAATTAACTATTAATAATCAAAATCCATTAACTTATTATATATAGCCTCCATTGCATTGAAAATAACCAAATTCAGTCCTAAAACCCTCCCCGAACACCATAAATTAGACGTAATTATTAATTATAAGTTAACAGGAATGAATTTCTTACCTTTACAAATATAAAAGACGGAAATCTAGTGAGAATCAATGAAAATCTCCCCTCTTTTACCCTAAAATAAGCTTTAGAAAAATAAACTATTATGGATAAAAATTAATTTAATCTGCAACTTTTGTTGCCACTATAGCGGGAGTTGATCAGATTTGACCATCGCTATATATAGCAAGAATTTCTCCGCTATAACAACACCCCACTATATCGGTTTTCATATCACTATAGCAGGATGGGTGGGATAGAATGTCATGTTTTTTCCAAAAATTCTAATTTTTGTAATGCACCATAAATTTGGGATATTCCAAACAATGCCCTTTACATTAAGATCTATTCTGGGAGTTCTACTTACACAAATCTGATTTCGTAAATTCCTACCAAATCTTTATCATCTTATCTAATTAGAAATAAAATTAAATACCACCCAGCTTGCCCAAATCATTTTTGGATTTTTCTAGACCATACCTTACTCCGATTTTAGTGGTAACTTGTAAAGTAAATGTTAAAG
The DNA here is from genome assembly GCA_026120095.1 of Capsicum chinense. Taxonomy (NCBI): domain Eukaryota; kingdom Viridiplantae; phylum Streptophyta; class Magnoliopsida; order Solanales; family Solanaceae; genus Capsicum; species Capsicum chinense. The sequence continues at coordinate 113,235,226 of JAPEIP010000007.1, read as the reverse complement.
TTGTTGTCATGTGACCACGAGGTCACGGGTTCAAGCCTTGAAAATAGCCTCTGGCATAAATGCAAGGTAAGGTTGCATACGATACACCACTTGTGGTGGGTCCCTTCCCCAAACACCGTGCATAGCGGTAGCTTTAGTGCACTGGGCTGCCCTTTTTTTTTTACCTTACTCCGATTTTGCTCGAAACCAGCCTAGCTTGAAATTTATAACTTCAAATCTGGATAGAATTTTAACAAAGGATTTTCAATGGAAGTTTTACACATAACAACATGAAATGGTTGCTAAAATTATCACTAATGGCTTTGAGACATGTTTCTACACTTTTAGTCAAGGTCTCAAATAGGGAGATCCTCTCTCTCCTCCTTTATTTATTATAGGTGCCGAAAAGTTGTCTAGACTTCTTAACAACCTTAAAAACAATCACAACTTTAATCCATTTAGTATGAATACCTTAAATTTTATCATTAATCATTTAGCATATGCTGATGACATTATTATCTTTACAGGTGGAAATTCCAAATCAGTAAGCTTTTTCTGACACAAGTGAAGAAATATGAAAAAGCATCTTTCTAGAAAGTAAACCAAGAAAAAAGTTTTATCAGCACAGCTTCTAATACTTTAGTCAGTAGAATAAATAGGATGAGATTTGCTCCTAGATTTATAGACAAGAACTTTCTGTTCACCTACTTAGGATGTAGCCACACATTATGAAACAAGGTAGCCACACAGACGTATATGTGGATCAGTACTTCTAGAAAGTACTGAGTAAATGGGGATGAATGTGATAAGTAAAATTGATTTCATACCTAATCTTAAAACGTGCATGCTAAGTGTAAGTAGACTCACCAAGAGGCTAAAGTAAACTGAAAGCTCAAAAATCTTAAAACATGAGTAACAAACATAGTCTGATAAACTGGTGAATCTCTACACTTAGTTTCTTAAAACTTTACTTTTATAGGATAAGTAGAACTGAAGCTAGGATATGGTAAAACATGGATACATGAACATACAAAACCAAACATACATGTACTAAGTTGATCTGATTACTTGAATAATTGATGCCTGAGTGACAGAATGATTGAAATCTAAGAAAGAGGATAACTAGCACCTACATATTGAATAGTTGATATAAGAATATGGACTACGATATCCAAACACTAAATAACTGATGACTGAATACTGATCATGTAACAATGAACTGAACTTAGTTTGAATAACTGGACTAAAATTGTGGAGTACTGTTCCTAAGAGATAAGGACTAACTGAACAATAAGATATAACTGAGCATGAATGCATAAAAACCGTAAAATCTAAGAATGCAAGACCAAGAATAAGCATATTTCTAAAATAATCTGTATACTAAAATACTGAAATCTGATAACTGAATAACTAAGAGTCTATATGCTAAGGTCAAGCAAATTTGAATTGAGAATATACAAAAAATTGTACTGAGACTGTGGGAACTATCCTCTAACTGACATAAACCATGTGAGCTATCATGGAGTCCAACATCTAATCCACGTTGAGGAGGGTTATTCTATTCTTGCCATCATAATAGAACCTGAACTGTAGTAATCACTAAACTGATGTACCAAAGGATGAGGTTATCATGCCTAACTGATGGGGGACCCCTCAAAATCTATGGTGGCACCATAGGTTTGGAACTTAGGAACTGCTACTAACGTCTCATGCCTAGCTGGCAGGGAAGACGACATCCCTTCGTTTACTCGGTGTTAAATCCTACTCCCAACTAAAATACATTGAAATACTAACTGGTGCATGCACTGATAAATAATAATTGATAAGCTCAGGTCATGGTATTCTGAAAATAACAGTGCATATGGTTCTTAGGTAATTATTAACGTATAAACTGATACTGAAACTAGATTGAGTTTAACTGAACATGATTTCATGACTGATAGTGCTCATTATAATCATAATAATTGATTAAATAGGAATAAATCATGGTTTAACTGAATCATACTTAAAAATCTAAAAATCATATAAAACACGTAGGTATCGAGTGTTCATAACCCGCTAGAACTGAATGACCATAAAGCACGATATCAATACTTAGGACTATAGTATGGGAATTATGGTTCAAAACCCAAAAGCATAGACACTTCATCAAACACATGGGCATCATGAACTTGAACATGGGAATGTCTTAAACATGGGAACATAGCATGATTACATGACTAAAATGATGAATTAGGGGATTTACATAGAATTCGCTTGAAATAGGACATAGACGTTTCATCAAAATATGTAAAGATCGTAGTTTGAATCATAAGAATGTCTTAAATACGAGGGAACAATTGAGTTTCATGGCAAACTTCATAACTTGGGGATTCATCTTGAAATTAATTGAACATGATATGGGAATTTCAATACTCAAACATGATATGACTCATTCTACTTGAAAAGACATGAATTCATAACTCATAATCAAATCCAACAAGAGATTCATGGAGATACTTCAACTTGAAATATGTAAAACTCATAAATTTAAATTCAAAAAGGTTTCTTAGGCTCCATGGGTGAAAGGCGACCCATGGATGAACTCCCACGTACCTTAATAGATGATTTCTTAAGGGTCTCTTGAACTTGAAATCTTGAATTCTTTGTGTTATTGAGATGAGAAATTTGAGCTTTGTTTAAGGGGGAAGGGGAGGGATTTTATGTGAGGGATTTTGAGGAAGATGGGCAAATAATGCTCTTTTGGATGCTATAAATCGTCCCCTGGGTGTTTAGGGTTGAGGGAAAAGGACCAAAGTGCCCCTTGACCCTTAAGAAGTTGTAAACAGCGTGGGAATGGACCTGGCCGCACCCCCTTAGTCTGTAGGAGTAGAGCCCGTCCCCCCTATCCCGGTTCAATAACTCGGGCGGCGCGGGCTTATCGCGCGCCCTCATAGCCTCTCATGAAAATTGCTATAACTTTTCGATCGGGTATCAGATTAAGGCAAAATTAGTTTCTTTAGAAAGTTGACACAATTATATACAATTTGGTGGGTCTTGAGATGAAAAATTACGCATACATAAAAATTTATACTCGTTCAAAGTAGACCCTTTTAGAATTGAATACCAAACTTTGGACGAATCAAAGGCTCTTAGCTCAACTTTGTTCTAAGTGATTGCTATGAACATTTTTCACCTCAAAAGTACTTCACACACTAGGATAAAGATCATGACACATTTATTCAAATGATATTCATGGGATTGGAGTTTACAAATGTACGAATGATGGTTCAATTTCTAGCTCAAAATATGGGGTGTTACACATATATGGAGGAAAGATGGTCTTGATAAAAAGCATTACATAATCGACACCTTCTTATACTCTCTGTGCTATGAATCCTCCAAAAGGAACCTTGACTCTTATTGAAAAATACTTTGCAAATTTCCTTTTAGGGAACAAAAGAAGGCAAAGACAAGTATCATTGGCCCTTTTGTAAGAATTTGTGTATTCCTAAAGAAGAAAGAGAGATAGGGGTGATGAAACTAGAAGATATTGAAAACTCTTTGACATCGACAAGGTGGTGGAGGTTTAGAACCCATCCTTCTCACTAGGCTTCTTTTTTGAGAGACAAGTATTGTAAAAAATCTCATTCTGTCTCTAAAGTCACTAATTCTTCATACTCTCATGCCTGGGAAAGTATGTTGAGGGATAAAGATAAGTCTAAGCCCAACATCTCCTGGAATATTCACATTTGGAAGTTCTGGTTTTTAGTGGGATAACTGGACAGGCAAAGGTGCTCTAGCCAAATTATCCCCTGGGTCGGGAAAAAATGTTAAGATCTTTGTGAAGTAATTCATTTTTAATGGTGGCTGGAATATTGTAAAATTGAATCAAACTCTTTCGGGTCAGCTAGTAAACCACATAAAGGGTTCCATATTGGCAACATTGATGATAATGCTACCCGGTATGGAACACTACTGAAAAAGGTTTTTTTACCAGTAGGGCTGTGTGGAAAATTATTAGAACCCACACACCTAAACATAAGGATCAAGATTTGGCACTCTAAAGTCCTTTTCAAAATTTCTGTTTTGATTTGGAGAATTATTACAAGAAATTGTCATTTCAAGAAACTTTGAATAGATTTGGAACTAACATAAATTTAACTTGTTTTTATTGCAGGAGTTTACAATCAGAAACACTAGAACATGTGTTTATTGCTAGTGAAGCAGCCTTTTTTCTTTGGAACACTGTTGTAAATCCTTTTAGGATCACTCATAACGATGAACCTATTTTAAGTATCGTCAGTTGTGGGACATAAAACCTAAGAACAACGTTCACTAGTGGATTTTGCACGTCACACCCATCTTCATTTGGTATGAATTATGGAAGAAAATATGTACATGTAGATATGGAACAAAAAAAAAATCTTGAATACTACAATAGTGTTCCAACGAATATGGTGTATAAGGAACCCC
>JAPEIP010000007.1:113220193-113230258 GCA_026120095.1 Capsicum chinense | reverse complement strand
TCCCCCCCGCTTTTGTAATATTACATTATGGATTTATTTTTGTGACATTGCATAGAGGATCAAACCAGTACAAAAATGGACTCAAGTCAAATGAAGCATACCTCATATAGGCAACATTAAATTAACACTGATGGAAGTTTTCTTTTGGATACAGGAAGAGATAGAATTAGAGGGATAGCCAGGGATAACAATAGAGAGATGGTGATGGCTTTTTAAATTCCTGTGGCATGTATCAATAACAACATGGCAGAAGTATTGGCAATAAAATTTAGAGGGAAATGGTGAAGGGTACAAGACTTAACCAATTTTACTCTCTAGATATACTCCATGGTCATTGTAGATATGGTGAACAGCAGGAGAAACAACTATTCAAACTTAAGCAAATCATCTACAATGTCACTGAGATAGTTGACCAATCAAATGTTGAAGTGACTCACTGATTTAGAGAAAACAATCAAGTTGAAGATTTTTTTGGTGAAAAAGGCTGCTAGGCAGAATCAACATCAATAATAACATCTTGTAAGAAACTTTCTGGAATTACAAAAGGTGCATACTTTTTGAATAAGTGTCAAATTCCTTGTATTAGAACAAAATTTGATAAGGCTAATTTTTTGTTAGTTGATTCACATGTATATGAATCTGTCAGAAGAATTACATCCTCCTATATGAGAGTATATGATTTTCTAGTTTTTTAGGTGACTAGCTTACCATTGTGTTGGGATATGCTATTAAAAGTAACAAACTAGTTACTCAATTAGGTGAGAGTCTTCAAGCCTTAAAAGGCTCATTTTTCTCCATTATGTTGTCAACATAACCCAGCATAGCTAGGTAACTTTACTAAGCAAAAAACCAATTGATTCTCACAAGTACAAGACTTGAAACTTTTGTTCTAGTTAGGAAAGATGAGTAGGTGTTTTTTTGTGAAATTTCTTTTGGGGAAGTAGTTCCCCAGATGACTGATTAGGTGGACGATCCAAACATGCTGAAAATAAGTCTAGTCATTGACTCCATGATGGGACGTGTGTATATCACTAGAGAAACCCAGAGAGCATGTGTCTGTGTTTCAATGGTAATTTTTTTATAATTTATAGGTCATGTTGAGTACAATCAAGGTAGATTTCTATGAGTATAAATTCAATTATGTAACACTTAACAGTTCATTCAAACGAGAGGAAGTTTCAAGTATCTTGGGCCTATTATGTAAGAAACTAGGGAGATTGATGATGATATCAAACATCATACTAGTATGGGGCAGGATGGAGGAAATAGAGGCTTTATTGCATCAAGAGTACTGTGTGATAAGAAGGTACATACAAATTTAAAAGAAGTTCTACAAATTGGTGGGTAGACCAATTATGTTGTATGGAGCTGAATGTTGGTTAGTGAAGAACTCCCATGTTTATAAGATAAAAATTATGAAGATGATGCTGGGATGGATATATGGGTATACTAGGAGAGATAATATTAGGAATGAAGATACCCAAGATAAGGTTGGAGTAGCCTTAAAAGAGGACAAGATGCAGAAAATGAGGCTAAAATAGTTGGGGCATATGCAGAGGAAAGGCATAGGTGTCCCAGTGCATAGGTATGAGGGGTTGGATATGGATGGCTTCAAGAGAGATAGAGGCAGGCCAAAAAAGCATTGGGACATGTGATTAGACGGGACATGATACAACTTTAGCTTGCCAAGGGCATGATCTTAGATATATAAGAGGTTATAAAGCACAAGAATTAGGGCAAAAGGTTAGTTAGATAAGCAAACATTGTACACTTATCCTTCCATACTATTAGTTGTGCCATTATTATTTTTAGTATTACTCTTGTAGTTTTTTATCCTTTGAGTTTGGTCACTATATGTTGTTTTTGTACTTCAATTATTATATTCTTATTATGACTATTGAAAACAACTTTCTTTTTTTAAAACCACAACATCCAGGTTATCAACTTGTGATGATGGTGGGTTTAGCAAGACCCCAACCATGCAGATACATAAATTTATTTAGACAAAAAAGGGAGACAGAAAACCTTATCTCCAAAGACCATATTAATACAAACAAGATTTGGTGGAGGAACTGTTGGGGCAAAAATACAAGGTATAGATTTATCCTCCTCCAATCAACTAATTTAACAAATAAAAAAAAAATTGACTTTCTTGTGAAAAATATCTGAAGTAGATTTTTTGGAAGAATAGATATCATAGTTTTCTCGTTAAATTTCTAGCATAGTTTAGTGAATTAATAGCATAATTTTCTAGTAAAGTCTCTAGAATACTCTAACATAGTATTTAGGATTTTTATCTTAGAATTATCTAGATATTCTAGAGTAGTAGAAGATAAAGATCACTAGCTTTTTCATGTAGAGGTATCTAGAAAATTTTCTAAAATCATCCATAGGCAAGTATAAATAAGAGTCACATTGTACATTTGTAACCATCCAAAAAATAAATCCAATACAAAGCATATTCAAGTAGTCTTCTTCCAAATCCAAGTTCTCTCTTTTAATATTTTTTCTTCACCTTTCTAGCTTCTCTTCTTAGTTGAATCTTTCAATCTTAGTTAATAATCTTGGGCTAGCAGAAGGTCTCTTAAATACACCTTCCTTCTGCTATTCTCTACATGGTATCAGAGCCATAGCTACACATTGGTTTCTGAATTTTATTTCAAGATCGGGTTAGTGATAGATTCAACTGGTTTCTCTCTATGGATTTTAGCGATCGTGGTAATGGACTGGGCTTGGAGTTGTTAAATCAGTCTAATTACAAGGTATGGAAAACATGTATGGAATCATACCTTGTGGGTAAGGACTTGTGGGATATTATCAATGAAAGTAACACAAGTCGCCCTGCCGATGAACCAAAAAATGATGGTGCATATAAGAAGTGGAAGCATACTAATGCAAAGGCAGAGTTCATCTTGAAGAAACCCATCTCCTCCAGTTTATTTGATCATATTATAAAGTTCAAATCAGCCCATAAAATAAGGAGGACCCTCGATCAATTATTCAAAAAGAAGAATGAAGCTCGGCTGCAGATATTAGAGAATGAACTGGCTAAGGCTAACTAAGGTAACCTTTCTATTGCCGAGTATTTCTTAATAATTAAAAATTTATATTCTGAGATCTCCTTGTTAAATTCGGATAAGGATGTCTCTGAAGCACGAATAAGAAGAAATATTATTCATGGTTTGAAGCCAGAATATATTCTCTTTGTAACATCGATTCAAGGATGTGCTCAACAACCAACCTTGGAGGAATTTGAGGACTTGTTATCATCACAGGAGTTACTATCCAAACAATTGGCTGGTGAATTTTTCAAAGAAAGAGAAGGAAATGCTCTTATAGCTGACAAGAGGAGCATTAAAGAAAAAGTAAGAGATATGCCTCACTCTCGATTCTCAAGTGGTTCAAGCTCTCTTGGAAAGAAGGAAGAGTGTTTTAACAATTATAAAAAACCTCTTAGATATTATCGATGTGGAAAAGCAGGACATATAAGAAGATATTGCTGAGCCGCCGAGTCACGGAGAGCAACATGACTCATACTGAAAAAGTTATTGGAGAAGAAGAAGGCTGAAAAAGATGCTTAGAATCTGAGAGACGAGCAATATATGTCTTGGCTTGCATAAATTTGGAAAGAGATTGGATCGAATATAATACAATCCATTATATAGAGAAGGAAGACACTGATAAGAAGCCAGAGGAAGCTGAAGACGTTCAGACTGAAGACACTGATAAGAAGTTAGAGAAAGTTGTTCAGACTGAAGATACTGATAAGAAGCCAGAGAAAGCTAAAGACGTTCAAACTGGAGACGTGGTAGCTTCTATTGAGGAAATCAAAGAAGAAGATCCCAATATTGGCCATAAAAGTATGAATGTGAAAGATATTGAAGTAGACTATAAACAGACAGTGTCTGAAAATCAATATGTTAGTGATGACTTTATCGGAGAAAGCATTAAGGGAGATGTAGTGAAAGTTGAAGTCCCTGGTTAATTATATGTCGTATCAAGTTCAATCACTGGATCAGAGGAAATACTGGAAATTGATGAAGAAGCTAAAGATCAAATAGATGAAGACATTAAAATTAAAGCCACAATTTCAAATGGAGAGACATACAATATGATTGAAGAATTAGATAGAAAATCTAGTGGTGGATCCTATTATGGTGCCGAGGCTTCATAAAAAATTGATGATCGAATCATCATCAAATCAAATGAGAGGAGGATGGTATAGATGAAATCTCCTTATGTTATGGAGTTGCTTCAGAAAGAGTAAGTTCCAAAATCTTGAATCATAGAGCTCCAAACTTTTCCATCACATTTGTATCTCCAGATAATGAAGCAGTGGAGGAGTTCAGAGAAAGGAGGAGCTCAAGAAGTCAACATCCTAAAACTCAACAAGGACATATTAATGGCGAAAAATCTTCATTACTGGAAGAAGAAAGAGGTGTTGGGGGGGAACTGCTAAGAGTTTCACCAAGGCACCATTCAAAGCTGCGTTTGAGTTCTTCTGTAACATGTTTGGGATAACTAACAAAAAATCACTTTAAGGGGGAGTGTGAAAAATATCTAAAGTGGATTTTTTGAAGAATGAATATCATAGTTTTCTAGTTAAATTTCTAGAATAGTCTAGCGAATTAATATTATAATTTTCTAGTAAAGTTTCTAGAATACTCTAACATAGTATTTAGGATTTTTATCTTAGAATTATCTAGATATTCTAGAGTAGTAAAAGATAAAGATCACTAGATTTTTCTTGTAGAGGTATCTAGAAAATTTTTTAGAATCATCCATAGGCAAGTATAAATAGGAGTCACATTGTACATTTGTAACCATCCGAAAAACAAATCCAATACAAAGCATATTCAAGTAGTCTTCTTTCAAATTCAAGTTCACTCTTTTAATATTTTTCCTTCACCTTTCTAGCTTCTCTTCTTAGTTGAATCTTTCAATCTTTGTTAACGATCTTAGGCTAACAGAAGATTTCCTAAATATATCTTTCTTCTGCTATTCTCTACATTTCCATACCTAATCCTTTAATCCTTATAGAAGGCATTTGCCACTTATCCATAATATAAGGAAAGGACCTTTAGCATCTTTGGGCATTTGATAGAAGCTATTGAAACAGCTTTTTTGCCTCCAAAGGCCTGTGTAATTACCTTTTTCAGATCTCACTTTATAAAATTTTCCTAAGTATTTATTATTGCTTTAAACATGTGCGATGTCAAAGTTAGAAAAGTTATTGAATATAAAAAAAATGACCTTTTTTTAAAACATACCAAAACTTAAAGTAATCTGTATAAATTGATGATAAATAGTTGGATTTGAACCAGGGAGTAAATAATGCAATGTATAATGGAAGAAAGCTTTTGTTTTTCAATTCAGCGAGTGGAAATTAAAGAATAGCATATAATAGCAGTCACATGGGAGTTCATCCTTTAATGATGCTAACTTCATGCACACTCAAAACATTACTTGGAAACCTCGATCATAATTCCCAGGTGCTCATCACATCTTCATGCCATGCGTATACCTATTTTTGTTTTTGACTTAACCAGACCTCTTTTCAAACTCATTGACTTTGAAAATATTTTTTTTGTCCTATTGGATGCCATTCAGTTGACAAAATTATTTCTGTACTCCTTGCTTTCTAAAGTTCCAAAGATTGTGGTCAATGAGTAAGGAAAACATATTAAATGAGTATGTTTCTAGAAAAAACTAAAATTAATTCCCTTTTCTTGAAAATGAGCATTATTTGTAGCAGGCTAAGACATATCCAAATAACTTGGATACTATATAGTATGTTTTTACTGTATTTATAAAAGAAGTATATTGTGACAATCAATTCTCTCTTAATTTCATTTTATTCTCTTAGTTACTTTCAAGTTCTTCAGCAACATTGCAGAATTACTATAGTGAGAAGATATGTTTCTGTAAGTACTGCTCCCCTTTATCTCTTTCATCTTCTTACATGGATTCTTCAGAGCATGTTTTCTGCAAGCACTAAGAGTCAGCTAGTAGCACCAGGGGCGGAGATAGAGTATGAGTTATGGGTTTGGCGAATTCAGCAAAGCTTTGGTTAAAATCCTTTTTTTTATCTTAAGAAACTCATTAATTATTGTGTACAAATTATTACTTTAGAACCAAACAACGTAAAAAAAAAAAAAATGCTCCTGAAATCCATGCATTTCAAATCTTGGCTCTGCCAATTTGAGTAGCATAGATACTCTTAACATCCTGAAAGCATTAGATACACTAGTATTACGTTTTGACCATATTTCAAGGGACTCAGATCTGATCTTAAATTTTAATTATGATTTTTTTTGTCACTTTATCTGCTCATGCAACTGAAATTGCTTACTTAGCCGAAGCTTTAAGCTTAAGTACGTAGAAATATAGCATGCAGTATTCTTAGAATTAGAAATTACTAGTATAATTTTGCAGATGTTTACGTTCTTATCTGCGTCCTGGGGTTGTTTCAAGATTTGAACTTTATGATTTCGAGTTTCAAGTTTTGCCACAATTCATTTGATCGTTTTATTGAGCCTACAATCAATTATTTAGTGATTTTTTAATGCATATACAAATTTGAGTCAAAGCCAATTTTAGTTTGGCAGAACTCTATACTGGCTAGGGGTGATTGGGGTATATATATATATAAAAAAAAACTTTTACTAGGGTCAGATTGCTTCTTAGTGTTGGTTTTTACTTATCTGTGAAGAATGGAAAAGTTTTTACGCAAAGCTATTTCAGTCAGTACTGTGCCCAGACCAGCAAGTGCAATGGGGACAATTCTTAGCTCCAAAGGAACGTAATACTAGTATACTTTTGCCAATATATGGACCTATATATAATCCACGAATAGCTATTTTCTTCAATAAGAAATGTGTATTCGCGTTAGTTAGTGTTTTGCCCATAAAATGCTTTAGCAAACTGTATTTACTTAGTTTTACATCATGCCTACTTGTTTGCTTTAGAATAATTTGAAACTAACAAAAAAGCAACTCCTTTTCTGTTTTCTTACATTAATTTTGGCTTCTAATATCATTAGTGCTCCTAGCTACTGTCACTTGCTATTGTAATAATGCATATTAGTTCATATAGGAGTACAATATTTCGTTTCCCACCAAAAACAAATAGAAACTCTTCATTATCTGATTCCTCCTTTTTTTAAGCACCCAATTAATCTGAATTCGTGAAGGCATAGGAACACTTGGAAACGGCAAATTAAAACTCTTCAACATTTTGGCTTCTTTTTTTTTTTTTTTTGCATTAATGATAAGTATCCAAAGATTTTACTGGACCGACTAATATGAATTCACATAAATAGGCCCACTAACTAGGTAGTAAAATACTCCCTACCAAGAGGATGGTTTACAAAAGGACCTTGAAGATGAGTGTTCTTAAACTTTTGACCTTTAAGGACAATGCTTCAAGTTTTACAAATTTTGACATTTTGACTCTAAAGGTTTGCGTACGCATTGGTCTAGTAGGGATCAAGAGTTTAAGATCACTTATTTTCAAGGTCACTATTTGTTATTTTCATTACCAAGAGTTTTTTCATAAATGAAATTGAACCTAAAACCTCTAGTTAAAGACTTAAAGGTGGAGAAGAATCATCCCACCCAACCCTTCTAGACGATCTTCCATTTTACGTATTATCAATAAAGTTCCATAAGGCTGTTTTTACTGCTAAAAAGATTAGGTGGTCATTCTGAAGCTAATAAGATTCTTAAGTTCATGTGCATAATTATCCAGCAATTAATCAGTCCTTTAATTTCCTATTGAAAGAATTTTAGGAATTGAATTGAATTGTTCACTTTTTGTTCCTGAATTATGCATGGTAACAAAGTCGCTTCTTAAGTGAAGCAAGGATAATGAAACACTTCTCTCGTTGGCAGTGGCAAAGACGAAGATTTCTTTAAAGAATATTCACGAATTATTCATTCAATATATATACATGTACACTAACTAATATTTAACCTATATAACTAAACATCCAATTTGGCATACAAAACTCCGTTCCCGAACACTAGCGTAGCCAGAATATCTAACATGCGGATTAAAACATGTGTAAAAATTTCCACATCTAGCATTTCCATATCACTTTTTTTTCATTATAGTAAAAGTCTAAAAGCTTTCTTACATGTGGCTCCGCCACTGCTATACACGGACAGTGTAAGATATTTTTTTTTACATCATCAGATTATCTAAAAGGAAATTTCAATGACACTCATACCACAAAAAATTAAAATGGATAACTTAAAAAATAAGACATACAACGTGCTATAATTGCTTAAAGCGTTGACACTGTAATTTGTTGTTTTACAACCTAGTATGTAAATTTATTCCTAGAGATTCAGAAAGAGAGTAGAAACTATTATTATTACTCGAATATCACTTAATGACATTTAAATATCCGAAAATAATCGGCTGGTTATACCACATAAAAAAAAAAAAAAAGCAAACGGCTATGACCATAGCAAAGATATATAGCCATATGTTTTACATAATAATGCTGCAAATTACAATTCCATGCAGCATCATCCAGCTGCAATTTATAGCTTCAGAACTATCAGTTAATTATCATCGATCTTAAGTTAAATACAATTAGAAATGTCGTACAATTTCTATAAATTTATAATGTACACATATATATCTTCAGATATTTTTCAATCAATAAGGTACTGTACTTACTTAATTCATCCTATGATAATATTGTTGAGCAGTAACTTATTATTATTAGGTGGATTCACTTGACTTCATTTCCACAAATCAATTTGAGAACTTGAGGATGCTGTAGAGGTATTTTCCGGAGCCATTTCTTGCTTGTTCAAATTCATATCATCTCCCGTAACCTGAAATGTGTTTGGTGCATTTGGTGAATAGTTATTATTTTCATCTTCTTGGCTAAGTTGAGAAGCTACAAATTTGTCAAGTACTCGCCAATCGGTCACTTGATCTGCAACTTGGTTGTCATTATTTGCAAATGTAGGATGAACATGTTCTTGTGTGAGCAATGCGGGTCGATTAACGTTAAGATTGCCAAATATTGGCATTGAGCTGCAACCAGGAGGTTTTGCTACAAGTTTGGAATTAGTTTCTAAAAGAGGAAGTTGTTGAAGAAATTGATGATGAGGATTATGAGGTGGGATTTGGTAGTGCAAATTATCGAGTTCCTTCTTGAAATTAGGGTAATTATTAGGATAATGGTTGTAATTAATTTGAGGGTGTATTAGCTTGGGGGAGTCCATGTCTTGCATGAATGAAAGTTGATCATCGTACCAAATGGGTGACCCATGTTCACTAGTGTCCATTCTCATGCCAGCAGCTATTTTCTTCTTGAACACTCTACAGATAACCCATCCCTCTTCCTGTGCATATATGCGCAGCTTATTAACACAAAAAGTAAGTGTCTTTCTATCAGCACGATTCATTAAAATCTATATTCAGTGAATGAAAAAGCAATAAATTCACCAAAAAAATAAGTTGTTTTATAAAGACATAAAAACAAAGTGCAAAATAATCGCTACAACATTAAATTGATGAGGAAGTTTGTTCAACAAAAGTCTAGGCATTTGGAAAATATTTGGTTGAGTTGTTTGAAATTGAAGTTTTAAAAAAGTTGTGGAGCGTTCAAATTGTGTTTATACATGAACATCTCTTAGATTTTTTATTTTTAGTTTTGTTTTGAATATTTGTGGATTGAGCCATTATTTTACTAGGAATACTCCTAATTAAGCTAGGATATCAATATTTACAAATATTGATGGCATTTGAATATTCTATGATATTATTTACTCTGATAAAAAGGGAAAGCGAGAAAAAGATGAAATTTTCTACCTCATAAATTAAGTAGCTTAATTTGTGCATATATCCAGTACTTATGTTCCATAATTATTTGGAAAGATTTTGTCCTCAACCATAAAGAAAGGAGTAACAAAATATTCCAGTTAGCTTGGCTCCATGAAAGAACTTATATTTTAAAATTAAAAAAAAAAATTGTAAGCAATCGTCAAGGTTGTGAGCCTTGGTGTAGGGTTAGGCTTGACCCCTACCATGTCTCATGTTGTG
>JAPEIP010000007.1:113203288-113220093 GCA_026120095.1 Capsicum chinense | reverse complement strand
CTTATTAACACAAAAAGTAAGTGTCTTTCTATCAGCACGATTCATTAAAATCTATATTCAGTGAATGAAAAAGCAATAAATTCACCAAAAAAATAAGTTGTTTTATAAAGACATAAAAACAAAGTGCAAAATAATCGCTACAACATTAAATTGATGAGGAAGTTTGTTCAACAAAAGTCTAGGCATTTGGAAAATATTTGGTTGAGTTGTTTGAAATTGAAGTTTTAAAAAAGTTGTGGAGCGTTCAAATTGTGTTTATACATGAACATCTCTTAGATTTTTTATTTTTAGTTTTGTTTTGAATATTTGTGGATTGAGCCATTATTTTACTAGGAATACTCCTAATTAAGCTAGGATATCAATATTTACAAATATTGATGGCATTTGAATATTCTATGATATTATTTACTCTGATAAAAAGGGAAAGCGAGAAAAAGATGAAATTTTCTACCTCATAAATTAAGTAGCTTAATTTGTGCATATATCCAGTACTTATGTTCCATAATTATTTGGAAAGATTTTGTCCTCAACCATAAAGAAAGGAGTAACAAAATATTCCAGTTAGCTTGGCTCCATGAAAGAACTTATATTTTAAAATTAAAAAAAAAAATTGTAAGCAATCGTCAAGGTTGTGAGCCTTGGTGTAGGGTTAGGCTTGACCCCTACCATGTCTCATGTTGTGAACTGAAGTATGGAATTAATTTAAGGAGAACTTACCTGAGGAGCACCATTTGGATCAGTCTCAAGTCGGTATTCATGCATAATAAAGTCAGATTTTTGACCATTTGGAGCCCTCCCTTTATAATACACCAATGTCTTTCTCATGCCAATCAAGTCGTGCTTTGAATATATTGCCTTGTCCCTTCCTGTTGCCTTCCAGAATCCTGCTGCTGTTGCTCTATTTGTTCTTGTTCCTGTTGGATATTTCTTGTCTTTGTGGCTGAAAAAGTACCAATCACTCTGTTCTTCTGCCCCCATTCTGCATAATTCTATTTACAATTTCATCCTCATGAGATTGAATTTTAATTTGGTTATGTTATGATTATCAAAATATACTTGTGTTTAATTTCTGTAAATAAAAATATTATAAATAAACTTTTCGACTACCAAATAAGTATAAATGTAGGTAAAAGTGCATACTCAACAAGTGAAATCAGTAACTTGAAAATTAATATGCTTCATTAGAGTAAAATATTATGATAATGCAAAGTTTTTTTAGATGATCAGAATATATAAGTTTAGTCCATTGGACATTACTATTGACGGTTAAATAAGTACCTTGAAGATCCCATGGCTCAATTTTGTAGAGATCGATGTCTTTAATGACATCAAGGTCAATCCTTCTGGAGGTGATTTTCTTCCTAAGGTAATAATCAACAAGTTCTTCATCAGTTGGGTGAAACCGGAAACCCGGAGGAACATGTGACAAGGAATTCATGATCTCTTCACTCAAATGTACTATATATAACCTGCATTTTAATGGAACATGTCAGCATTGCTGTTAGATCAAAGCATGGAGATTAGATCAAAATGTAAACAATAAATTTGTCTACTTTGTTTATATAGATTTATTTCCAAGATTTATACTAAGAAATTTCAATATATAGAGAGGGTGCAATTGACCAGTTTCTAAACTTTTATTCAATTTTTTAAAGTTCAATCACTTTAGTTACTTATTTATATAATTAACAAAGTACTACGAAAATCAGATGCTACACATGAATTGATCAACTCGAGCAATCTACATGAAACGCCAACAGAATTGATCAATATCAAGCTATGTAAAATTTCAATCAATTTTATTTGCACGTATCTATATTCTAAATGAATTTGAGATTAGTTTTCTTGTAGATCATGAGATGCAATAAAGAATATGTGAAGCCTAGCTGTTAAAATGAATATTGCTCATTAACCAGATAAATTAGATTAGTTCAAGCAATTGTTATGAGCAGTGCAAATTACAACCAAATGAAGAGGACAACAAGTGAATGATGATGAAAAAATTGATAAAGCCACAAAAAAGGGGGCAAAAAAACTGTATATAGTAATTTGAAATGCAATATAAAACTCCTACAAATTTGACACGAGTGCGTGGATCTAAATATACTTCTTTTTTTAAAAAAAGATATCGATAATCCTTTTTGATAATTGAAATTGAGTCCACTCTTGCCTTAGACAATAAGCATAATCTAATCGATTCTGCTACTTCTGTGTGGAATGATACAATTTATCTCAAATCATGAAATTTTAGGTTGCGGTTTACCACTTCATATAGGCATTTCGTTTCACATGCTTAATATTCTTCAACTATTTGTTTGGTTAATTAAGTTAAGAGGTTATGGAAAAGAATAACAATCATTGTTTAAGTACTATAAAGAGGGGATTGTGCAATTCCTCAAGGAAAAAAAATAGTACAATCAATATTATTTTTAATTAGCAAAAAATAAGAACAAAATGAAATCTTCAGTGATCCATTTAACTTCTTGTTTGGTTAATTAACAGGTTATGGAAAAGAATAAAAAATGATACCAAGAACGAGTGACTTCTATTTCAAGATTACAAGTAATAATTTGAAGAACAACAAAGAGCACATTTCCTAGAGCACATATATTAGTAGATCTATGAGCTCATTAATAGAGGTAATTACTAGTTAATCAACTCCCAATCAATCTTTTTCCTTTTTTAAAAAAAAAAAAACAGGAAAACCATAACTAGGTCTCTTAAGACAGACATTTAAATGCACACACTACAACTTATATAAGACTTATATGTGTAAGTATTGATGTGAATTTACCAAAAAATATGGGTGACGCCTTAAAGTTCATTGATGAAAATGGATTTTTCTGAGGTCCTTATATAATATAACTCACTTTTTCTCGAAATCTTGGTCTTGCAATTCAATTTCAATGTCTCCTTCGATCCAGTCCCTATATGTACTAAGAATAAAATTAAACAAGAAGATATTAACCCACAACATACAAGAGAAAGAGAAAGAAACCTTCTCGGAGCAAATTTCATATGAAACTAAACATCATTAAAATTTATCGCTCCATATAGATGTAGCTTTATGGCTATGGATTATTTGAATTTAGAATTTACAATATGGAGTATATACAGATATATACCTAAGAACCGACTAAAGATTATTAAATATTAAATTTAAATCCATAATTTAACAATATAACGAGTCCAGTACTAATAAATTTCAAAAGAATTAATCTATTAAATTTAAATCATGAATATACCTCCATTTTAAATAATACTTTGTCATAGAGAGAAATAAAGAAATTAAGAAAAGTAACAAGACCTTGTTTGATGAAACAAGCCTTAATTTCCAAATGAACAGATCTGAGTAGAGTTAATATTTGCCAGCACAGTACAGACTCAAGGTGGCAGACAAGTGATCAAGAGGAAGTTGCAGGTATTGTAGTCCAAAGTTCAGCGATCTCCAACACGAAGAAAAGGGTCAACAATAGAAAAAGACAAAGAGAAGAGACAGGAAAAGACCAAAAAACACTAGAAAAATCAAAGCTTTATCCTCGGGAATTGGAACCCTTTTAGCTAGCTCCTAGAAAACAAAAGGGGGATTTGGAGTTTGGGTGTCTTTTGGACCAAATCCCGAGGACAGAATAAATTGAGAATGAGACTTGAAAATGAACTTAAGAAGAAGAAAAAAAATTTAAAGGGGCAGAGAGAGTGGAAGAAGGATGAAGAAATACGGTTATATAAAGGCACGCCCCACCAAACAAATAAACCCTAATGATGAAGGATCTGTTTACTAGTAGTAAAATAGCTAGCCTTATACTTTAAATTTATTTATTAATTCCATGCTTTCATTGTCTCTTTCTCCATCTATCAACATCATATAGTATGAGCTGAATTGCTGGGAAAGCTTTAGGGCGCGCGATAAAAGGTGGCGCAAAATTGGTACAAACAGAAATTAAGAGACAGGGACAGAAGCATCGTGTGGGCAACTGCCACCTCCATTCACCCGCCATTGATTATGACCCTCTTCTCTCTTACACCTGTGTTTCAATTTATGTATTTAGCATGTTTGACTTGATACCAAATTTAAGAAAGAAAGGTAAGATTTTTAAAATTTATATTTAAAATAACTCATAGATAATTGTTGGCAATAAATCATTTCATAGTAAAATAGGTAATTTAAAATTAAATTATTACTTAATATACAAATATTTATTCTTTTTGAAACCAAATAAAGAAAAGTAAGTCATATAAATTGAAAGAGATAGAGTTTTACTTTTAAGACTGTTTTAGTTTTTAATTAGTTAATAGCCTGTAGTCTATCGACATCACTTATTCATGAAGAGAATGTTTTCCTTTCAATTATTAAGTCCCTCTTTTTGGATGTTACAAAAGAAAGAAGGGTAAACGGGGTCAATAACACTAATGGCACAGACCAATCAGCTTAATTAGATTGAGTGGGTCTCCATTTAAGATATTAAAAAGGACTTTGCAGCTAAAATAAATCAGTTTGAGTTATATCTGTCATCCCACAAATATCTATATATGATTTGTAATTTTGAAGATAAATAAGTTTTTTTGTTTGGGTCAATCAACCAAATATATTCTACAAGTGTACACAATAATAGATAAAAGTGGACTCATAATGTATATATATAACTTAAAACTCGATCAACATGGGTTGTGGTGCAGTGGATGGGGCTGCTGCACCTTTAAACAGAGAAAACTTTGTTGGGAGCGCTGGCACCTTAATGGATCCTGCAACACGAGATTCGGATTAGTCGGGGCTCCAATGCAGGCACCGGACACGGAGAAAAAAAATAACTTAAAACTCTTTATACAATCATTTTACATTTATGACTCTGCATCATAATTTTATCATTTACTGAATTTTGTCTAACCCCAATATAAATGGCTAAGTCCTGATGCAGTTCACTTATAAGATAATTGAGATATATCTTTATTATATTTATTAGTTATAGTGGATTAAGTTATATATGCTAGTAGTTTACCCAAACATAATTTTCTTTTTAGTAATAAAATGTGACATGTTATTGTTTTTATCATTTACGAATTAATGTTTGTCATACAGATTTACCTGTAATTTCATAAATAACGTTATTCTGCAATTTCTTTTCTCAAGCTACCAATTATGCATAAACTTCATTAAATTTTTAACTAGTAATCTAATAAAATGACAATTAACTTGTTATAACTGGTTAAACTACAATGTCAATATAATAAAACCTTTATTATTTCAGTTTATATAACTACAGTCCAAAATGAATATGCAATAAAATGTTTTTAAGCATCTTTTTATTATTTTATGCTGGTGGCGCTATGGAACTGTGTCCGCGAAGGAATTTAAGGATTTTTGACTTTTGCTTGTCTAAAAGGGGTAAAAGATTGCTCAAACAGTTGCCAACAATATCCTTTGTCCTAGTACCTAGCTACCTTTTCTTCCCCATTACTGAAAATTTTGCAACTTGGGCCAACAAGCTAGCGATTCATGAATCATGCTAATAAGTCTTTAATTCACTGCAGTATACATCCTTTTGCACATATCTGTCTATCGTACAATAGTATGTCACTTTTTTCTTTTCTTATCTTCACTTAATAATATTCTAACCATTGTTCCTCTATTGTGATATAGTACTAAAAAATCATTTAAAAATATAGGAGCACATTTGGTAGGAGAGGTAATAACTCGGGAAAAACTGGCAAAATTATATTTTGGCTAAACTATTTTGTCATATAACCACTTATTATTTTAATTTTTAGGGTTAGAGTTAAAAGAGTGGGGAAAAGTTGTAAGAGTGGGGCCCACATATGGGCCAAGGGATATTTTCATCATTTTTACAACTTTGTAAATTTAATGTAATACACCTAACACCCTCTACTTATTCCCATATAAAAAAAAAACTCTCTCTCCTCTTCAATTCTCTCCAACTCCTGCTATTCCCAACAAGCTCCTCCCAAAACGCCATTTTCATCTCTCCTTCTTCTCCAGTTGCTAAGGGTTCGTCATTGTTTTATAAGGTTAGTTAAAAAAAAAAGTTTTGATTATTTTTAGATCCATTTAAAAGGGCTTCACTTCTAATCGATTCGTAGTGATGTAGAAAAAAAAATTGAATTTGGTTGATTAAATAGTTAAAATATGAGAATTTTATAGGTAATTAATTTGATTCCGAAGCAATGGTTGAGGTTTTATTCGGCAGCTTTGACAGATTTTTTCGTCGATCACGGTGTTGAATTTTGAATTTTTTGTTAAGGAGTTTTGGTTTAGTTCTGTTTTTTTAGCAACAAAGTATTGAATGGTGGGATAATTGTTATTTTAAGACTTATTTTGGCAATTTGATTCAAACGGTAATCTGTTTCTGTCCGTAAACCTGTGGTCTATAAAATGAGAATGCCCTAGATTGAAATCAATTTTTAGACATATGAAATTCTTTTAAAATATGATTGCTGAAATAGTGAAAATTGAAAGATTAATAGCTAATTAGTTTGATTTATAGCACTAGTTTGATTTTTAGCAATAGTTGAGTTTTGATACTGCATGTTGGATTTTGGTTCAGTTATGGTATTTTTGTGTAGTAAATTGTATAATGGTGGGGTATTTCTTAGTTTTGGGGGGTGTTTCATTTGAGTACTGAGTTATTTCTGTTGGTAGACTTGTGGTCTATGAACTGAAAATGGCAAATTTGTTCTGTAGGTATAGATTCTATTGAAAATGACAAAAAAAGACCCATTGCTAAACATAAAGTTGATACTGCATCTGATTCTGCTAGTAGCAATAGAAAAAGAAAAGTTGAGGGAGTTGAAAATATCTCAAAAAGGAAGAAAATTGAAGAGCCAGTATCCGAATCAGATTTGGAGTTAAAGAAGATAAGTGAATGCGTCAATTCTTGTGAAGATGTTGCCAAGAGTAGTGCTAGTGGTGATAGTGAAGAGAGCGAGAGAAGTGGAATAAATAGTGTTGATGGGGATAATGATCCGTTGTCCGCTCCATCTTGTTCAAGGTTCATTTCCGTGAAGCGGTATGACCTTCGAACGATAATGGATGAGGTTGGATCTTTCCCGGCAAAGATATCAGTCAGATCAAGAATGGCTCCTTATCAAGAATTTAAGCAAGTTCTTGTCAACCAGGAGTTGAAGAAAAGATTCAAGCGGTCCTGATTTGGACACTTGAGAAATCTACCAAAACATCTCAAATTCAATGGGCAGTTGATCCATTATTTGTTGTTGCAATGTGTCAAGAACGATAAGATGCATCATGAAATATGGTTCTGCGTTAACAACAAGCCTGCTTGGTTTGGCTTGAAAGAGTTTTGTTTAATCACCGGGTTGAACTGCTCATCATACCCCAGTGAATAAAAAATAAAAAAGGTGTTAGCCAAGGGAGAGCATTTTTGCTTTAAGATGATGAAAAATAAAAACATTATGGAGGACAACTTGTTACACTTGATCAGAGAAAATAAATTAAACGAGGACCAGAAGTTTAAGTGTTGTTTACTGTAGTTCTTGCACACCATGTTACGTGCAAAAGATTTGACGAAGGTTGTCGAAACAAAACTGATTCAAATGGTCGATTCTTTGAGTTTTTTTGAGAGTTATCCGTGGGGAAAAAAAGACATTTCAACTGACCATGGACTATCTAAAGAAGAAAAGTGACCTAAAGAAGTTGGGGGGATTATTTGATGAGAAGCAGAAGGCATCCTATGCTCTATTCGGATTTTCCTGGACATTCATGATATCTACCATCAACCCTTTAGTGAGATTATCATAGATTCGTGTTTTATTTATACTCTGTCATAGACTCTGAGTTATTTTTTCACTACTGTACTGCTTACAAATTTGGATCTATGAGGTCTTTCCTCATCTTGGAAAATTTCCTGAAAAATTAATGGATGAGCCCTTTTCCATTTCCCGCATCCTCAGATAACACACTACAAAAAGTGACAAAATAATCGAAGGCGACCCATTCAAGTATAGATAAAAATTTACCAATGTATGAACTTATTTTTTATTATGCAATAATACTACTGTTGTATCGAATGTTATGTAATTATTAATGATTTTTTGTAGAATGTGCACCCGTACATCATCCCTACTATTCGTGAGACGAAGATGGATTACATGGTTATGTTTAAGCCATATATGAACGAGGTGAAGAATAACTTCCTCGATGGCTTGAAGAAAGATTTACAAGGGGTGACTGTCCTTACTTCAAATAAGGATAGTGATAATGACGGGGATTTGGGTGGTAATCCCATTGGAGTACGTATTGGTGATGATGCTTCTCTGAGTACCTCCAAAGATATAGCGGGCACATCTGTCGATGGGGATCTTCATAAGCATATTGCTATGCTCGAGGAAACGGTATTAGATATTGTTACCTATATCAAATAAAAAAACTGAAGAAAAAAAAGATGAGCGATAACATGAGCGAGGTAACTTCATTTAATAATTAATGTAGTTAATGAATTTTTAGCTTTAAATATTAGTAACACTTTGTAAAATGATGACACATTTCATGTGGACCTTCAAAAATTAGAGAGGAATGAAGAAGGAGAAAAAAGAAGCAAAATGGATAAGTTGATCACTGTTGTGGCAGAATAGAAAAAAAAGAAGAAATAAAGGATGAAGAAGACAAAATGGAAGAACATAAGAGCCAATAAGAAACTGGAAAAGAAGCAGCTACAGAAGAAGAAGAAGAAGAAGAAGAAGAAGAAGAAGAAGAAAAAGAAAAAGAAGAAACTGAAAAAGAAGCAGCAACAGTTGAAGAAAAAGGCAAGAAAAAAGAAGAAGCTGAAAAAGAAGCAGCAACAGTTGAAGAAGAAGGCACGAAAAAAAAGAAGTTGGAAAAATAGCAGCAGCTGATGAAGAAGAAAAATAAGCTGACAAAGAAGAAGCTGAGAAAACTGCAGCAGGTGAAGAAAAAGATGAAGTTGAGGAAGAAAATGAAGGTGAGAAATAAGCAGTTGTAGCGGGTAAACAAAATAAGGTGAGAAAGAAGCAGTTGTTGCAGGTGAAAAAACAAAAAAAACTGAGAAAAAAGCAACAGCTATTGCAGATGTTGAAAAAGAAGGTGATGAAGATGAAGATGGAATGGAAGAAATAGCAAACAAATAAGAAGGAGAAGACAAAAAAGATGGACAGAAAGAAGAAAAAGAAGAAGCAGACAAAAATGTGGTCATCAATATCGTTGATGAAATCAACAATAACTTTTCTAATGATGAGGGAAATAGGAAAAAAGACATTTGAATGCTAATATTGTTAATGTGCTAAATGATTAGTTGTTAGGATATGGACAAATATTTTTTTATTTGACAAATATGGAAGTTGAATGATCTGTCAGTAGGATATTAGAAACATTCTTTTATTCTATGAAAGTTGTTATGATTCTGCACTGAATCTGCTTTTATCAAACTGTTTTGTTGCATGAAATTTGAATATGCATTGTGTTGTCATAATTGGTACAGTGTATGGTTGACATCATAGAATGCATATTTAATCATTCATATACTACTTGCATAGTCTATCATTACCATGCTACTCGATTTTAAGTTCATGTGTTGTTTGATCGACTATGATTCTATGAAAAACAGTATTAACATTATAGAAAAATAGAAGTATTATTATTTATTCAATATCACTACATCCATGTTACATTTTTTTCAAAGAACGAATACTAGCATTATAGTACATAACGTCATTTTTAAGCCATTCTCCTTTTCTTCGGCCAAAATCCATTTTTGTTTTAGTTGATCCCTCTCTATTTGGGTGTCATGTATCAATACTTTAAAGTGATCCCTCTGCTCTTTGGCTTCTTTGAAAAAACTCATGAGAAAATTTCTATTTTCTTCGCATTCTTGGAGCCTTTGTAGTAGATTAAATTTTGTCAAGCCATGAAAATTTGATGTCTCGAGTCCTGGTCTCAACGTTGATGGACTATTTGGAGGTGATAACTCATCAATCCATTTAAAAAACGAGCATGCGCCATCATCCTAGAAAAAAATAATAATTACATAACGATTTACTTAACTTTATAAAAAAGACATACACGGCTCACCTGCGCAATTGTACAGTTATAAAATTTGCGATCTGGATTTGAGTCTGTGCATGACATCTTCAAGACAGCCGCATTCCCACAATGACAAATTAGAGTCTTTATAGAATTGGATGTTTGAGATACTTGAGACATTGTTGAATTTTAAAATAAAAATAAAATGGATGAATAAAATAATGAGGGGTGGAGGATTTTATATATGAAGGAAAAAAGAAGTGTTAACACTGAAGGAGTACAAAATTAGCCGTTTGTTATTGTTGGAACAGTAATTGTATTTTTTGAAATATTGGTGACACTTAATAGACTGTCGTAGATCATGACCTATGTCAGTCATCAACGAGATGCTAAAGTCTACCGTAGACACTCGTAATTGATGGACCCTCAATAACATGTTTAAAAAAATAGTAAAAAATATACTTGTTCTTTGAGAGTCCATCGATTCATTTGGTCTACTGTAGACTTACACCGTTAGGAGTGTATCGATTGATCTCCTGATTATGCGTAGACCACGGTGATCTATTTACACTGCTATAGATCATCGCTTGGATGTTGTTCAAAAATGAATAAATAAAGTAAAAATAAATATAGTGTGAGTTTCTACACATATGAAGGAGTGTAAACAAGTCACACAATCATATTAGAGCTTATACAAATTAGGGGCGGTGAATTAAGGAGTATGTGGATGGATAGTGGTTGAACATACAATATGATAAGAGTAATATTTGTCAAAGCACAAGTATGTATTGAGGATGATGATTGTTCAACCACTATCCATTCCATATACTCTTTTGATTTGGGGATGGTGATTGAAGGAGTATGTGGAATGTGTAGTCATCAAATACAATCATCGTCCTCAAAACATACTTGTGCTTTGACAAACAATACTCTTAGGATATTGTTTGTTCAACCACTACCCATCCACACACTCC
This sequence comes from Capsicum chinense, assembly GCA_026120095.1. NCBI lineage: Eukaryota > Viridiplantae > Streptophyta > Magnoliopsida > Solanales > Solanaceae > Capsicum > Capsicum chinense. Next base: position 113,209,110 of record JAPEIP010000007.1, on the reverse strand, counting down.
TTAATTTATCACCCCTAATTTGTATAAGCTTTAATATGATTATATAACTTATTTACACTCCTTCATATGTGTAGAAAGCTACACTATATTTATTTTTAATTTATTTATTCATTTTTGAACAACATCCAAGTGATGGTCTATAGCAGTGCACATAGATCACCGTGGTCTATGCATAATTAGGAGATCAATCAATGCACTCCTAACGGTGTAAGTCTAAGGTGGACCAAACGAATAGATGGACCCTCAAAGCACAAGTATATTTTTTACATGAATTTGACATGGGTCAACATCGACAACAGTCTATTAAGTGTCACCAATAGTTCAAGATTATCTATTCAAATCATTTTTAATTTAATTATTTTTTTCACCAGCCCCAAAACATGTTATTATCTGTTTAAATTATTTTTAATTTAATTATTTTCTTTCACCAGCCCAAAAATATGTGATTATCTATTTAAATCTTTTTTAATTTAATTATTTTCTTCCACCAGCTCCAAAACATGTTATTACCTGTTTAAATTATTTTTAATTTAATTATTTTATTTCACCAGCCCCAAAATATGTTATTATCTGTTTAAATCATTTTTAATTTAATTATCTTATTTCACCAGCCCTAAAATATGTTATTATCTGTTTAAATCATTTTTAATTAAACTATTTTTCTTTCAAACTATAAGCTATTGATGGCCCACCGATTCATATAGTTTTTGATCGACTACTATGTTCGGTCAAGGACTGACGAAGTATAAGATTGATGATAGACTATATATAATTTTTTACTCTTCTTGAATTTAAACGTCAATCTATAGTAATGTTCATTGAACAAGGAATAAATATTTGAAAAGTTATTTGTACAAAAGAATAACCAACACAAAAAGAAACAATCACAAAAAAAGGGAAAACATAATTTTGAAACTGAAATACTTATATTCAACTTGTTCACTGCATTACATTCATTTTCAGCAAAAAGGGCAAAATAGAATAAACTTTCTTCTAACAAAATCCTACTAAGAAAGTTTCTTCAGCAATGAACAATACAAAAAAAACTTAAAAACATAATCATTCATAAAAACCTAAACTAAATTAGGGGAATGGTGGGGGGTGATATAGTCGTTATCATCCATTCCAAGCCTCTCCAGAATTGCCCGAAGGAAACGAGCAATATATCTAAGATCACGCTCCAAGTACACTCGGTATTCGCCCAGGCCCCGAAAAAGCTGATCAAAATTATTTCATAACAGCAGCAGATCATAGTGACAAGGGAAAACTCGTCAGATTGGGTTTCGGCTAACTCGGTGACCAGGCATGATTTCAATTTTGGTGAAGATGATGAGGCTTTCTGATATTTTGGGTTTAGGAAGAGCTGAATGCTTACATAGAAATAAGAATTATACTTATAGACCTATAGAATGTGTCCTTTCATATTCCCAACCAATGGTCAGTCAACGCGTGTGGGAATAAAAAATGCTTGGCTTGCATATACCAACAGTTTTTCTTGAGAACAGGCGTGTTTGCAGCTTTTAATTAATTGGAAACAAAAACAATGATTCAATGCATCGATTAGAGAGATATGGTGTTAAAAAGACCCACAGAATGTGTTTGATGAGTAATCATATAACCAATACATAATATTTAATAGAGCATGTAAAATATATATCATAGAATTATGTTGTCTACCGTAGACAAAGATTTAAATTGATTGCAACTGAACGTTAAATTCTACAGAAATGCACACTTATCCTTCAAAATAGTAGCTTTACAACTGAAGAAAAAAAGTCTATCTAAGATTTGTTGGCCATGCTACATGTGGTTCTTTTGTGCCCGAATTTCTTGAATATTGAACAGCTATTTCTCCTTTTGGACTTGAATGTCTCATCGACACCCTTAACGCATTTGACTTTCTTCTTTTTGAGTTTGAGATCGTAAGGGGTGGAGAATTATTAGTGTCTTGCAATTCCTGTGGCACAGTCCATTCTGCCTCTAGAGGGAAAACCTTAATAGCTTTCAAGTATGCGAGGAGTTAATTTTTAACTTTATAAATTAGCAAAGAGTATTCATAAATGGAGTTACCATAACCTTCGCCATCGCCATTCTTTGCTCGCAAAGTGGCCATCGCATATTCGCATGGTATTTTCACCAAGTCAAATTTCTAACAAGAACAACTCCTCTCTAAGAGATTGACCTTGGCAGTTACACCGTTTCCGAACACCATGAATTGGTCGAGACCCTTGTTTGCATTAGTCTCATACAAGGAATTGTTTTCACTCTTATTATCCCTTAGGATTTTTTTTGCACAAGGGATAAATTTGTTGTTTGTACCATTGACAAAGACATGTTGCTCCCTAAACTTTTCACCAAATTTTCTAGCAATTGAATTGAATATGTACGACACAGGGTACTCTCATTCATCCGTCAACACCGATGTCATGCCTCATATCCTATTTAGGCAGACAGGCACCCGTAGCCGTGAAGGCTCGAGAGAACCAATCCATAACATTGTAATTCTCATGCATGTAACTATAATAACCAAAGGTTTTGCCATACATGGATATAATGCATTGATGAGAAATAAATGACAAGCCCAAAACTATATATACCAGACTTGGCCGTTGGGGCCATAACATCTAAAAAATAAGTCGTTATCATGCTTACATTTACATTGGTCTACAAATCCTCTAAAACACACATAGACACTTAGTTAAGGTCGGGAAAAACCCCCGCCTTACTCTTAAATACTGTACAGAACCAAAATATAAAATAAAACTCGAAAAGTCCCAAATCAAACTGGAGCTCACCAATAGTCACTGGATATCCCTCCTCCTATTGGGGAGTTGTATGCGTTGAAGTACCTATGCCTGCAGTATAAAATACAAGTCCCCCGTGAGGATCGTAGGTATTAAAGTATACACTGAATATGTAAGGCTGAAGGTACTACACTTAATACAAAAGTTCAATAAAAATCAGCTACAAGTGCATAAATAGTGCTAGTAGACCACCTTTATATATACTTGTGGGACTAGGTACCTTACATTATTTTCTTCATTTTTACTCTTCTTACTTCATAATCTTTATAAGCCATATAATGCAAATGACAAGATGATCGGTGGTAAATAGACAAATTGGGATTGGCCCATGCCAGGCTTACGCCCCTAAGCTGCCACCAACATATGAATATTGGGATTGGCCCATGCTAGGATTTTTCTCCTGAGTTGTCATCCACATATAAAGGTATCAATATCGGTCCATGCTAGGCTTATTCCCCTGAGCTGCCACCTATTTTTGAGATTTGTGTTACTTAGTTTATTTAGCCTTTAAGATTTTTACCTTGGTGGCATAATATTATGGTACCTTGAAACAATAATCTACCAATAAGAGACATATGAATAAACACTTAATGCAATGTCAAAGAGGTATGGGGCAGATTGTATGCGAATGAAATACTTAGAAGCTGAAAATAACATACGGATCTTATTTGACTTAAAGGAGAACTCTTGAGACTTGCTACTGAATGTAAAAATACAGACTTGATAATAAGCATGTGGTGAGGTTTTTTAACACATTAGAGAGTGGGAACAAGGTGGTTAGCTACATGGGAAATCATATGCCACCATTATGTATCATCTACTATGAGAGGGCTTTAGAAGCTTACTTTGTACCACAAATGTTGGATTTCATGCCAAAGAATATAACATAGAGTAGCCTTACATACCTAGTCTTACAATTCCAATGTTAACCTAATTAACTTCCTGACTTTAGGATTGCTTATCTACAATAAAGTATATAGTAAAACTAGTATTAGTAACTAACCAACACATTTGCGCTACTTAGCTTCACAAAAATAGTAGTCGGCCAGTAAGCCCTTAGTTATTAATCAAGAGTGTTATTTAACCCTTTTCTCCTCCAATTACATCCACATACCATATATATTCTTATAAGATTCTCAAAATAACTTTGGTTTCATTACACCCTCCAAACAATGCACAAAACAGAATGGGCAATAAACGTATACAATAATTAATTTGGTGGTGTACCACCACACCTTTCTTTTATATTTCAATACGAACTAATCACACCCTTCTCCAATATCAAACTAGCATCCCCAAATATATACACATAAAATAGTCCACAAAGCAGCCCCAAATTAACCTTTGTCACAACAACCAAATATTGAACTCATCATTCTTTGAGTTCTCAATAACAACACATCCATAATTCTTTCCCAAATTCATATATAAGAAAGACAAAATAGAGCAGTCACCTTACATTAATCTTCTGCAACTTATCCTTTTAATTTGAGCTCTTCAAGAACTTCAACTTTCCTTTACACTTTAAAACAAAGAAGAAAAGAGATGTCTCTTAATAACAAAGAAAATTGAGTAGGTAACTTGTTTTAACTTCTGCCATATATTTACAATTAGGCATGTATAGCATATTTTCCTAATCTTCCATGAAAGAATTGTAAACACCTAATTTTTGACCCAAACCTAATGTTTTTATACCATTTTAATGTTCAATTAATTTTCTTTTTATTTTAGGCATTTTAAATTTATCTTATTTTTTTTTTAGGTTTGTTAAAAATTTTGAAAACTACAAAAATAGAGTCACATTTTAAATAAGTTTTTATTTTATTGTTTATTTACTTGTTTATTTATTTTTAGAAAAAAAAAATTTCTAAATTATATTTGTTTTCTTCTTTCAACTTTTAATAAAGAATGTTGTGATATTAATACTTCTTAATCATATTCCTAAGACTAGTTATTAACTTGTATTATATTTTATTAGCTTTTAATCATTTTTATTTTATTATTAATAATAATAATAATAATAATAATAAAAAGAAAAAAAGAGACCTAAACTACCCAAACCACTCCACAATTCTCACTTCTACTTAACCTCTCCCACTTTTCCTCCACACAACCCATGACACACACACATGCACTTATATACAGAAAACACACGCACTACATAAAAAAAAAGAGAGATTACGGAAGGAGAAAGAAACAAGATTGAAACCAGAAAAAAAAACGTTTGAAACAAAAAAAAAAACTACAACACACAGAAAGGAAAAGAGAAGAGGAAAATCAAAGCAAAAAGAAATTGAGAAGAAAGGAAAACTAAGAGAGAAAGAAGAGGATTGAAAAAAAAAAAAAAGAGTTTGAGGTTTGGTTCGTGATTTCGAGTTCGCGGCTTCTTCTTTATTTTAAGAACTATTTCCGCAAGAGGTAACCCTTAATCTTCCTTTATTATGTAGTTTAAACGATTGTATGAAACTTAATTCAATATTATGAAGTTTCTTAAACTCACATGTGTTGAACCTATTTTAATTTCGATGTTATTAATTCAAGGTTTGTTTAGATTTTAATAGCATAAAATTAAAGTAAAAGATTGATGTAAACATTGTACTGTTTTGAAACCCTTCACCATTTTTCATGGTTGTTCTGTGATATAACTTTTATAACTAAAAAGTGTAAAGAAAAAGGTATGTCACATTCTTTGTGTTTAAAATTTGGAATTTTATTTTGATGGTTTTAAATTCTTTTCCTCCACACAAATATTAGTAGCGATTTCATATACGTTATCTCGTTCACTTATATTTTGGAGTGGATAGTACTGGAGACTTTGTTAATTAGCCTTGTGAGGAGCGAGATAAGAGGCAAATCAATTCAAGACTTAACACAATAATAAAAGATGTCTTTGGCGGTTTTAAGTAGATCGACCTTTCACAGGTTAAGAAGAATGATTCTTCTATATTTTAGCTGCATAACTAGAAGTGTTAGATCTCTTTAAGAAGATAGATTCATTAAATTTGGTTAATATCTAAT
>JAPEIP010000007.1:113139579-113152532 GCA_026120095.1 Capsicum chinense | reverse complement strand
TTACAAAATTCTTGGCCGTGTTGGTAAGGTAGCTTATGAGGTCGAGTTGCCTTCCGAGTTGTCCTCTGTTCATCCAATATTCCATGTCTCCATGCTTAGAAAGCATATTAGCGATGTTGTGGTAGTGGATTCCTCTGTGAGTGCTGACATTCATGAAAACCTTTCTTTTGATGAGATTCCTGTTGAGATTCTCGATTTCAGTGTCCGAAGACTAAGGAACAAAGAAGTTCCCTTGGTCAAGGATTGTGGCGAAACCAATCTGTTGAGGGTGCAACTTGGGAAGCTGAGGCGGATATGCGATCCAAGTACCTGCACCTATTTTCCGCGAACTCTGATCAAATCGAAGGTACCGTTCTTTCCTAAATCATGCACTTTTGATAAAAGTTGCAGCAGTTCAGCTGTCATTCACTACCTAAGCTTATTCAGTAGTTACTCAGAACAATTTGCAGACTGTTGTCCTATCTAGGCTTTTGACTTGCACTTAGCAGACTGAAGGAGGGGAGAATAGGAGGAATAAGAGGGCTAGAACAAATAATTCTAAGCCAAGATTAGGGGGTAGTAACCGCTCCTAGTTTCGTCAAAGATTCTCCACCCCAGTTCCACTTTCCGTCAGGGCGCCAGTACCAAAGTTCAGGAATGACCATCGGGATGGGGCATCAGGCTCCAAAATCCAGGGTAGTATGAGCAGTAATCTTAACAAAACCTTTTTACTGTCTACCCTAATAGGTAAATCTATTCCAGCCAGACGAGTATATAGAAACTGCTCGGTTATAGTATTTCAGAAAATCCCTTTAGTTGATTTCAGTAATAGAGTTGTTCCATTTTAGTTTCTTGCTGAACCAGTCCTTGAATGAAGGAGTAGTACCTCAGTTTCAGTTGATTTAAGTTTGAATCTCTAGATTGGCCCAGTAGAAAGAAGGGTTAAGAATTCTAAGTTAGCTAGTGTTGAGATTGCTAAATGATGATTGTTAGGCAATAGAAAACTAAGAATCATGTATCAAAAGAAAGTACTAGCAGTGGACCTTGCATTATCAGAAGTAGTCCTTCAGAATGAGTTTAGTGTCTATGAGCATTGTCACATCTCAGACTCTAGAGTAAAGTGGTTTTAGTTCGATTTAGAGTTTATTAAGTGGTTCACAGACTTAAGATAATGGCTTTAAGCTAAGGGGAGATGGTAGAATATATAACGAAGTCAGACTTTCAGATTTTAGTAGTAATATCAGTATGTGTAGAAAAGTAGTGGGAGGGGTTGATGCCCAACCCGTCCTTACCCCAGTGCAAAGTTTTGTACTTCAGTTATCACGATATCTACTCATGCCCTACATGTCATGTCTATGATCATAGCCCATATTCGTGCACATTAACAAAAATCATGTACGCTTATAGTTCCTAGTATAAGGAGTCCAGTTCACTTAGTGTTACGAATCATGTTTCATGAATACAGAAACTCCAAACTCAGGTCATGCAGCTTATGACTCATATACTTATGCTTTAGAGTATGCTCAGTCCTATGGCTTATACTATACTCATAATGATTAGCGAAATTCAGATTTCGTTATGCAAATCCTCAGTTTAGATCTCTTGATAAAATCCAAGATGTTGATGCCCTATTCCTCAGGCCTTAGTCAAGTGTCAAGTTCGGCATAGTGTTTCATGATAAGGAAAGATTGTTGCATGCTTGTTTTACACGAGGCATTAGTTATGAAGATAGGCTTAAATGTCATGTTAGTGTGTAAGTGGATAAAAGCATTTCGTAGATTTGAGTAGGCTTGAACATGGTAAGAGAATTCAGTCCAGCTCAGACTTTAGTAGGTAGAGTTATCAGTGCCCATATAAATATTTCCAGTAGCCTCAAGTGAAACTTGGTGTGGAAATAGAAATTATAGGTGAAAGAATAGTTGAGAAACGGGGCTAAGGTTACAAGTTAGTAGTTGTAATGCATAAGGCTTAGTAACTCTGCTTAGATGATTTTTCGTAGGCCTTGCTCCATGTTACAAAATTTTAGCCATGTGGTGATCTCCTATTCAGATATCTTGTTTAGACCATACCAAGATTCCTTGCTCCCTAAAGTCAGTAGAACTTTATAGAAAGTATGACAAGAAATCCTCTAATTGAGTATAAGTTTTCAGTCTGAGTTAGTCCGTAAAGCCAGGAATTCAGATTAGCAGTCAGGAGAACAGGCTCGTATGGTTTCCCCATCTTTCCACCCATTCATACTATCCTTAGTTTCATAAATATGACTGTTCCAAGATAGAGCATCCTAGTAGTTATGAGTTTAGCCCAGTTCATGTATCATGCCTCAGCTTCAGATCCTCGATATATAGTTACGATTCAGTTCGTAGGTGCCTTGTCCAACGTCTCAGCTTTTCCTCAGTATCTCAGCCAAGTCAATATTCTTTAAAAGACATAATGTCCCAAGGGGTAGATGCACTATAATCCCCCAAGATTTCATGACCTAAACCTTCTATCTTCTCTTCACATAACGAATCCAGTTTGGAGTAATGGGTACTCATACGTGTACCCTCAAGTTCCAATCTCAGTTGTAAGCCATGTATTCAGGGCCTCAGTTTAGTTCATGATATTCAGTTCATCTATCACGTTTCAGGCTCAATTATGTTCTTATGTTCCCGTTCATGCATGTTTAGTAAATGATCACAGGTTCATCAGTATTCTCAGCTTAAGGTAACAGTCTTCCTTAGATTGTCTTAGTTTCATGTTCAGTTACAGTTACAAACTTGGTATCCATTATCGTTGTATATTTAGTCATGCATTCACGAATTAGTTCAGTCATGTACTCATGTATCAGATATGCATGTTTAGTTTGAAAACTCAGTTTATCAGTAGTTTCAGTCAGGCGTTCCATGCATCGGATATGCATGTTCAGTGTGTAAGCTCAGTCTATCAGTGTTTCTCAGCTTAGTCAGCCTCATTCGAGGAAGAATATTCCCAAGGGAGAGATATTGTAAGATCCCGCAAAATTCTAAGCTTAACTCAGTCCGTTAAAGCTTGAAAAGAGGTCCCAAACTTGAAAATTTCAGCTAAGTGTTTACACTTAGAATTATTTTAGCCTTCATAAGTTGGAAATCTTATTTCACCATCCATATGACCTTTAAATGTCGACTTTTAGGTTGATCTATGATCAGGAATATTAGTAGGTATCCCCGAAAAAGTTTTGGAATTTTTGAACCTCGTTTGAATCAAGTTTGGGAGTCCTAACCAGTGGATCGACGCGATCTCGACGCGCCGCATCGACTATCGCATTGATAAATATTTTCCCTAGCTCCCAGTGTCAAATTCAAGTGAGCCAATGCAGACTCGATGCGGCGCGTCAGCCATAGCATCAATCCCATCGACACAGCGTGTCAGGCTGTGCGTCACTGGACACATTTTTAGTCATTAAAAGACCGTATCCTGGGGGGTGATTGGGTCTTTTTCCCACCCTTAATCATCCCCTAAAACACAAAATTCAGCCCTTAATATGCAAAATACACTCATATTCTCTCAAATTCTCTCAAGACACAAACCCTAAACCATCAATGTCAAGATCAAGAACCAAAAAATTCACCATCAAACTTCACAAATTCAACCATCAAGGTATGTTAGGTGTTCATTCATGGATTCCTTTAACCCATGAAGTTCAAGAACCCCTTTTTAAATACGCAATATCTCAAATTTATGATTTCCATGATTTGGTTGAATTAAATTCATGTTCATGTTATTGTTGGGTTTAAATCCATGATTTAAATTATATGTTCTAAGAATTGATCCCAATATGTGTTGAATTACATGATATTCATGAGAAACCTTTCAATTTGCAAGTTGATTGTTGAAACCATGTTAACTCTAAGTGTTTATGATTTAATGAACCAAGTATGCTTCGCATGTGTTTGATGAATTGTCTATGAGAATGATATAATGTCTTTATAGCATGCTAATGTGTATTCTCCATTCATGTACAAGTTATTGCATTACAAGTGTTTGATAAAATGCTTATGTGATTTGACTAGTAAAAATATGACACGCTAATATGTGATTCCATCCATGCACCAGATCATGTATATCAAATGTTTGACAGTGTCTAAATAGGTGCATTGTTATCAAGGAAGTATTGTTATGCTTTTATGATCATGTTATGTTTTACTTTTCATACTATCGAGTCTTGGGGGTATTTAATACCCGAAAATTTAGCTTTGTACCTAGAGCCAGTGTCAGTTACAGAATCTCAGTTATGTCATGATCAGTAGTACTTTCAATTAGTTACAGAACTCAGTCAGTTACTAACTCAGAAAAACTCAGTAATATCAAGTATCAGTCCAGTCCTGTTCAGTATACTCAGTTCAGTGTCTTCTAGTTGGGATTAGGATTCAGCACCGAGTGATCCTAGGGATGGGATCTAACCCATTAGCTAGGACTGGGTCCCTAAAAGCAATCTTTTAGTTCCAGAACTACGTAGCCAGCTTAGGTTATGAGATGTCACCCGTTAGATAGGACCGGCATTCTTCGGGATCATCCGTTAGTTAGGACTGATCTCAGGGGTCACCCGCTAGATTAGGACTGACTCCACAGCCAGTGTTAGTACCCGTGGTACGGTACTAGCACCCTTCCAACTAGGGTCACAGGTTGGATCCCTATCAGCTTAGATATGGGGCATGTCGGTTAGATGATTTCCCTCTACAGTTACAGTTTCAGTTTTAGTCTCAGTACAGAACTCAGTTCAGTTCTTCAGAATCAGGACTATCAGAAACAATCATTCAATTATCAGTAAACTCAGATATCAGTCAATCAGTATTCAAAACATAGTATCCAGTGTTAGCATGTCCTTAGTTACAGTTTATGTATTCATGCATGTACTCTATTCAGTTATGTCCATGTTACTCAGCTAGTCATCGTTCATGCATATGAACTCATGCATATCATCCTCCTCAATTAGCATACCAGTACATTCAAAGTACTGACTCATACTTTTATTTTGTGCTATGATGTTTTATATCATAGGTTCAGACGCACGGGCTCCTGACCGTACTTAGCAGTTCAGATTTTCAGCAGCAGAGTTAGTGGTGAGTCCTCATAGTCTGAGGATAGAGATTTATTATTTCAGTATTTCAGTAGTTCAGTAGACGGAGTTAGTTGGGGACATGTCCCATCAACTTCATATTCAAACAGTTAGAGGCTTTCAGACTAGACTATTTCAGGCAGATGTATCAGTATTCAATATTTGTCTCAGTTATGAACCTTATGGCAAATTTTAGCCTATTTTCTGCATTTATTTCAGATATATTATCATTGCAGTGTTGTTATGATTCAGTGCTCACAGCAGGTACCAGTCTTGGGTTAGCTGGTGGTCCTTCCGGGTCGCTAGCACAGTGTAGCATTCGGGGTACCGACTCGGGGCGTTACATAAACAGTTAAACTGGACTTTATATCCTTCATAAAAGTCATCGGTATATTTGTTGAAGTCATTAATAATGCCATAAAAAGGAGAGAATTGAAGTCATGGAGAGGAGGAAATAGAAGTCAAACTGTTCACCAGACAAGGAAAGTAGAATAAGTTACTTTTGAGCTTATATGTATCAGATGAAATAGTGGATTACATTGTAGAACATATTAATCCTTACTTGGTGAAAAGGGGAGATCTAAGGCATCCTGGATGGGGACAAATAGTGGTGAATTTAGTGTTAAGTCAGCATGAGAATTACTAAGACACAAAAGGAAGAAGAGGGAGATTTATAATGACATCTGGAAAAAGGATTTTCCTTTCAAAATAAACTTCATTCTCTGGAGAGTAATTAAAGCTAGAGTCCCTATTGATGATAATTTGCAAAGAATAAGGATTAATTTGGTCTCTAAATGTTGGAATTGTGAGCAATTCCAAACAGAAACAATGAACTACCTTTTCCTAACAGCTCTGATAGCTTTACAACTTTGGAAGTATTTTTCCACTTTTGCAGGTATCACAGAGGAAAATAGGCAGGCTGTAAAATACAATTAATGCATGGTTGAATTGGGAAACACAAGAAAATTATAGCAAATGTAAAGAGTGATACCAGAACTGATTATTTGGGCACTAAAAAACTGGGAAACGCAAGCAAATTGTAGCAAATATTTGCTTCAGGTACCTCTTTAACTAGAGTCTCGGATGTTAGCATTAACTTACATGTTCAACCTTGGTCAGTCCACATAATATCGCAGTCACCATCGCTATAGAAATTTCTTTTTTCTTTTAGAAAACACACTCCAATTTGAAGAGATATCATCAAACTCAAAATAGAGGACTTAAATTACAAGAGTATACATATAGAGCAACAATGTTGACAACTTTTCTTGTTCACTGTGGCAAAAGTCCACTGGAAATCGCTACTAATATCATTTCAATTTTTAGATGCCATTAAGTGCCCAGCTAAAAAAATTTCAACAGATTAGTACATTAATCTGTATCTATTTTTCAGAATTAGAGATGTGTTAATTACTTTAGTTTTTGAAACGGCTGGTCTTGTAGATGTTATGGCTTTTGAGGTTGCTAAAACCACTCCTACCATCCCAATACTAATCTTAATGCACCATTGTAACTATTAGAGTTTGAAAAGTCACTACTTATTGACTATCAAGAACTTAATCTGACTGCTGCGTGATTACAAATTAGGAGGAACAAAATGTAGCAGCAAATATACATACCTCTAGACGAAGAACACGATCCATCTCAATAAACAGATCACACATCGTACATCTGCTATGTTGACCGAATTCCAGCGACAGAAGGCCATTAGCATGTAGCAGATCGTAAGATCTAGGATATGTCAGAAATGCCTCATACCTGCAAAGGAAATAGTAACCAAAATTAGTCACAGAACCCACCCAAAAGAAATTAAAACAAATAAAACAAAGTCGTACTGATGAATTTTATGAGTCAAGATGAACTACTTTTATGTGACTTGCAATCAAACTCATTTTTAGAGAGGAGAAGGTTCACCATCACCAGGTTGTTTTGGGTGATCAAAAAATATTAAAAGGGAAAGAAGTGACCAATAATTGTTAACTGCAAAATTCTAGTTGAGGGAATCCTCAGCAAGAGCTTCAGATGACAAACTTAATAAAACACAAAGCACTATCATTAGATGTTCAGAGGGAACTAAATAACATCATGTAACAAAGTGTTCCACATTAAAAACTTTTAAAAACAAGGATAACCCATCACCCTGAACCTTAAGTTCGTTGGAGTTCAATTTAGCCCTAGAAGGCCACTTTGTCCTTTCTTCAATAGGAATCCACCGGCGGCTTTGCATTCCAGCAATACAAGCTTGTAGAGGTCGATAATACGGGGATTCAATATCCAGACCTTTACTGCAAAGAGAAGGTCCAACACCTGGTCTCATATAAATTTAAGGAACTCTTCATAGTCAGACAATCATTGTTTAAACTTATCTTTAAGATATGTGGATGTGGTTTTCACACCTTGGAACATAAAATTTCTTTAAACTTGTTTTTTTTCATATAACAGTTTCATCTTGTTGTGCCAACAGCTCCCAGCACATGCTTTCAGCAAAATTCCGAACAAAGTTCTATTTTTCCAAACTCACTTTGTTGCAGATGGAGTGCTGAGTATTTGTAACAGTTGAAGTCCAGACAAATATCCACCAGGCCTTAATAATCAATAAACTTCAACAAGAAGAATACCGTCTGCACCAGAATTCAGAATCTATTAAGGTAACAAATAAATGATGTACTATTTAAATTGTATGTTAGTCATAATAAGTAGATTTGACAGCCAAAAAAGCATGATGAATGGTGAACTTACAAAAAGCATCCCAATGGGAAGAAACTTTATGGAAGAATCATAGAGACTCTGAATGGTTTGTTCATACGTCAAATAGAAGTTCCTAAAAGTAAAAGAAGTGTGCAACCAAGGGCCAAGGGTATACTGGTGGTCAATGAAGTGGGAGGAGAACCATGAGGTCTCAGATTCACATCCAAGTTGAGGAAAAAACACATGAAGTAATTTCAATTCTTACCATCAATCTAGGCCTTGATCGGCAGACTTAGCTGACACCTGTGCTGGGAGGTATGCATGAATTATGAACATCACTGGGTAACTAATTCATATCAAAGTGAGACCTAACTAGGTTCTACCAAAACTTTAAACTCTACTATTAGATATGCGCATATCCAAAATATTCCAAATAATGAGAATTAAGAATATTAACAACGTACATAATTATGAAGAACACCTTTCTGATCCCAGTCAACATGACATTCTGCATAAAGTATCACATCAAATAAAAGAGATGGACAAGCCAAATGCTTTGAATTAAATGATCCAATCATTGAAGGAAGACCTCTTTCAAGTGTTAGCTGAACTTGACTGCCTAATGCTTCATGATTTGCAACACACATGGTCAATAGTTGGCTAGAAAAGAGATGTGCCCCGAAACTGCCATAACCATATCCAATATCCAAGATAGTTCAGACCTGAAAAGGAAGTAGGAACATCAAGTGGTAAGATTTTTGTGCAACGTTAATGGCACCAGAAAAAAAAGGAATATAGAACTACCCTACCTTCCAAATCTGACAGAAACAATCCAACAAAAGCAGAAGAGAAATTTAAAGGACAAGTCAATGAGAACAAATAATAGAGAAAAATGAAAACGATTTTATAAAAAACTACACGAATGAGATCGAGATGTTACAGAACCTTTCTTAAGGACTACAACAAAAATATATGGAAATAATATAAGTATACTATCTAGATATGCATATAGTAAGCAAAGGAAGGGAAACTGTTATCCACTTACTCCAGCTTGCAGCCCAATCATTTTTGCTATTTGATGTGAGTAGTCTTCAATGCTATCAAACATGGCAAGGTCTGAACGAAAGGAAATCTGTTCTTCCTCCAACATCATCAACCTAACATTGCATGAAATGAGGCAAAAAATAAGCAAAGGAGCAGATAATACAATCATAGTTAAGCAAAAGAAACTCATGTTCTGCACTCACCTTTTTCTCAAACTTCCAGAGGAGAGTACCTCTTATGCAGTAATATAAACATTAGAATACCAAATGACATCTCTACCGGTAGTCCATCTTAGAGGAATCTTTTAATTAACAGGGGGAAGTGCCTAAGTTACGCGAACTCTTTATTTTTGATGCCGCACCCTTGTCGGATTCTTCAAAAATACACTAATTTTGGTGAATCCAACATGCACCTATTGATATTTTTTATGAGTCTGAGCAACATAGAGAAGTACCAAATAATTTTCTTGAACCAGGTCCACAGTACCGGTAAACCTCATCACCTTTAGAAAGGCCCAAATCAAGATTTTCTGACACATTAAAACATGGAACAAAGTTCTCAGATTCAAGAGGACAATATTCCACATACTTCACATTTGCACCACCAAGATAGAGCTGACCTATATCCCTCAAGCAGAATAATCAGATAAGTAGAAGAAGCAGTTGTGAAAATCCTATAGTTTTCACCGAGATGAGGTCCCGGCTGAGTCGGACATGCACAAGTGAATAGTGCACTTTGTACCATTATTCGAGCTTATTCCAAGAAGGAAAGAGCATCCTATTTTTTTGTTTAGAAGATATATGACACTGAACAGAGGAAGCTTTTCAAGTTAACAAATAACGACTATGAAGATATCAAACAACATGAGATTGATCTGCTTGTTCAAAAGACTATAGCATGAATTGGGCATCTTCCTGACCTTGAAACTGAGGATTTCTGGAAGGATGCAGGACACAATTATCAGAATACACATTTTACTTATGCAGTTATTTGAATTGGTTTTCTGGATATTAGGTGGTATGGCAAGTGAAAAACATAATTTTGCCACATAGCTATCCAGAGACAACGACAACAACAGGCCCAGTGTATTCCCATAACTTTAACTATCCCGAGGTTAACCAACTATGTCTCTTAAAATTGTCATGTTATACCTTTCTATAACTTCAACTATTTCATCCCCCTACGTGTTCCTACTCTTATTTGAAAGTGAACTTCGCAATCTCATTACATAGCACATAATGACATTTAATGTTTGAACCAACTATTTACTGATTGAAACTCAGTTCTACTCCTTGGTGCAATTCATTGGACAGTAGATAATTATCTTTCCTGAGAAAGTTCATGTTAAATTGCTAAACATCTGAGTAGATCTATACAGTTTACTGAACTAATTCATTGACATAAATAGTTTCAATTAAGTTATTTGGGCCTTGGAAGATTGAGGAGGCGCACTCCTAACTTTTTGTTACAATATACAACACACTTATTTGAAAAGACTGGGCTAGTAGGACAGATTCTAGTACACTTCAATAACTTGAACGCCATCAGATTATCTCTAGATTCCTTGGATTTCCTTACAATGCTTTGTTTTCTAAAGTGAGGAATATATCTTAGTTTCACTATAGTCTGTTGCCCCCTGCCCATGCACCAACTCTGAGACTCAGATATCACCAAAAGTCTTCTACTATTCTGATGCCACCAATTTGGTGTTACATGGAAATTGATAACTATTCAAAAATGAAGAGACAAAAGTATGATAATCCAAAACAACGAACAATTCAAGGAGAAACAACAGCAATTGGCAAAGTAACAGACTATAAAGTTTACCTCCTCATATGTGTATCCTTGATCAACATTGCCAGAACCTATCCTAGACCATTTAGATGGACCTTCTTCAGACCCCTTTACTCCTGCCCCAACCTGACCACCTGGCATCGGTTTTACACCAGAGATGAAATCTTTTGCTTTTCCTGGGATACTGGGCTGAGGCTTTTGTATTGATGCATCAACATTCCTTTGAGCAGCCCTTATATAACGCGGTAACTATAAAAGTTGACATAGTCGATGAAGAAAATAGCAGTCCCCAATAAGTCTAACAACCAGAGTTCCTGGGAAAGTGCCTGTGTTGATACTTATGGGCATAAATGTAGAAGGACCAGTGATGGGATTTGGGGTTGAACTAGGAACACTGTCAACCGTACTACTAACTTTTGCTATAGCTCCTTGTACCCAAGCTTGCATCTGAGTGCTTCCAGTGGAATTTGCAGTACCACCTTGAGCGAATGAAATACATAGGTCCCCGTTTTAGCTCAGGCAGGCAAAGCTGATCGATGGAAATTGGAAAAGTAAGAGCGATTACTAGTTCTACGGTTTAATTTACGATGAATGTTTAATTTTCAGAAAAGGAAATGTTTTTTAATTTTTACCTTCAACATGTAATTTGATTTGGCGCTTTAATTTTTGTTAAAAGAAAAAAAAAAAATTGCCAAGTTTTTTCTTGTAGTGATAAATTTGCCAAAGTGTCTATTTTATCAAATCTCCCAACTTGCTTTGAAATTTCAAGATTTAATCATTCACTTGTAGGAATTATTTTTTTGTTATCTTTTCTTTTTTTGTTCATCATTTGTTTGTTATTCTCAATTTGTGATGTTCTTAAGTTGGAGGGAGATACGTGTAACTTTTGAATGAGACAATAGAATCGTTATTAACATAAAATTGTGTTTCATAAAATGTTAAAGCTAAGCAAAAAAAATATATTTATTTGTGATATTCTATTTACAAAATTAAAGCTTTTATGCAATCATGCAATTTATTTTGGATTTTGATCAATTTACTAAAACATAAGTAAAGTATTTTTTAAGTTAATGGAGTAATTCTTTTTTATGACTAAAATTATTTGGAGGAAAATTATCATTTTGATAAATTCAAAAGAAATGACTCACATTGAATAAATTGAAAAAGATCTAAAGAAATATGAGGGCATTTTTGTTTTTACTCATATTTATCCCACGCATTACAATCCATGAATTACTAATACCACCAAATGGGATGTATTAGTTATACACCATATAATACTATGTTGGGTGTATAACTAATACATGTATTAGTTATATATTGATCCAAAATTGCTATCAAACAATGTATTAAATAGAGTTAATACATAAAAATGACCCTAAACTTGACACCAAATTATAACTTTGACCTTAAACTTTGATAGTGCACAAATACGACATTTAACTATTCAAAACCTGAATAAATATGACCTCTAATTTTGCAACCTCATGTGTGAGTCTCACTCGCGTCTACGTGGAAAGGTAATCCAATCATACGGTGTCACGTCGTTAAAATGGCTGACTTGGAGAGAGGTCATATTTGTGCAGTTTTAAATAGTTAAAGGTCATATTTGTGCACTGTCAAAGTTTTACTTTTTGTGTTAAATCGACGTCGTTTTTATTTTTATTTTTTTTATTATTATTATTATTGTTATTGTTATTGTTATTGTTATTGTTATTGTTATTATTATTATTATTATTATTATTATTATTATTTTATTTATTTCTATAGTAGCAGTACTTAACTTTTTTTTTTAATTTTAAAAAATTATTATTATTATTTTATTTACTTCTATTGCAGCAGCACCTAGTTTTTTTTTTAATTAAAAAAAAAGTCACCAGCAGGAATTGAACCCGCACAATAGACTGAAGGAAGCGCCCAAGAGGAGCAAATAACACCACTGAGCTATCTAAGTGTCTTGTTTCATGTGGTTCAACGTTAATATACGTACATAAATATACATTTTCTATCTTATATATATACAACGAATTTTTTTTACCAGGGGGTTCGGGTGAACCCCATGGCAACCACGTAGATCCACCCCTCGTTAATTTAATAACTTTTAATAACGTTAATTTAATAACATTTTAATTACGTTAATTTGATAACGTTAATTTAATATACTACTACTACTATCGTTAATAACATTAATTTAAACGTTTTATTAAAACTATAATTTTTAATTATTAGTATAGTTTCATCTTTAATTTAATAGTTAAATAAATAATATTTAGATGTATTATATAACTTAAATTCATCCCCTGCTTTATAATATATATACATACCCGCTCGATTTTTTCATATGAGGCTAACCCGCCTAATTAATAAATCTTCA
>JAPEIP010000007.1:113128212-113138619 GCA_026120095.1 Capsicum chinense | reverse complement strand
ATAACTTAAATTCATCCCCTGCTTTATAATATATATACATACCCGCTCGATTTTTTCATATGAGGCTAACCCGCCTAATTAATAAATCTTCAATATTGTTCTTTTTCCGCAATGACAAAAGAAATTAGATGTCATTTTCATCTTTGAGCCGAAAATAATGAAAAAATAATAGTGAAGAGTCATTTAATTAAGGTCATATTTGTGCAGTTTTGAATAGTTAAAGGTCATATTTGTGCACTGTCAAAGTTTAAGGTCATATTTATGTATTATGCCCTTAGATTTTAAGCTGGACGCATCCAGTTTTGCGTGTTGAACACGCATTTTACCACGTAGGATTGAAGGTCATATTTGTGCAATTTTGAATAGTTAAAGGTCATATTTATGCACTGTCAAAGTTTAAGGTCAAAGTTATAATTTGATGTCAAATTTAGGATCATTTTTATGTATTAACTCTATTAAATAATATCACATTTTAATACATGAATTATTTTTCTAATACACTCTACCAAACTCATAAATGTTGAGTCATAAACATGCATAGAGTTTTTAGAGTCCCACATTTTTTACGGGATGGGAGCAAGAATTTTTTATACAATCTTGAACAATTCTTTCATTGACTGACTTTTAAGGTTGAGTAGGCCAAAAGTACATTTCTTTTATCACCATCCATTGTTCGAGTACTCTATATATTTTGGTTCAGCTCAATCGACATGCACAACTTCAAGAAAATTAGGAATACTCACGAGTTTTTATTCGCCTATTAATCAATGTATTTTGTCACATTTACTTTTATTTCATAATTTCTGCTAAGTGATTGTTTTTTTAAACAAATAATATAATGTGAACAATAGTAGTATTAAGTTTTTTAGAAATTCGGGACACAACTGTGATCGGAAGCATGAAAACAGACGGTGATATTTTGTGATGAACTTTTATCTGTATCCAATTATGCCAATTCATTTTATAGAATCATTATCTAACCTTTTGCTACATCACGTTATAGGGCTGTAAATGGTATATGGTGTGGGCGGTTATTTTTTAAAAATTTATCGTACAAATTTTTCTGTTATTTTATTTTATACAATCAAAATTAGACTTTTGGAAATCGTCCCATCATCTCAATTTTTTCTTCGATATCGATATGGTTTGATTAATTTTCGTTATTTATTTATTTTTAAAAAATAAGCTATAACTACTAGGATATAGAAATATCTTAATAATTGTAGCACAAGATTACATATGATCTGATCTTAATTATGGGAGTGGTAATATTTCAACTTCTTGTGCTAGTACATTTCGTATGTATTGAACGAACCAATTAGAGATGCTTGTTTGTATTCTGAATTTTAGTAAACAGCTTCTGTAGTCCATTGCATGTACTTATACTCTTAATCTTGATATAATTATTATGATCTCTGTGGTTTGATTTATTGTTTTAATCTATTAAAAGGTGAGACTCTTTTATGAGTCAATATATTCCTAATAGGTTGGATGGTGACAAATTACTTAGTGAAATATTAAATAGTTGATAGAACCATGTCTCGGACTTGAGATAGAAGACATCTCTTTATGGTTGCTTATAAGTTTTCACGAGAAAAACCTACAGGTGGATTTTATATCTGCCATGTGAAATAAGTTAAACACTATAAATAAAGGATTAAATTAATCAATCAGTTAAATTTTTCAGAGAATTTAATTTAATTGATTGGTGTCGGTAATTCTAACATGGGGGGTTAAATAAGATGTAATGGTAGATCTCAAAATTAAACCGAGAAGTGCAATTACAGATTTTTAGTGGAATAATTTGTAATTTATCAATATGATAATTCTTTCGTCCATGAATTAATATCATAATTGAAAGCCTCACTTAATAAATCTGCGGTCCGTACCATTCCGGATTAATTTATCATTTTAAAAAAAGAAAGGAAAACTTTATAGAATAAGTGATTTTATTTTAGTTTCTGGTATTCTATTAATAAGGGGAGAGTGAATTAGAAAAATCAGGTTTTATGACTGCATTAAGACCAAAAAACGTTTTGACATTAAACCTATAATAAGGGCAAAAACACTTTTTGGTATAAAAGCAGAAATAAGCTAAGGGCAAAAATGTTTTGCCCCTTTTATCTGTCCTTCTTCATTAGAAATTGAGAATAAATAGGGGCTGATTTTTTATTCAAGTTCATCCTTCTTTCTGGAAAATAATCACTTGCCATTTAAGTGTTGATTGAAAAGGTTAATTCGATTTTGATAGAAGATTGCAGTCCTGGAAAACAAAGCATTGAACGAATTGTGTGAAAGCTTCAAGAGATAAGTTTTCTGACTTTCATTTTGATTATGTTATCTAGATGTTATGTAAGTTATATTGATCATGTAGAATTATTGCTTTCGCTGTGCATGCTCTAACACTAACATCCTATCATGTATAGTTGTGTGTATGACTTTAGGAGAAACTCTTTAGACATTTTTATTATTTAAGAAGTGATGAATCGAGATAAAATAAAACCGACTATTGAAATTTATTTTTGTCTTTCAATCTCAACAAATTATGTAGATAATAAGCGGGAGAATATGAATTATTAATTCAGATTTGTGAGTTTGAAAATTATAGGGGCATAAATATTTGCTCTGGCGCTTATTTGAAACAGTTCAAGCACATATTACATACGTATAATTGAAAAGGTTTAAATATATCTTGACGTGGCTTTCAAGTTTCATAGCAGAACATTTCGTGGAATACACAATTATAAATAAAAGTAACGATGAAGGTTTCATGGACTAAAAGATAAATTAAGCACAAGTGTACAACGACGTACTCTTAAATATAAAAGGTATACAATTTGGATTTTTTTTTTTTCTATAAAAACGTTTTCGTTTCATATCAAACACATTTTCAAGATATTTATTGTTCTTTTTCGAAACAAAATACACCTATGTTTTTTCAAAAAATGATTATTCCTGCAACCAAACGCACATATATGTACAAACATTTAGATCTCACTTGAACTCGACTCAGCAAATTGTACTTTAGTTTATATTATATGTATGGGGTCTGGAAAATTTAGTAGGCGCGTGGTCATAAATTTCAAATAATTTTCATTTTTTAAAAATTTATGAAGTTGGAGTTGATGATAAAGTTGTGTTGGATTGTATCATATTTATAAAGAATATTTGAAATAAGTTCATGCTTGAATGTAGTTTTTTAAAAAAAACTTCAAAAGCGAAAAGTGAAGCAAAAAACATATTATAAGTTGTTTTTCAAATTTATATTACATGGTGTTTTTGATATGGTGATAATTTTTTTCATGAAAAATGTTGTACAAGAAAAGAAAATAAGTTTCTTATTTATTTTTTATTGATTGGTTAATTAGTAAGAACAAAATATCATTTTAAGAGCGTTGAGGTATAATCTACGCAAATAATTAGACAACGAATCCAACCTCGACCTAAGATCCTGACTCATGCCAACACAGAACCTGACTCTGTAGACCAACCTAAGACCCAACTCCCCACTGTGACCAGTATCCGACTCTCAACCTCGACACTAGACTCCCTACCCTGATTGGGGATACGACTCCTAATCCATATTCTTATCCCGACTTTGACTCCTAACACAGTTTAAGGTCCTGACTCTCGACTTTTGACCTTGACTCGATTTTGACTCCGACTCCTTACTTGACTCGAGTCCTAACTATCGACCCTGACCTGAGACTTGAGTCCTGATCTCGACTCGAGATTCGGCTCTTTACTTCGATGTTGATGGGGGAGCGATCCTGATCTAAGACCGAGTTGGAAGTAAGGAATCAAAATGAGGTCAGTGTTAGGATTTGGGTCAGGAATCAAGATCGGGAGTTAGGTCTCGGGTCTTGATCGAGATTCGCGGCTCAGAATTCATTTCAAGATCGAGAGTCTGGCTATGACGTTGAAAGCGAATTTTGAAAAAAAAAATTCTTACTTTACGACAGAAAGTAGGGCTATTCAAAAGCGAACCGCAACTGATAAGCCAACCACAAAATTGACTTATTGTCTCATTGGTATTGAGTTATTGGATTAACGGTTGAAAAATGAATTAAAATCTTATAGTTAACGGTTTATTGATGTGGTGGTGGATTACTAAATTTTCTTATTGGATAAACCGTTAACCCGTTAAGGACTATTATAGTTAATTTTTACCATTAGCTATATACTTTAAAGTACTTATTATTAACCCGAAAGCTCCATTTGATATTCTACTGCTCCTTAAAATTGATCAAACCAAAATATCGCTCTTTAAAGATCAAATCAAAACAAGTTGTTTTACTCTCTATTTTGGACTTTCGATTATGACAAGAAAGCTACATGTTTTATTGGCTAGCTCACAGACATCATAGTTATATGACAATACGATTTGCAAGTTGAATTTCTTATTGATCTACTAGCTCGTTAGTCTGGAGTTTGGACCATATTAGACTTGTCTTCACTTCTAATGTATAAATATGTATACTTGAAGTATATTATGGTTAATATTTTTTAAACAAATATTTATGTGTATGCACCCTCAAAATTTAAGTTTTTATTAAGTTTTAATGTATTTTTCACTCTGTTTTAAATTACAATTATAAGCTTAATTAGAGTATGAAAAAAAGGTTTTATGGGAGATCAATATATTCGCAAGTGAAATTGTGTAAGTGAAAGAAGGGCGCATGAAATGATTGAGTCAATACACCACCCGTTAACCGTCCGATAATTACTAATCCGAACCGAACCAACCAATATCATATTGGTTGGCTTGTGAATTAGTATATTTAAAAGTTGATATCCGATAAGCCGAATCGTTAAGTATATTTATCCGTACGATCCGCCTGATAAGCACCCCTAACAGAAATTCATTTTTCTTATATTTTTGAAAAATAAGTCTATTTGAAAAATATATTCTAAAATATTTAAGCCAATTAAATATGAAAAAAATTAGAAACTGAAAAATATTTTCTTTTATACCAAACATACACATAATTTCAAATTGGGTTTACATATATATATTTATGACGAAACACTAATTTCAAATAAAGTGAAAATATATTTCGAAAAAAGTCTAATATATATTCTCTGTGTTATACTTTGTTTTATTTTTTATTTATAATATTTCAATTTCAATTTTTCACACTATGTTTGACCACAAATTAAAAAATAATTTAATATAACCTACATAAATTTAATTTAAAATTATATACTTTATAATTTTTTTGTATTCTTAAACTCCATACTAAATTAATATCTAGCAAACAAAACGAAACGGGAAGGATTAATTCTTTTGGCACGGGGTGTTAATTTCATTTTACTTTTGGTGATGGTATAGAAGTGTGTGTACTTGGACAGGGTTTGCAAATGGAGTAGATGTGATGTGTATCAGGAATGTAGGCCCAGATGACGCATAATGAAATCATTGTCTCCGTTATTGTTTGGTGAGAACTCCGTTATTGATGACATGGACCCGTTGGAGATGGCTGAAATGAACGGCAACCAATGGTAATTGAGGTAGGTGTAATACTTATTTGGGTCCTACTTCTACTTTCACGTCATTACTCCCTACCCTACCTACGCAGCTGAGAAGAAGAAAGGGAAGTAACATAAAATAGAAAAGTGGTATGAAATATAAAGTAAAGCAGAACTAGAATAGAGAGTAATTGTTATTTTTTTGAGGAATAATTTACAATGAAGAAAAATTTTTTATTCATAGGAAAAAATTTCTTTTAATTTTTGACTAAAAGACAGATATTTCAAATTTTGATAGATATCAACTAGATCTTGATAAATTTAATCTATACTTTTTATAGACATTCACTATAATGTAAATACATTTATAATACCCCCTTGAATATCTGGTTGATAGATAATGTGCCTCGTTAAAACTTACTAGAAAAAAATTCAGTGAAAAAAAAAATTTAATGGAGGAAAAAGAGTACACATCTCTAACAATACGCATATAAGATGCCTCATTAAAAACCTTATAAGGAGAACCCAGTGGGACAAAACCTCGTAAGAAAAAAAGAGTACAACGCGTACTAACTCCCGCTAATGAGAACATCCTTTAGCCTTTGCATTCCGATCTTCTGCATCATCTTCTTGAAAGTTGCAGTTGAAAGAGACTTGGTGAATAAATCAGTCACACTATCACTTGAATGAATCTGTTGCACATTAATATCATCATTCTTTTGTAGCTCATGTGTATAGAAAAACTTTGATGAAGCGTGCTTCGTTCTATCTCCTTTTATGAATCCTCCATTAAGATATGTTATGTATCCTGCATAATCTCTGTATAAAATTGTGGGTACATTATCACATTTTAAGTAATATTTTTCTCAAATGAGATGTATCATGGACCTCAACCATACACATTCTCGACTTACTTCATGAATAAATATTATCTCAGCATGGTTCGATGAAGTAGCTAGATAGATTGCTTTGTATATCTCCAAGATATGAAAATATCCTCACATGTGAACATATTGCATGTTTGAGACCAAAATTTATGCGGGTTAAATAAATACCCAGCATCAGCATAACTAACAAGATCGAGACTGCAATCTTTATAATAAAATAAGCCCATATCGGTAGTCTCTTTAGGTACCGTATATGTTTGATCTTATTCCGATGTCTTCTAGTAGGAGTAGAACTATATCTTGCTAACAAATTAATTGAAAAGGCTATCAGACCTTGTAGTAGTTGCAAGATACATTAGTACATCAATTGTACTAAGATGTGACACTTCATAACCAATTCAGTTCAGTATATTTCTCATGTCAGCAATAATCTATTGCTTTTAACAACTCTCCAAAAGTTTCAATAATTTTCAAGCTATAAGCTTATACAATATAAAGATTATAAATAAGTTATCCAGAAACTTTTATATGCTTAAAACATTTGGAATCCTTTAAAAAAGCTTTCATATGAATTTTGTCAAGTGACAATATTCAACATTTCATGAGTGACATCTTCAAGTATCTGAATTGCAAATCAAATAAGTTTTATTTTTACCAAGATGAATCCTTTCACGTCACTTAGTAAATGTTTCTACGTTAGCATGCTTAAATAAACGTAGTTTGAATCCTCATAATAATCATTCACAATATTGCGTCAATATTGTATCAAAGATATTAATGATATTTTATTTCGTATCGATTCACAGTGTGACATATTATTTGAGATCTCATCACTTTATTATTTTCAGGTGTCTAAACCTCTCATAAGATTTCGTGAAGTGTTATATCATGGGCTTTTTAAGAGCACATTGCCTTCTTATTATGATTATTTGTTCCTTATCCTTTTTCAAGGATTATTTCATTTGGAACAGATTGGTGTACCACGCTTCATGCATGCATAGACTTTGTCCTTTAGGGACAGAAAATAAGAGCACTTGCAGCTTAAATATGAAATGCTTTCGGCATTTGACTTGAACTATCTTTTGAATGAGGATCTGATGATAATTCCTAACATATTTCATAGTTGCTTATAATCTCCCCCTTATGTTAGAAAAACTAACATATATCCTCTACCTTCTTCGAGGAATTCATCTTTGTGCATCATGGTATATTCATGCAATGACTTTCTCTGATAGGGGATTTCTTCTTTAAGCTCTCCCCAACCCATATAAGGTGTTGCTTGCTTTCTCTTAGTCACTAGTTGTATACCGCACATCAAAATTATTAGATTGAGTAGTTCGTTCCTGACCTTGAATCAATTGAGAGGAAAGAAATAATCATAATTTATTGGTCTAATGAATACAAGTGTTATTGTACAACACATAAAGCTTTGTTCTCATTAGTAATGGTTCAGTTATTTATTGAAGACATTCAATGCCAAACTATCATTATCAAGATATATTGTCTTGATTACACAATTTGAAAATTACGCTCTTAACTCAATTTTATTAAGCAAGAAACTTTATGAATGTCATACTGCAGGTTGACAATATACGTACAAGTGATTATCTTATATCGATGCATCTTAATAGATCACATGACTGGAGAACGGGCCCATATTCACCTTTTATACTTTTCAGATTTTGAGGGATCAAATTCCAATATTAGTTTGTCCAACCAACTTATCATGAGAACAAGTAACACTAAAAGTTCATGAAGAATTTTCTAGTTCTTCAATTTATGTTTAATACTCACTATGCACATTTTCGCAAAGTAGCAATCGTTCATGTCAGTTTATGAACTTTTATTCTAGTAAACTCCAAGTTTACCATGACATGTACTTTTTTCTTTAGTATATTTCAATTTACTATTATATGAATAAATTTCACATTTACTACTTCATAAGTAGATTTCAAAATAACTCTTCTCAGTTATTATGTCTCTTTAGGAGATGACTTATGATATGATCACAATTAAGTGCGCGTTTGTATTGATAAGATTTACTAAATATTATTACATTCACCTCAGGGAATGAATCTGTACTTATAGCAATCAAAATTCTCATTCCTCGAGAATGAAATATAATCGTGCTTAAGCTTATCAGAATCTTTTTCAACATATTACCACTTCAAAAGCAAATTGAGGCATACATTTGATGTAGAAAATTTTCTCAAGCATATCTTATAATCATAATAAGCTTGTGAAAATAGTATCACTTGTGATGATTATTATCATCTTGTCTCTCCATGCTTATATTCGTACATTCAATCGCTTATCTGTTTTTCAGACATATTATGCACTGCTACCACATTCACTTCAGGAAATGGAGCATATTCAATGAGACATGTTTCATGACTTTTCATGAAATACAGATTATTTTGCCTTAGCCATCATTATATCATCAATATGATGCATTGAGATTTAAACTCAATGTCTTATCCATATAAAGGCGTCTTAAGCATAAAACGATGAGACTTGAACCCAATATTTTATCATCATGATACATCGGGACTCTAACCCAATATTTTATCCATATAAAGACGTATGATGTCATAATATCTTGAAACTGAAAATCCAATATTATTATACATTTAATAGTAAAAGAAAATAATATAAAAAAATAACCTTTTTTCATAATTTTTTTATAGTTCCTGGATTAGCATGCTGGCGAATTTCAATTCTCAAGTAATCAAGAAATTAATATTAAAAACAAGAAGACCTTTTTGAATAGTTGTATCCTTACCTCTAAAATAATCCTTGGAGGCATATTCACAGTAATACCGGCGACTATATGACCATGATGATTACCAAATATTATATATAGTACTAATTTCTTTAAATTAAATCTGTTCCTTGCACTTAATCATGGGTGATGAAACTCATAAATTATATGCAATAAATATAATCATAAGCCGCGATTAGAAATTAACGTGGCACGACATATTTATCTTTCGTAGTGAATACTTAAATCCATTGTTCATGGTAACTCTAAAAATCAAGATTCAAACTTCATTCTGTTTTATAGCAAAAATAGATATAATTTCTCCACATAATCTTAAATAATTGGACTTTTAAGAATAGACAAACTAAGTATTGCAGAAAGATAGATTACTCAATAACATATTACTTTATCTGCGATAGCCGTGTAATAAGATAACATATTAAAGCAACAAATCTCATAAAGGATTGAAACCATACAACACAAACCTCTTGAAACCGTACAATCTGTAAGGCAGTGATTGGCATTTTTGGCCAATTTCTCAATTTGTTAGAGTTTCGTGCTGATAATGTGTTATGAAATATAAAGCAAAGAAGAACAAGAATAGAGAGAGAATACAGAGTAATTGTTATTTATCTTGAGTGATGATTTACAATGAAGAAAACCCTTCTATTTCTAGGAAGAATTTGCTCCTAGTTTCTAATTAAATTCTTCCTCCTAGTTTCTAATTAAAAGGCAGATACTTCAAATACTGATAGATATCAACTAGATTTTATCTATATTTTTGATAGATATTCACTATAATGTAAATACATTTATAAAAAAAAGAATTAAGTTATACTCCGTCTTTTTTTTTAAAAGGACCTATATTAACTTGACATATCGTCTAAGAAGATTTTTTTTTTTTGAATCTTGTGTTTTAGAATTAAAGTTATGTCAAATATATTAAAATATTCTTTAATTTTATGATCTTAACATGACCCGTGAAAAGTTGAAATTAAAATATTGCTAAAAAAGTCATTTTTTTAAAATAGACTAAAAGGAAAATAGGGTACTCGTTTTGAAACGCAAGGACTATAGATTCTTCCTCCGTTTTAATTTATTTATTTTAATTTAATTAGATAAAAAATGAATAAAGTTTAAATCTTATTATTTTAAACTAAAAATATATATCATTTACCACTATAAAAATAATCTCTCTACCTTCACAAAATATATCGTAAAACTACATACACTCCATTGATTGGTGAATTTATACACTAAAAATAGGCCCTGTGATCTCGTGTTCTGTCC
>JAPEIP010000007.1:113115580-113127861 GCA_026120095.1 Capsicum chinense | reverse complement strand
AAGGGTCTTAGAAATATTATTTGAACTTTTTGCGCTTCATTAAAAGGCTATGCTTTAGACAAAATCATGTTTTCACCATTTTCCTAATATTCAAGTATTAAAAATTAATTAAATATTTATAAACGTTTTCTTATTAGAAGTCATTAAAATTAATGACAACTAATACCTTTTTCATTAGTTTCTTTCCTTATTAGAAGTCATCAGAATCAATGACAACTAATACTTTTTTCATTAGTTTAAAAATTCTAAATCCACTAAAGTTGATTTTAAGAAGATTTGAAAAATCTAGAAATAAATATGAAAGCGATAAATTAAGAAAAATATAAGAAGTACCAAATTTTTAAAAGTTTTAAGTAAGTAATCAAAGATTTTCTAAAGATTTAATTTTAAAAATAAGAAAATATTTTAAATGTACAAAAAATAAAAAAAATAATTGTACTAAAAATATGATTCAAATCGATGCGTCTCGCTTAGCCACTAGCAGCAAGAAAAGAGGTACGACATGACAAACACAAAAATGATGATCCATTAACCACTTGAAACTTCTAGTGGTAAAATATTATGTACTTACAATAAAATATATGTTATATTTTCATTATTATATTAAAGTACGAAGGTTCTTTGAGAAGTTATTTGAACTTTTTGCACTTCATTAAAATCTCCGCAATAGACAAAATCGTCTAAATTTAAATAATCAAAGCTTACACGTGTGAGATACGTGCGGTTAAACTAGTAATATTAAAAGTGTGAAGACCATTAGAAAAGTGATTCAAACTTTTTGCCCTTCATTAAAAGTTTTTACTTTACACAAAATCTTCTCTTTACCATTTTCTTATTATAATATTAAATTATTATTTTAATATTTAATATTTAATATTTAAAATTAATTAAAATTCTTTTCTATCAAGGTAAGAAGTCACGTTATTTAACATTTTTAAACCAATTAAAATTTACACTACATAATAAAGAACATCTATAATTCTATTAAAATAATATTTATAGAACAACAAAGAAGAAACTAGAAGTGCCAAAATTTGAGGAATTCATAGGTTAATAGAGGGGGGAAAAAGAAAGAGTCATATAGCTAAAAAGAATTAAATATACTAAAATTTTTAGTAGGAAAAAAAGTGTCCTAGCAGCTTTTTATGGAAAAAGCTATGCATGGAAGGAATAAATTTAATAACCAAGATAAGAAAAAAATTATGCATGAAAAGGAAAAAAAATTTAAGGAGCAAAGATGAGAAAGTATAATAATTATTCTAATATTTAGGACTTTTAAATTAATTGAAATGATGTAGTAAAAAATTATAATATTTAACACTTCTAAATTAATTAAAATTTTATCTTTTATAAGAAAAGAATTTCTATAATTCTATTTAAATAATCAAATTTTACTAGAAACATATGTATAATTGTTGTACTTCTATGTTTTCTTCTTATTTTGATATTTTGATTAATGATTGATTAAGTTTTTTTCTTGCATTCCTTATCATCATATTTTTTTTCTTTCTTTACTTCTAGTTAATAAATTTAAATATTATATATGTGTTATACATAATTGACAATGAATTCTTCTTTTTAATAATTTCTCATGTTTCTTTTTCAGTTGAAAAATTATACAAAACAAGCATGTTGTCGCCGAATGAAGTAGTTGAAAAAATTAAAGGTTTATCTCTTTTCCTTCTCAACTACTTTTTGCGGGAGTAGTATTTCTCCTTCCGACTACCGCAAGTTTTACTCCTTTCACATGTATTGGATAGCTTATAAGTATATTTGTTATATATTCCGATAATGTGTAGTGCTAAATTTATTAAAGCAACATCATATAGCACTATTATTATAGTGATTCCAATTCATTCAACTATTATTTTTTTCCTTTTTGATAGATTTTTCATGCACTGTTTGTTTGTTGTATCATATAGTTCATTCTGAAATATTTTGTTGATTAACTTTAGTGTTTCTTTGTTAAAAAAAGAAAAAATAAATTCTTCTTTTTTCAATTTAAAATTTGTATTTTATGCAAGTTAAAAGCTTTAGTCAAATTTATGAAATATGATTTTTAGGTTTGTTTTTCAATCCTTTTTCTAGCAGTGTCCGAGTTCAAATTGTATTGTAGATTTTTGGCCTCACACCTTAAGCCGACACCGACTCGATTCCCTCCAACAAACCTTCCAACGCATCGTCTCATCCCTTTTCGTATAAAGAGGTGTGCGTGGAAAAACTAGAAGTTGCGTGAAATTTTTAGAAAGCTGCAAGGTGGCAGCTAGGTAGAGGCTCAAAGAAATATTCCGCAAAAATTTACCTTAATCGTTGA
This sequence comes from Capsicum chinense, assembly GCA_026120095.1. Taxonomy (NCBI): domain Eukaryota; kingdom Viridiplantae; phylum Streptophyta; class Magnoliopsida; order Solanales; family Solanaceae; genus Capsicum; species Capsicum chinense. The sequence goes on along the minus strand of JAPEIP010000007.1, from coordinate 113,125,547 downwards.
AATCGTACCATGAAGGTACATATGTATTCAATTCTAATTGGTTGGAATGAAATCCATTTACCCCAATAATTTTTAATTTCAAATTTCTTTAAAAAGTTCAGAATTAGTACGAGAATGAGGTTTCAATCCTATCTATATCCCAAATTCAAAATTTTCTCTAGTGAAATTTCCTAAATACCCTCGAATTTTCTTTTTCCCACATCGATTGATGCCCAAAAATTCAATCCTCGATTTTTCCTATAAAAGGCTCATTATGAAGAAAAATTGGACAAGCCTTAAGGGTGAGAAAGAAACCTTTGAGCAAAAAATCTCGACATATTACAAGAAAGGGAAATTCTAATTGAAAATTTTCTAATTGAAATTTCTCTTAATTTAGTTTTATTTTCTTCTTCTTCTTCTTCTTCTTCTTCTTCTTCTTCTTCTCCTCATCATCATCATCCTCCTCCTCCTCCTCCTCCTCCTCCTCCTCCTCCTCCTCCTCATCATCATCATCATCATCATCATCATCATCATCATCATCATCATCATCATCATTATTATTATTATTATTATTATTATTATTATTATTATCATTTCTCTATAGTCATAGTAGTATTTACTCTTTTTATCGTGTTGTTAGTAGTTGTAGTAATGGTGGAGTTTCTTGCTATAGATGGCTTTAAAAGCCACAGGCTTTCTGTTAAAGATTATAATTGATGTGCTGATGTTTTTTTGGCTGCATAGCTCTAGTTTTGATGTTCTTGTATGGATGTGCTGATGTTTTGTTGTTTAGCCTTCGCTAAAAGCTACTTTGATATTTTCGATTGAACTTTAAATCATTGTCTGTAAATATTGTTTGGTGTAGCTGAACTCCTACTTTCTTGTTTGTCTTTTAGCTTTACTCCTTCACTGTTATTCTTTTTTCCTACTCCTATTGTTTACCAGTTCAAAATTTCTCGATTTTAGTTTCTTTGTTTTTCTTTTCACTATTTTTTCGTTGATAGGATTAAGGTTTGATCTGTTATTTTCAGTTTAATGTTTCTAGTCTTAAAATTTTTATCACTTTTTTCTTTCGATTAGTCACGTTTGTGAAATTTTAATCCCCTGTTTAGATTAATACTGATTGTTATAGTTTAAGTTTATTGTTTTGACTTAACATCTTTTGTTTTAACTCCTAATTTATTGTTCCCCTTTAAAAACAAAAATTATTTTCTTTAATTTGAGGTGGGTTTACTACTTGTTTGTCAAAATTCTAGCATTTTATTTTTTTGGGCTTATTGTTTCTTGTTTCAGTCTCCAATATATTATTTTAACTTCGCAACTCTTGTTTTGATCCATCACTGCTTCATCTTGGTTTCGTTTGATGTCTAGCCTATTATTTCAAACTTGAGTGTTGCTTGTTTATGTTGAATGGGACTACTCCTAAAGTTCTCCTTTGACTTACCATGTCAAGATGGAACATGGGGTTACACTATATTAATGTTTTGAAATCCGGGGATCCTCTAGGATATTTTGATATTTAAAGTCCTTGCGATGAGTCAAAGAGAGGAAATAATGAGTGTGAATAATAGAAATGGATATTATTTATGCGTTTCACTCAATTTTATACGCTCCTAGCTTCCACAATATCTTAGAGTAAAAGAATAGATTATGCACTTTGCTTCTTATTTTGTTAATTTGTATTTTTCCTTTGCTATGAATTATTCAGTTTAAGTACATAGTTTCTTTTTTTTTTTTTTTTTTAAAAAAACTTGGACAACTCTTTATATATGCCAGTTATATTGCCATTGTTATGTCAAAATTCATTATTGATTTCATTTGATGCTATGACTCTTCTCTTTTCAGTTATTTGTTGCAATATTTTTCTACTTTTTTTCTTTCTTTTCATGTTTGCTCTCTTCTACAAGTATATTAATTCTATTTTCTTTTTTGTTGCTATGTTGCATGTGCATTTGAGTCCATTCGGACCCTCCAAGCCTATCTTTTCATTTTTCGGGGGATTTATCCCGATAAAGTCATGTCGAACAGATCTCGAGATGAAATTTTCGATGGCGTGCAAGAAGATGAAAGAGAATAAAATGGGTCAAATTCATTGATGAATTTTCTAAAAGACTTGAAAAATCTCAATTTTTTTTTATTTTTTAAGATTTATATTTATTTATTTATTCATTCATTTTGAGCCTCGAAGTCAAAGTTGTAACTTAGTATAGGTGCAACAGGTTTTGAGCCTCAAAGGTTTGAACTAGATTAGGACAGGTTGTGGGCCAAAAGACCAAATGATTAGATTAGGACATATGCCGGTGGGCCAAAAGCCCAATTAGACTAGGACACATTCATTGGGAAGATTTGGACCAAGAGCCTAAGTCTTTAGTTTTCCTTTTACTATTTTTATGCTTTATTTGCTACTAGCATTTTTTAAAAATTTAGTTAAATTCCCCACTAAGTCATCCAAAAAAAAAAAACTGGCTTTGCACAGATCTCAAAGACAAACTTTTTCTTAATCGATTTCTTTCTAAAAAACAAACTTCTTTCAAAGTTAGTCAAAAAAGTTGCTTCCAAATAGTTCGGACAACCACAAGTTAGTGTATATTTTAGGTACCTTACGAACCTTCCTAAAGTGTTAATAAGAACCTCTTATCCGGAATTCTCTAAAAATCTAAGTTCTTTTTCTGTTTTAAGGAATTAGAATTTTCTTTAATGCTTTTCCTGATTTTCCTAAATAAATTAAGTGGTGAGTCTGTTTTGCAAAAATCGAGTTTGAACATTTTTTCAAAAGTATTTAAATTCGTAAAAAATACAATAATCATCTTTTCTCTACAAAACAGAAATGATGAATCTACTGTGGAGTTTATCTAGGTTCTAACTAAATATTTGAATTAACTTCTTTGACTAACTATTCGGGTTTTAATATTTAAACTATTTGTTTGCATATGTGTTTAAATTGTTCCATTTCATGACATACTTCCACATTTAAAATATATAAATTATTTGGAGTTTCGCGGTTGTCACGACTCTTATTGTTCAATTCCAAAATGAAATATTGGAAATACGATGATTTGTTAGCATGTTAGGCGTTCGATGACTATTCATATTTCCAAACCCAAGTCGTCCACTTAGGAACCTGGTCCCAGCCCACTCTAAATACCTAGGATAGAGAGAAACCAAAACCCTTTTTTTAAGCATGAGCCTAGGATAACCCAATACCTGAGGGGGTATTGGACCCATTAGAAAATTTACCCTGCGACTATTGACCATGAGTCAATTACAAATGAATCATACTTATGTATTGGAGAAATATATGTTATTTAATTCAATCCATTATTGTCTAGGTAGGAGGAAGGTTTATTTTGTTTGCTTCCGGGTAGGAATGACTCAACCTTATCCTTGCAGAAGATTCTAAATGGTTACAAAAATTGACAACTTCCTTAAAGTGTAGTGGTTCTATATGAGTGCAAAATATAAAGAGACTGTTAGGACGCATATCGGGCACCTACCTTCACTTATGGAAATGGACACTGGCCTGAAATAATCCACGTGATAGCGGAATAATGGGATGATGATAACATGATGTTCGACTTCAGGGAATTTGAATTGACCCCCACTATCGAAGAAGTGGTAAATTTTTATGAGACCACCGATATTTTCTTCAAAAGGAGGAGCACACCCGACAACAATATTCTAGTACTTATCGTATGGAACCGTCAAAAGATACAAGATATATTTTTGATAAAAAATGATACTTGGTTGGGGGAACATGACAGGGAAAACATACCTTTTCAAGAGTTGTACCAATTTGGAAGGTATAATGCTTTTGAAAAATTTGGACATAAATTTGAATCAAAGTCAAAATGAAAGGAGAAAAGAGCATTTTCTTTCATGGTGAGCTTACTTGGGACTATGGTGTTCCTATAAGGAGAAAATGACACCATTCATCCAAGCGCCATCATGGTGACACATGCCCTCTTCTACGGAGTGAATTACAGCTCCACTAAGGTATTCCACACCTTATCCCCTATGATTGTCGTGAAAATATATTAGGCTTTGGTACATTATCAAAAGTGGAATTATTTATTTCAAGGATGTTATCTTATCTTGCAATGATGGATGATGAAGCATTTGTTAAAAAATCCTAGGGTGGAGAAGCAAGACCCCTGAACAAAGGTAAATATTTTTTCATCACATAACATTTGGTTGTCTCTGCAAACTTTTAAGAGGGAAACGACCCCAGAATTTTGGTTCAAGACTTTTAGGGAATTATGAAACAACGATGTCCAGTGGTCGATTAAATATCTTCGTCTAGGGAAGTACAATACTCGAGAGAATAAGTGAACTTTTTTTGTACTTCCAGGTCTCAGGGGGACTCGCCCTTATATTCCTGACAGAGTCCTTAGACAATTTGAAATCAAGCAGGAAACATCGTAAACTGCACCTATGATTAGATTCATCACCGAGTATGGATAAGGTGACACCCCACTGACTTCATAGTACAAGAGTGGAAGAGAATAAAGACTAGGGAAATCTCTTTCTATATCGGGTATGAACTCGAGGTTAGTGACACCTACAAATAATGGTTGAAGAAGAATCTTGTCAGACCATTAGTCATAGGCCCGAATGTGGCCACACAAATTGCTGATGTAGATACGAAACATTAGATTTAGCTCCATAGGCTTCAGGATGAATTCTAAAACAGTGAGATTGCACACCAAAAAATACATATGGAGGATGCCTCAATGATACACCAATTGAGAGAAGAATTAAAGCGATCCAGTCAAGAGGTGGATGATTCTAGGTGAAGTTTGATTGATTTGGATAATTGCATGGTTTTCGAGATTGATAGCATAGGAAAGATAAATTATGAGAATATAGAACAATTATGCGAGATTCATTTGATCACCAACAGATATCACATATGGCAAAAGGTAGATAAATCTAAGAGGGCGAAGGCCAATAAGGGATCATCCAGATGTTTATTTTTTCTATTTTCATCCCCTACACAGGACCTTGTTCTTTTCTCATGTATTTTTTCCTTTTCCTAAATATTGTATCCATTTTGTGCAACTTTGTAGAAATTTATGTCCGTTTATATATCTATGGAGAATTTGGGAATAATGAATTGGAATTAAAAGGCATATATTTCCTCCTTATTTGCTAGGCCAACCCTTGGCTCAAAAAGGTCACCCATCTAGGATACACACTTATTATAATGTAGTTGTATGATATAACTGTCTTATGTGTTTATATGCATTTGTTCGATCTTAGGCAAATTACCCACTATATTCATGTGGATCAACTTGCCTACGATGGATACAACTCTATGTGTTTACTTCTTGTTGAAGATCTTGTGTTATTTGTTATGTATGGGATCTAACATATCATCCTTTGAGTTATTTTACTCTGCAAATAATAAAAAACTATTCTATGCTGAAATAATCTGGTTAAACATCCTTGCTTCACCCGATCAAAAGCTCATAAAGTCCCATCACCTAGCCATCATTCAAATAAAACTGAAAATAATGAGGACAATGCTTTATCATTAGGAACAATGTGATAGCAGAACAAAGCAAAATGATTATTAAGATCGCAAGGAATATGGAAATGTTCCAAGAGGAGATGAACGGTATTAGATATTTGGCTAGTCTGGCTATCACCATCAATGCTCTTGTGCCAAGAGGACACATGAATCCACTTCAAATTCTCCCCTCAATACCCCTATTCTTGGGAATCATCCAAATAACATATTATCTGCCTCTGCTTCCCAATTGCCAACAGATCCGATCATCAATAATCCACCATTTCATACTCTATCTATCCAAAACACCAATTGAGAGAACAACCCAGATGCTTACCATCCATAAAATCCATCCCCAACTCCACAAAATCCATCTCTAACTTCACAAAATCCATCTCCAACTCCACACAAAATCCATTCCCAATTCCTCAAAATCCATCCCTAATTTTACAAAATCCCCGTTAAATTCCACCAAACCATTCTTAAATTCCACAAAGTATCCTTAATCCCTAGAATGTCCTTTCTACTTACCACCCAACTTTTTCTCAACCTCAAAATCACGCTACCATCCTAAATTCTTCTCATATCCAACCTACACCTCCAACTCTTTTTCATTTCATTTCATTCTTTGATATATATAACCCCTTTCCTAATCCTGAGGTAGACCATTATGAGGAGAAAGAAAAGAAATGGAGGCCCGAGCATGAAAAAATTATGAGGATCAAGGAATCTCATAGAATATAGGATAATGATGGTCTTGGTTATGATAATTTATGTGTTCACCCTAGGGTAGATCTACCAAAAGCGAATATGATCCCTAAATTTGAAATATTCAATGGCACCAAAAATCCCGTGGATAACTTATGAAAATATTGTGATCAAATGGTCGAAGTAGGAAGGAATGAGGCATTGCTAATTCGTCTATTCAATCGAAGCTTAGGCAGTGAAGCTTTAGATTGGTTTATATCTTAGGAACTAAAAAAATGGTCTGGTTGGATGGTACTAGCTAAAAACTTTCTCAACAAGGTTATATACAATGTTGAGATTGTTCCTAACCGATATTCACTAGATTGCATTAAGAAAAGGAATGATGAATATTTTTAGGACTATGCCTACCGCTGAAGAAAGTAAGCTGCTAAAGTACAACCTCCAATGATTAATGATGAAATTATGTCAGTGTTCTCTCGTGATCAAGAAGGAGAATCTTACACTACGATGGTATCAGAGGTTCGAGCAATATTTATGGATTTAGAAAAAATTTAGGAGTCGCTAAAGGAAGGTATTTGTAAGACCCCGTAAAGTTCTTAGCTTAAATCAGTCCTTTAGGCTTGTTAAGGGATCCCAGACTTAGAATATTTTAGCTAAGTATTTAGACTTAGTGTTATTTTAGTCTTCGAAAGTTGGAAATATTATTTTGTGACCTTTACATTCATTAAATGTTGATATTGGAGTTAATTCATGATCAGGAATGTCAATAGGTGTTCCCGGACAAGTTTTAGATTTTTCGAACCTTATTTAGAGCATGTTTGAGTGCCCAAAATAATGAGTCGATGCGATCTCAATGTGTCGCGTTGACCATCCTGTCGATAAGATAGTTTTTCCCCAGCTTTAGTGCAAATTTCAGTGAACCAATGTGGACTCGATGCATTGCGTTGGCTATCGTGTCGATGCCAACGACGCGATGCGTCGGCCTGTGTGTCAGTAACACAGTTTTTCAGTCATTAAAAGACCGTATCCTTGAGGGTATTTGGGTCTTTTTCCCACATCCTTCGTCCCCCAAAACATTAAATTAAGCCCTTTGGAGAGCAAATATACTCATTCATTCTCCAATTTGCTCAAGAACAAAACCCTAGGCGCTCAAGTTTCAAATCAAGAACTTAAGATTTTCACTGTTAATTTTCAGAAATTCTGTAACTAAGGTATGTGAAGTGTTCATCCAAGGGTCCCTTCCACCATTGGAGTCCAAGAAACTATTTTTAGACCTCAAGTATATGAATTCCATGTTGGGTTTGATAATATCCATGTTTAAAAATGATTAATTGAGTTTTAAATCCATGTTTCATGATCAATTTTATGTGGAGTTAATTGATTTATATATGTTACCATGTGAAATCATGCTAAAGCCTTCAAATGGTGAATTTAGTATTGAAATTGTGTGCTCACATATTGATTAGTACTATGTGCAATATTTTTGCCTTTCAAGTGATTGATGAATTTAACATGTGATTTGAATAGTGAAGTTATATCATTTTAGCATGTGTTTAAGTTCATGACATGCAAGTGTTTGTTAAAATGCCCCACTGAATGAAGAATGATCAAATGCTTAGTTTACATGTTTCAAGTTTATGCCATGTCTCTTATCTTGTGCTATCGAGTCCTGGGGGTATTTAATAGCCGATAATTTAGCTGCTTATCTAGAGCCATGGTCAGTCATAGAGTAGAATTAGTCATGTCTTGATCGGTAGAATTCAGCCAGTTACAAAACGTAAGAAAACTCAGTGAACTTAGAATCAGTCCAGCTCAGTTCAGTAAAATCAGTTCAGTTCAGTTATAAAGTACGATCAGTAACAGTTCAGTCTAGCCTAGTACAATTTAAAATTCAGTCCAGTGTCTATTCAGTTGGGAGTAGGATTCAGCACTGAGTGAACCCAAGGATGGGGACTTACCTGCCAGTAGAGGGTGAAATCCTTAAAAGTAGTCCTTGCATTCCAGAACTACGTAGCCAGTGTAGGTTGAGACATCAACCTGCTAGTTGAGGGTTGATGAGGTGATCTACTTGCTAATTGAGGGTACCATCATTCTCGTTCAGAGTACCTACCAGATGAGGGTTTCTCAGCACTTGTCCTTACCCGTGGTACGATATTGACACCCTTCCAACTGGAGTTATAGGTTGGACCCCAATCAGTTTAGAGAGGGGAATATTGGTTAGATAATTACTTCTACAGTCTCAGTTCCAGTCTCAGTCACAGAATAGAACTCAGTTCAGTTCTACAGATTCAGGACTATCAGACATAGTCACTCAGCTCAGTACAAAACTCAGTATGGTTTCATAGTATTTAGAACTATCAGATACATTCATTCAAATAATCATTAATATAGTATTTGTAAACTCAGATATCGGTTATCATTATTCAAATTTAGTACTCAGTACTAGCATGATCTCAGTTGCAATCTATGTATTAATGCATGTACTCTTACTCAGTTATACTCATGTTATTTAGTTATTATTGTGCATACATATAAAACCATGGATTTCATCCTACCTCACCGAGCATACTAGTACATTCAAAGTACTGATGTATGCTTTTTCTTTGTGCTATGATGTCTTATATCATAGGTTCAGACGCATGGGCTCCAGAGCACCCTTAGCAGTTCTAATTCTCAACTTTGAGAGTAGTGGTGAGTCCTCATAGTTCGAGGACATGCTTATTATTTATAGTACTTCAGTTTTATTTCAATAGATAGAGTTAGCTAGGGGCTTGTCCCATCAACTCCACAGTTCAGACAGTTAGAGGCTTTTCAGACTTGAGTATCTTCAGACAGTTGTTCAGTTTTTCAGTACTTATATTCAGATTTATTTACAGATGTAAACCTTATGGCATATGTTTTTGCCTATATCTATTATCATTACAGTATTTATTACACAGTTATTATAGCAGGTACCAGTCATGGGTTAGCTTGTGGTCCTTCGAGATTTTAAGCACCATGTAGTGTCTGGGGTACAGAATCGGGGCATTATAGTATTCAAACGGGAAAGATTATAAGATCCTAACATTATTTAGGTTTTTTGGGTTTCGAAAGAAGAAAAAGAATGATATGATTACTATCTCTATTGATGCTGTTGCTAAATTTAGGAGAAAATTCAAGCTCCATATCCAAACATCCAACCCCAATAACAAGCTCCACAATAAAATATCATAACCCAATATCAAGTTTCGTAACTAAATTACTATCCCAATGTCCAAACCACCCTTCTAACTCACTAAGAGAACGTCCAAGCACCTTTAAATTATCATGAAGTACCCCCTTCCGCCAACCAAAATAATTACAACCTCCCTCATCCAAACCTTTAAAAGAAACCCTCTCAAAAATTTATACCACTAGCTGAAAATTGTACCCAAATCTTCGAAAGATAAAGAGAAGTCGGTTTTTTGTAGCCTATTCAACAAAAGCCTACCAATACTATTTCGTAATTTATCATATAGATCAGAACTATGCTTATCATTCAGGAGTGTCTGTGCAAAGTACCAAAGATTGCATTAATCTGAAATATAAGATCCAAGACTTGATTGATTAAAAGTTCATTACTTGTAACACCCCGCACTTTTGGGCTAAAGTTGAACCATCTGTCCTATGTTTATAAACCTAAACCCAATGGTTTATATCTATTTATAGGAGTGAATAAAATTTACTTAGCATGGGAACATCCTTGGAGTTGAATATACATCGTAAAAATCTCCTTGCTCAAAAGTTAAGTTG
>JAPEIP010000007.1:113084531-113110927 GCA_026120095.1 Capsicum chinense | reverse complement strand
TTATGCACGTTTTATCACTGATAAAAATCCCTAGTTCATATTTATTAAGAAAAAGAAGAGAAAATAATCTAGGGTTGAGAGATTAAGACTCAATAGTCAAAGTTTCTCAACGTTTCCATCAATCTAAGGTATATGGGGCTATCCTATATCTCATGGGCATAGTTTTTATGATTTTAACAAGTTTTAAAGTTATATATGTATGTATATGTATTGAGTTTTGGAAAATTGTTTTAAGAACTTGTATCGTGAATCAAATTTGATGAAAGTACGTAAATGTCATGGGGTTTGTTCCATAAAATTGATTTATAATCTCGTGCATATGTGATTTGAATTCAAAAAGTGATTTACAAATGTAAATTATGAAATTCCCTTTCCCCATGAAGAAATTTATTGACATTGCATAGTATGAATTGCGAGTTCATTTTGAGAGCATGACTTAAGAGCCTCCTTTTTATCACGAGATTTATGTATAACTAATATTGGGGATGGTTTATAAATGATGGCGATCTTGAGTTTAATTGCCTCTTTGGCCATTATGAATTATCGTTTGCACACATTTAATAGGGGTATTTTTTATGCTAAAGGCTTTTATGTCTTAACTAAAAAAAATGCATGAGTTGAATAAATGAATTGACCACTACGTGTTAAAGTCTTATCAATAGAGTGTTTTGCATAAGTCTTTATATGTTTTTTTATAATAAGAACTCTCTTGTGATTGGATAATTCTTTTGGCGGTCATTTACATATTTTGAATGAAAAGGGCTTTGGAATTGATATGATATGAATGACTTACAAGTCTTGGTATGACAATACCCAGAGATGATAGGCCCTTAACAGAATAAGCATTGAATGTTTTATAAGCATGAAGCATGGTTTTAAAAAACTAAAATTGGGCTTAAAGAGAGCTAGTTCGTTACCCAAAGAAGGCTTAAGTTCAGATAACTCATACCCCAAAACCATATTTTATTGAAATGGTTTTATGATATTATATAATATGGATTTTATGCTAGCGACGGTCTTATGATGTAGTAGAAATTAGATACTCCAATCTTTGCGGCAAACTTGGATTGGGGGCTTGGCCGCCAAGTCAATGGTGGATTCCATATAGCCCGTGGGATCATAGAAATGTAGGGTGTACCATCTAGCTCAGAATTAATACAAAGAGTTAAGTCATGATTTTAAGAATATATGTTGAAGCTCATCAAAATATGCCCATTTATTTTCATATGTTTTGTGATGATATGTTTTTATGAAATGCTCTCACTTATGCTTTGTACAAATATTTTATTTTTGGATTATTCTACGTACCAGTACTTTTGTGTATTGACCTCCTATATTTCAGGTTTTGCGGTATAGTCCCATGGTCCATCACATCAATATAACACTTGGGATATGACAGAATAAGTGAGCCATCTATCTTTCGGGAGACATTTACTTATATATTGAGTCTTTCACTATATGGTCCAGCCAGGGGATTTATCCCAGCCTAGATAGTTTTATTTAGAGGCTTCATAGACGAGAGTTGAGTATTGTACTGACATAATTTTCTTAACAAAGTTTGAATTATAATGAATCTCCATTGAATATTATTATATCTTTCGTACTTTGATTTATGTATGGATTATGCTTATGATTACATGATAAGGGATCTCTTGAGCCTTCATGGTTCGGGATGCCTGTCGTGGTCAACACTTCAGCTCGAGTTGTGACAAGCTTGGTATTAGAACAAAGTTCATGGTCCCAGGGTGTCTATGAAGTCGTGTTGAGTAGAGTCCTTTTTATGAGTGTGTAGTGCACCACACTTATAAGGAGGGAGCTACATGGCATTTAGGAGATATTTCCCATTCTTTCATACTCTAGGTCAATCCATTGTGTTGACCATATAGAGGTTATCCAAATTCCTTCTTTATTTTGATTTTATTAGCTTATTCTTATTGTCGAGTCGATTCAAGTGCAGAAGCTTAGAGTTTAAATGATGTGGTCCTTTATAATTGAGTCATAAAAGATTCTAAAATAGTACACGGACTTTAGAGGAGTCCAATAGTGCCTCAAGATGTATTAATTCAAGTCTATACCTTTATCCTGATAAAATCATGCTTTTCTGCTCGAGGTATGAAGTGTATTCAATTTCTTTTGGAATCCTTATTGCAGATGTCATGCTTAAGGGTAGAGATATATACTAGAATATTGGAACAGTATTTCCACTTGAGTAGTAGTATATGTTTAGGTGTCATGACCTATCGGTAGTAAGATGGTACAAATGTTAGTGATATGATGTCACAAGTTTAGAAGTCAGAGTGAGGGTGACTTTTGCATAAAAAAGCTAGTTTTAGTTGTATAAACTTTGATTGAGGGTCGGGTTTTCATTTTATTGTGATAGATAAATATTGTAGCAATATTTTTAGATTGTAGGTAGTCTGTGAAGGACGTGATTGGCTATGATTATGATTTATTCAAAATAGGGAAGGATCTCAGAATGGATAGTTATGGTGTTGTAGAAATTATTTATAGTCTATGAATAAAAAGGGTTAGATTAGTCAATAAGTTATGGGTAGAGACTCATTGGTGTAAATGGAATTTGAAAGTACTCTAAATGTACGCATGGGTAAGTAAATATGATATGATAATGTGGGATATATTGATAAGATCGTAATGGGTTATAACATAAATTAAGATCGACTATTCCTATTATGTGACTTTACCCCCTTGATTTTCTTTTCTATAGTCATTGTAAACTAGTACTATACATGAGAAGGTATGTATTAGATTTTGAGGTATAGTAGTAATGTCGTGGAGAGGATGAACTTATAGGCCATAGTTAAGTGAAATAAGAGACTTAGGTTGATATTTCTATTCGACTGATTAATATAGTATATGGCATGTTTCATATGATTAGTGTTATTAGACAATAGGCTTGAACTTTAGAAGGGGGAGTGTAGTGGTAAGATTAGTAGCTCAAGATTGATAATGCATGTTTTGTGGGAATGAATTAGTTGGCTTGATGTAATGTTTGAAATTGTCTAGATTGGCAACTTATTGAATAAGGATATACATATATATATATATACATATATATATATACATATAGTCATGAGGACTAGTATTAAAAAGATGAATTGTGGTTGAGTCATTAAGTGTATAAGAGTGTTAAGTATATAAGATTAAGTCGAACCCCAGGTAACATGTGGTTAGATAAGGTTTTAGGTGTATAAGTGCCACATTTACCTAGTTCATGTTATCGAATTTCTTAATATGGAGAAGTCTAAAGAGCTACTGTATGGTGTTCCTTAGAGCTGAATTGTGGGAAATATAGGTATATGATACAAGCTCTTGGTCTAGTTTTAATTTTTTTAAGATGTAAGGGTATGCGATTAGACGTTTAATACAAGAATATTAAGTAGTGGATTGTTATGTAATAAGGAGTGTGGAGGTGCATGCTCATGAGAGTGTGAGTTATAGGACGATGGCTATATAGGATAGTAAAAGATAAGGTAGTGCTTTTGGAAAACAAGGCCTTTAGAGTATAGTTTATCTGGGAGAGTCCAGCGTTTATGTGTATTATGATACCCCATTGTGTAGAGTGTTACGCTTGAAGATTTAATGAGAGGATATGTCCTCAAGTCCATCATTTTGACTTTGATCTAAGGGGGAGATGATGAGTTAAGGTATTTCTCGAATTTTCTCATGGTGGTAAATTTTGGGGAAAATTCATGATAAATCTATTCCTATTCAAGAAAGCTCCTCCTACTTCAATTTAAGAGGTCATCCTACCAATGTCTTATGTATCAAGTCCTGCCTATGTCTAAGGTCTGAGTTCTTTATGTAGGTCATGTCATGTTCTGACCTCCAAACTAGATGCAATAATGTCTCTCATTGATCCAATATTCCAAATATTTAAGCTCCATGTTATGTTGCTCGTGATTCATAAAATCCATGTCTTAGATAATGCTCCATTCTAAGAAACTATGCTTTCTATATGTTACCGATTTATCTTACTTTGGGACTAGCTAGAGTGATAAGGTTCATGCAAACTCATGACTATCTCATCTCTAAAATGAGAAGCGATAGCTTCAAGTACCAATCCTTGTCTCAATCATTGACTTTATGTTATACGACTCATGATATAAGAGCTCATGTTTCTCAATGTGGGTTGTCCCAAGAACTCGTGCTATGTTGTGTTTATGCCAGAACGACTCTCTACTTATGATATTGACACTTGATATATGAAGCACTTCATGATTGTGTCATATCTTCACCTCATGTTCCACTGTAAGTAGAGCAATAAATATAAGTTATAATCAAATAGTGTTACCCCTATTCATGATTCTTATGCCCGGGTACCTCAATGACCCTCAGTATGTTAGTATGATGGTGGTTATGGAATTGTAGTAATGTTTCAGGTAGGGGTGCAGATGTTCTTGAATATGAAAATTTTGATATGATTTCTCGAGGTAAGGTTATAGGTGAAGGAGAGAAGAAGGAGATGAAATTTTGTATGGGAAATAGTTAGGAAGGAGATGCGTGGCAAAAATTTTGTGAGAGTAATTATATTTACCGGTCTTAGTGGAAAGATCCATGAAATGGGTGTAGTTGAGATAAGCCTGAATATTGTGAATTATAGATACACAAGTCATTGTGTTAAGTGGCTAGTACTCTTAATAAGACATAATGTTGTTTGACTATAGTGATAGGATGGAGTAGTATTCTTGGATGGATGTGAAGTATAGAGCCCCAAAGCTTAAGTTAGCATCTTCTAAATTTGGGTTAGGCTTATGTATGGAAGCAATGCATAGTTAGATTTTGGATCTTGTAGCAATATGCATTGTGGGAAAATTGCAAGTTAGAAATGATCAAGCTGGTGGTTCGTAGAACAATGCATAGTTGAGGAGTATTGTTAAGCTTAAAGTCTATTTGCCATGTTATGTGAGGTAGAGAGTACCTCTATTTCTATGTCCTGCAAAACCTTATTTCATAATTAGTACTGAAGTAAATCAGGCCTATGATCATCAAATAAACTCATGACCTATGCTGTGATGATTATGGTCCCTAGAACTTATGTGCAAGGTCATCTCTATGTTAATTCTTATTACTTACACTTCGTGCTTACACGTTTTACTAAGGGGTTATCATGAAGCTCTTTTTGATGCCGTTGAATATTCTGTTGAGGAAAAATATTTAGTCCAAGGTCACGTTCTTTATCCCATACTTGTAAAGCTTAAAGAAGTTCCTACCCATTATTTGAGGACGAATGATCCCGAAGGAGAGATAATGTAACACCCCACACTTTCGGGCTAAAGTTGAACCATCTTTCCTAAGTTCATAGACCTAAATTCATTGGTTTCTATCTATATAGAAGAGTTAATAACATTTACTTTTTGTGGGAACATCCTTGGAGATGAATATACACCATAAAATCTCCTAGCTCAAAAGTTAAGTTGAACACTTTCCTATCGATTGACCTTTAGTTGATGATTTTGCATGGGTTAACTTCCATTGACCATTTATCCTTGGATATAGAGAGTTATGTGGACTACTATATTTAAAATTGAAGCCCTTCAAGTCTTCTTTTCAATGCCACCAACCGTTCGTCAATCTGAGTCCGGAGTCAAAAGTTATGAGTGTTTGAATGAGGCACTGTCCAGGCTGTGCCCTTGTGTTATTTCGAAGGAAAAAAGGTCCTTTCACGTCCCATAACCGTCCCTAAACATCTATAGACTAAATTAAGGTCATTATTCACGTTTTATGATAGAAAAAATCTCTAGTTCATCTTCCTTAAGAACAAGAAGAGAAAACAACCTAGGGTTAAGAGATTAAGTCTCAAGAGTCAAAGTTTCTCAAGGTTTCCGTCAATCTAAGGTACATGGGGCTATCCTAAATCTCATGGGCATAGGTATTATGATTTTAACAAGCCTTAAAGTTATATATGTATGTATATGTATTGACTTTTGGAGAATTATTTTAAGAACATGTATCATAAATCAAATTTGATGAAAGTATGTAAATGTCATGGGGTTTGTTCCAATTTTTAATCTCGTGCATATGTGATTTGAATTCGAAAGGTGATTTACAAATGTGAATCATGAAATTCCCTTTCCCCATGATGAAATTTATGGACATTGCATGGTATGAATTATGAATTATTTTTGAGAGCATGACTTAAGAACCCTTTTTTTATTGCGAGATTTATGTATAACTAATGTTGGGGCTGGTTTATGGATAATGATGATTCTTGAGTTTAAATGCCTCTTTAACCATTATGCATTGTCATTTGTACATTTCGAAAGGGGTATTTCTTATGATAAAGGCTTTTGTGTCTTAACTGGAAGAAATGCATGTGTTGAATAAATGAATTGGCCACCACGTGTTAAAGTCTTGTCAAGAGAGTGTTTTGCATAAGTCTTCATATAATTTTGATGATAAGAACTCTATTGTGATTTGATAAGTCTTTTGGTGGTCATTTACATATTTTGAATGAGAAGGGCTGTGGAATTGATATGATATGAATGACTTGCAAGTCTTGGTATGATGATACTCGGTGATGATAGGACCTTAACAGAATGACATTTGAATGTTTTATAAACATGAAGCATGGTTTTTAAGAACTGAAAATGAGCTTAAAATGAGCTAGTTGGTTACCCGAAGAAGGCTTGAGTTCAGATAAATCATATCCCGAAACTGTATTTTGCTGATACGGGTTTATGCCGTTATATAATATGGATTTTACGCTAGCGATGGCTTTATGGTGTAGTAGAAATTAGAGAATCCAATCCTTGCGGCAAACTTGGATTGAGGGCTTGGCCTCCAAGTCAAGGGTGGATTCCATATAGCCCGTGGGATCGTAGAAATGTAGCGTGTACCATCTAACCCATAAGTAATACAAAGAGTTGAGTCATGATTTCAAGAAAATGTGTTGAAGCTCATCAAAATATGTCCATGTATTTTCATATGTTTTATGATGACATGTTTTTATGAAATGCTCTCACTTATGTTGTATAAAAATATTTTGTTTTTGGATTATTCTACGTACCGGTACCTTTGTGTATTGACCCCCTATATTTCAGTTCTACGGTATAGTCCCATGGTTCATCACATCAATATAACACTTGGGAGAAGACAGAAATGGGTGAGCCATTTATCGTTTGGGAGGCATTTAGTTATATGTTGAGTCTTTCACTATATAGTCCAGCCAGGGGCTTTGTCCCGACCTAGATAGTTAGTTTTATTTAGAGGCTTCAAAGACGAGAGTTGAGTATTGTACTGTCATAATTTTCTTGACAAAGTTTGAATTATAATGAATCTCCATTGAATATTATTATATCTTCCACACTTTGATTTATATATGGATTATGCTTATGATTACGTGCTAAGGGGTTTCTTGAGCCTTCATGGTTCAGGATGCCCATCGTGGCCAGGTCCCTTGCTCGGGTCATAAAATTACTCTTTAATCCTCGATGCCAAATGTCAATAGTAATCCATTGCCTAATCTTGGGGGAGCCGCCGTGAACATGATCGAAGTAGAGGATTAATGGGTATCTATCATGACTATTACCAAGGTTGATTCAAAAAAGACTAAATGGAAAGGAGTAGAGAGAATTAGAGTGTCGTGGATGCTTTAGGTGTCAATAAAGGCCCCTATTTATAGGGATGACAACCCCGACCCAGGCATATGCTCCACCACTGCCTAAAAAGGAATTTTTTGTAGAGATTGCTGTAGCCTATGAAATGACACTGTCCTGATGGTGCATTTTCCTGAGAATTTGGCTAACAGGAAGTATTCACAGAAAATGCCAATCACAGAAGAGGAGACCAAAGAATTTTGGAGGCATATATAGCCAAAAGAATATTCAATTGTCAAGCATTTGAAAAAAACTCCCACCCAGATTTCTATGTGGGCGCTATTAAAGAGTTCATAATACCATAGATATTTTCTTGTTGAAAATCCAGGATGAAACATATGTTCCTATTGGCATGAGTGTTTAAAATCTAGCCGCGATGATAGGGAATGTTGTGGGAAGTCATGACATATCATTTAGTGATGAAGATTTTCCTTTTGAAGGCATAATGTACAACAAGGCGTTGCATATTACTATCAATTATCATGACTATATGATTAATTGGGTATTGATAAATGATGGATCTGGCCTGAGCATTTATCTTCTTTCCACATTGACTCAACTGAGCTATGACTTGGGCAAGGTTCATCAAAGACACGTTAATTTGTACAAGCTTTTGATGGAAGGGAAAATGATACTATAGGTGAAGTTGACTTATACATCCAAATGGGACATGCTGAATAAAAGACAAAATTTCATGTTATGGATATCAATCCCAGTTACAACCTACTTCTGAGGAGGCCGTGGATTCATGGTGCAAAAATAGTTTCATCGTCTCTTCATCAGTTGTTAAAGTTCATTTGGGAAGACCAAGAGGTGGTCATACAAAAAGAAGGAAGCCATTTGAGTCACCCTAATAGTTATGTACCTGTGATTGAAGATATTCCATTGGATGACAATTTTTATACGGTAGAAATTGTGAATGCTGTGGAAAAAGATCCAACTCCCCAAATGCCAATGCCCTCTATTTATAAGATAGTGGCGACTGTGATGTTAAGAAGTGGGTTCAATCCTAGCCAGGGCTTGGGAAAGTATTTGGAAGGAACCAGTGAGCCGATTACGATCCCAGAAAAAACATTTAGATATGGGTTAGGATACAAGCCAACAATGGAACATGAGAATGAATAAAATCCAAAGATGGGTCTACCCAAACCATTGCCACTTCTGTACCAGTCATTTCCTGTGTGCGAGGTGCCACTTTCCTTGTGACTCGTCGCCTGTTGTGGTAGATGAAAGGGCAATTACTAGTAGTTTTAAAAATTGGTGATGATTTGGAGGAGGCCCCGTGATCCATCCTTTTATGTTTCAAATTTCTATTTCTCATTTTACTCTTTTCAAAATGGCACGGGCCCGTACTTGTGCGGTTCATGAGCCATAGTTTGTAAATATTTCCCAAATTTTAATGAAAAGGCCTCTTTTTGTCTAAGAAGTTATTTTGAAGTATGATTATACTTATTTTACTATTTTTGTGTTATCTTATAGTTATCTAACTTGGTTTGTTTGTATATTTCAGTAACAATAATTTTAAACCTGCCAATGCCATGTCAAGGGCTAAATAAACAAAGCGAGGAAACTAATAATTAATGGGAAGACTATGATGAAGAGCAATTAACATGACATGTGGAAGAATTTGAAAATTGAGAGAAACCCAACTTGGAGGAAACTAAAGTAGTTAACCTAGGAGACCATGACGAATTAAAGGAGACCAGAGTTTGTGTTTACTTGACAGAGGCAAAGAAAAGAGAACTAATTCATTTGCTATGAAAATACATCAATATATTTGCTTGGTCCTACAATGATATGCTGGGTTAAGCACCAACATTATGGTACATAAGTTATGAATCAATCTCGAGTATCATTTAGTAAAGTAAGAATGCGGAAATTCATGCCAGACTTTGGTTTGAAGATTAAGAAAGAAATGACGAAGCAAATTCAGTCAAAGGTTATGGAGGTCACAAAATCAAAATCTGTGTTAACTATAGGGGTTTGAATAGAGCCAGTCCTAAGGATAATTTCTCGATACCCAACATCCGCATCTTCATTGATAACTATATGAAACATAAGATGTTGTCCTTCATAGATTGTTTTGTCGCCTATCATCATATATCTTTGGATGAGGAAGATACAGAAAAGATGACTTTCATAATTCCCTGGGGTGTTTATCACTATAGGGTAATGTTTTTAGGTCTTAATAATGCCGATGCGATATACATGAGAGCTATGATGATGGTTTTTCATGATATAATTCGTATAGAAATTAAGGTGTACGTGGATGATGTAATCACCAAATCTCATCAGAGATTAAATTATTTAACACCCCTGGAAAAGTTCTTGAACCGATTGAGAAAGTACAACTTGAAGTTGAACTTTGCTAAGTGTGAAATTATTAGGGTTCATAGTCAGTTGAAGGGGCATCGAGCTCGACCCATCCAAAATAAGACTATTCAATATTTATCGTCGCCAAGGACTATGAAAGAAGTTATGAGTTTTCTGGGTCATTTGAATTACATTTGTAGGTTCATTGCCCAATCGCCAGTCATATGCAAGCTAAGTCTCAAGAAGTTAAAGAAAGACGCATTGAATGAATGGATGGAAGAATTCCACAAATCTTTTAATAAAATCAAGGATTATCTGTTCGCTTTGTTTGTTTTTGTTCCACCAAGGGAAGAAAGTCCTTTATTGCTTTACCTGTTAGTTTCAAAAAATGATTTTGCATGTGTTCTCAAGTAACACAATTAGACTGATAAAAAACAGAAAGCAATCTACTATTTGAGTAAAAAGTTCACACCTTACGAGGATCGCTATATTCTTGTAGAAAGGACGTGTTGTGCTTCGACCTGGGTTGCACAAAATATGGATCCATTGAAGTATATATTTCAGAAATCCATGCCTACGGGAAAGTTATCCAAGTGGCAAATGTTATTTAGTGAGTTCTACATTATGTATGTGTCTCAAAAGACAATCAAGGGGAAAGCCTTGATAGACCATTTAGCTGGGAATCCAGTTGATAATAAATATGAGCCACTTTGAACCTACTTTACAAATGAAGAGGTTTTATTCATGGGAGAAGATATTGCAGAAATGTACCTTGGATAGATAGTTTTTTTATGGAGCGGTCAACTTTAAGGGTTCAGGTATTGGAGCAGTTTTAGTGTCAGAAACAAGCCAACATTATCTGTTAACCGCTAAAGTACGCTTCCCACACACCAATAATATGTCTGAATACAAAGATTTCATCCTAGGCCTCAAGTATGAACTTGACATAGGTGATCGAGAATTTTTAGTCATTGGAGACTCAGATTTGCTTATTCACCAAATGCGGGGAGAATGGGCAATGAAGAACTCAAAGATTACCCCTTATGTAGACTAGCAAAATATTTACGTGGAAGATTCTATGAAATATACTTTAGACATATCCTAAGCATACAAAATGAGTTTACTGATGCTTTGGCTACTATATCCTCCATGGTTCAACACCCAGATTAGAGTTACATCAATCTTTTGAAAATAAGATTAAAGGAAAAAACTACATATCATGCACATATCGAAGAAGAAGCTGATGGAAAGACATGGTACTTTGACATAAACAATTATTTAGAATTTGAAACATATCCTGAGGAGGCCAGCAACAATCATAAAAGACAATCTGGTATTTGGCAAAGAATTATTTTCCAAGTGGGGAAATTCTTTTTATGAGGATCCCAAACTTAGGATTTCTCAGATATGTTGATACCGCAGAAGCTACAAAGCTAATAGAAGAGTAAATGATGAATTTGTGGGCTCTATATAAATGGATATGCCCTTGCCATAAAGATTCTAAGAACTGGTTACTTCTAGATGACTATGGAAAATGAATGTATCAAGTATGTGTAGAAGTGTTCAAAATATAAGATACACACAGATTTAATTTGGATTCCCCATATGAGATTTATGCTATGATTTCACATTGAACTTTCATAGCTTGGGGTATGGATATTATTGGACCAATAAATCCACCAACATCAAATGGACATAGATTCATATTGGTTTCTATTGATTACTTTACCAAGTGGGTAGAAGATGCATCATATAAAGTCGTGACCAAGAAGGTAGTTGTAAATTTTGTCCAGAATAACTTGATTTGCCGATTCAGAGTGCCAAATTCAATTATTAATGATAATGAGGCTAACTTGAACAGTCATTTGATGAATGAGATTTGTGACCAGTTCAAGATTGTTCATCTCAACTAAATCGCATACCGTCCATAGATGAATGGGGATATGGAAGCAATTAATAAAAACATCAAGAAAATCTTGAAAAAATGGTCGAAAATAACAGATCATGGCATCAGATGTTGCCTTACCCTCTGCTAGGGTACCGAACAACAGTTCAAATCTCACTGGGGAAACTCCTTATCTATTGGTTTTAGGAAATGAAGTCGTGATACCTGCAGAGGTTAAATACCTTCTTTAAGGACTATTCAAGAAGCCAGATTACGCAATAAAGAAAGGGTTTGTTCTTGCTATGAATAACTCATGTTAATTGATGAAAAAAAAGCGGTTGTCGTGTGTCATGGCTAGTTGTACCAACACAGAATGATACATGCCTTCAAAAAAAAGTAAGAGCTCAAACATTTGAAGTTTGGCAATTGGTTCTCATATGCATAGTCCCTCATCAAGAAGAGTACAAAGGTAAGTTTTCTCTGAACTGGCAAGGGTCGTATATAGTCCAAAAAGTACTATCCGAAGGAGCTTTGATACTATCTGAGATGGATGATCAAGAGTGGAACAAATCAATCAATTCTGATGCGGTAAATAAATAATATGTTTGAAGGATGTTTTCGCTTTTGTTTCCTTTGTTTGTTTGTAATCAGACTTTTATGAAAGTAATTGTTTTTATGATTTGTGATTGCCTAGAATCACTTTCCTCTTATGCACAAAATTTGTTTGACCAGAATTCTTAAGAATGAGATACGTAGACGGTCTATGTTAGCTTTGGTCAACCACTTAGGAGTATTTACCCTTCTTTTTTATGTATAAACTATGTTTGACCTGAATTCTCAAGAATAATATACGTAGGTAGCCTTTATCGGCTTCGGTCAACCCTTTAGGAGAAGTTACCCTTCTTTTTTATGTATGAACTACGTGATGAACTAAATTCTCAGGAATGAGATACGTAGGCGGCCTATGTCAGCTTCAGTCAACCTTTTAAATTTTTTGATATATCCCTAGCGTAGTCCTAAACTACATTTGACTTGATTCTTGCTTTTACGTGATACGTAGGCGCCCCAATGGCTTAATCATATCACCCCAGGAAATAGAAACTTAGGTAGAATTTTCAAGAAGGAATCTAAGAAACTCAAAAAGAGATGATCATCATCTAACAAAGAGAATGAACACCAGCAAACTCTTCGGATCCTCTCAAGCCAAGATCATCTCAAACAGTAGTAAACTAGGGCAGAAATTTTGAGGAGGTCCTCAAAATTTCCACTAATATACTGGAATATATTTAAAATTCCCCAGCACTAATGGTCAAAGTCAAGATTTATAAACCACTGTTGATACCCAATTTTTACCTCCCATTGCTTCTCTTAGGCTGCTATTGTCAAATAATAATTTTTAACATTAATATTTTTTACGCGTTATTTTGGTATCAAATGAATATGGGTATGTCACATTCGTGATTTGAAAATATACAAATTATTTTTATTACTTTCATATAATCGTTTTATATTATATGTAATTTATTAATTTAAATCTAATATTTTTTTTACATAATGTGTTTATATTTATTAAATTATTTAAAAATCATGCTTGTAATTTACAAACATCTATTTTTAATTATTATTATTATTACTATTGTTATTATTATTATTATAGCAGCCATTTTCATTTAATTGTTCCAACTTTTTTATTTTCTAACATAATTTTTTCCAATTCATCACAATTCTATCCTAAATTGTGTCCAATTAACTTAATTTCAACTTTTATATTCAATTGTGACCCAATTTTAAATATTATATAACTTTGAATCTCAGTTGTTGATCAAAAGTGATATACGACTAAGATCAAAATTTTTGTCCTTCTTTCCTTGTAAATCAAAACCCAACCCTAATACTCAAATTCTCCCAAAATGTAACGCCCCGAGTCTATACCCCAGATGCTACACGGTGCTTACGACCCGAAGGACCACAAACTAATCCATGATTGGTACCTACTGTGAGCAATGGATAATAAGACTGAAAGTAATGCGGATAATAGGCTCAAATACCATAAGGTTCAAAATCTAAAATACTGGTAAATAATAACATCTGATAAAACATTGGAAATCTGAATACTATCTGAACTAGTCTAGTCTGAAAAGCAATTAACTAAACTATCTGAATGTGAATTTGATGGGACAAGCCCCTAACTAACTCTGACTACTGAACTACTAATATACTAA
Organism: Capsicum chinense; assembly: GCA_026120095.1. Lineage (NCBI taxonomy): Eukaryota > Viridiplantae > Streptophyta > Magnoliopsida > Solanales > Solanaceae > Capsicum > Capsicum chinense. The sequence goes on along the minus strand of JAPEIP010000007.1, from coordinate 113,096,891 downwards.
AATATAGAAATAAAAGCATACCCTTGATAGGTGAGGACTCACTGCTAAAACTGTTGCTGATAACTGAATCTGTTTATGCACGGTTAGGAACCTGAACGTCCTAACCTATTATATGAGACATCATAACGCAAAGAGAAAGCATGCATCAGTACGTGGAAAGTACTAGTATGCTAGATGAGGTAAGGCTGAATGCAAGGGTTTATATGTTTGAACAATAACTGACTTAATGATATAGTGTAACTAAATATGAGAGTACATGGATAACTTAAATTGCTGTAAATACTGAGTATGCAATACTTTTTATATACGTGTATATTGTAACTGAGATTTTACTGAAGCTGAGTTCTGTGTTCTGATAACTGAGAAATTAATATCAGAGATTACTGATAACTAAGTTACTAAAACTAATTGACTGTATCTGACAGTCCTAATTCTGTAAAACTGAACTGAGTTCTATATTGAGACTGAAACTTAGACTGTGGAAAGTAATCATATAACTGACATACCCCAAATAAGATAACTGAGGTCTAATCTTTAGCCCCAGTTAGAAGGGTGTCAGTATCGTACCACGGGTAAAGACAAACTGAAGAGTTACCCTCATGTGGCAGATACTCTAATGAGAATGGTGGTACTCTCAACTGATAGGTAGAAATACCTCATCAACCCTTAACTTGAAGGTTGATGTCTCGACCTACGCTGGCTATGTATTTCTAGAATACAAGGATTGCTTCTAAGGATCACACCTTCTATTGGCAGGTGAGCCCCCATCCTTGGGTTCACTCAGTGCTGAATCCTACTCCCAACTGAATAGACACTGAAATGATTATACTGAACTGAACTAGACTGATACTGAGTTCTATAACTGAAAAATTTACTGAGTTCTATTAACTGGCTGAGTACTACTATTTCGTGTCATGACTGAGACTATTCTATAACTATTATAGCTCTAGGTAAATAGCTAGATTTTTGGGTATTGAATGCCCCCAGAACTCGATAACATGAAAGTAAAGCATGACATGATCTTGAAAAAGCATAACAATGTCCACTTGTTCATAATTCATTCATAGAGATAATTAAACAAACACTTGTAGGGCATAATCTTAAGCATGATTGGAACCGCATAATGACATGTCATGATTCCACTATTTACTTCACATAGTCATTTTAGCAGACACTTGGGGAACATGGATTATTTCACATGGTAATAGCCAACAAATGAACATCATGAATACAATACTCAATTCCAAATTCAAGGGTTTAGCATATAATTCATCACATAACTATTTTAATTTCATGGAAACTTATAATTAATTATAAATTGAAACCTAACTACTATGAGGGACATGAACACAATCAATTTCAAGCATGAAGTTCATAAATCTAAGATCTTGGAAGTTTAAAAAGGGTTCTTCGACTTCATGGGTGAAAGTAACCCATGAATGAACACCTAACATATCTTTGAATGTTAATTCTTGAATGTTCTTGGAGAAATTCTTGAGCTTTGTTCTTGATTCCTTGAAACTAGGGTTTTTCCCTTTTTAGAGGGAATGTTTTGTTTCTTGGGTAAATAATGAAATAATGTGTAAGTAGTGCTCCTTTAGGGATAAATTTAGTGTTTAGGACTGATTAGGGCTTTGAAAAATTACCCAATTACCCCTAGAAAAGATATAAAAATTTGTATTGAAAAACCCGATCTTGGCCTTGGCATGACGCGGCGCTATCGTGCTGTGTCACTTGAAACTGACAATTGCGAACTGGGTCATCAACACGACGTGGTGGAATCGCGGTACCCCTTTGTATGCGAATTTCACCCTTTGCACGACGTGCCATGATTGTGACATAATACTAGAAAATGATAATTAGGAATTTCGCTGGTGGTGCGATGCATTGGTATCGCGGAGCTCCATTTGAAATTGCCAAATGTCATTTGGCCTGGCTCCACGATGCACTGAAGTGCCAATTAGCACACTGTTTTACTAAAATGGGTCTAACTCCTCACCCGGCTATCGAATTTGGGCGAACTTTATATCATTGGAAAATTGAGAAAATTTCCTACATAATTGTAAGCTCTAAATTGAAAAATACTGAGTATTTTTAAAATTTCTATATATAAATACTCATTTACTAAGATTTAAACTGAGCTAGAAAAAAATGGGGTATTATAATATCTTTCCCTTGGGAATATTTATCCTCGAATGAGACTCATTAAGCTGAGAAAAACTGATAGATTGAGCTTACACACTGAACATGCTTATCTGATGCATGGAATACATGACTCAAATTACTGATAAGCTGAGTTTTCATTCTGAATATTCATATCTGATGTACGAGTACGTGACTGAACTAATTCATGAATGCATGACTGAATATGCAACGGTAATGGATACCAAGTTTATAACTGTAACTGAACATGGAACTAAGAAAATCTAAGAAAGCCTGTTACCTTAAGCTAAACTTGAATTTGCAGAGAAGAGGTGAGGATGCTTGGTCTGTATATCTTTTTCTACTTCCCAAGTAGTTCCCTTAGCGGACTGATTCGGCTGAAGAACTTTGACCAATGGAACTTCTTTGTTCCTCAGTCTGTGAATCTGACGATCGAGGACCTGGACTAGAACCTCTTCAAAAGAGAGTTCATTCTGAATATCTACGCCCTCTAAAGGAACTATGTTTGCTGGGTAACCAATGTATTTCTTTAGCAAGGAGACATGGAATACTGAGTGTACATAAGTTAGATCTGAAGACAACTTAAGATCGTAAGCTGCCTTTTCGAAATAACTGAGAATTCTATAAGGACCGACATATTGGGGACTGAGCTTTCCCTTCTTGCCAAAACTCTTCACTCCCTTCATGGGAGAGATTTTTATTTTTCAAGAACACAAAATCACTGATCTCAAACTCAAAATATTTTCTCCTCACATTTGTAAATGATTTCTGTCGGCTTTGGGCAGCCCTAAACCTTTCTCTGATCAACTGAACCTTCTCTAAGGCATCAAACACTAAATCAGACCCTACTACTGGGCCTCACCTACCTCAAACCAACCAATTGGAGATTTACATCTCCTACCATAAAAAACCTCAAATGGAGCTATATGACTACTGGAATGGTAAATATTATTATATGCAAATTCGATCAAAGGCAAGTGGTCATCCCAACTAACTTTAAAATCAACAACGCAGGCTCTTAACATATCTTCTAGAGTCTGAATGGTCCTTTCTTCTTGACCATCTATATGAGGGTGGAAGGCTATACTGAGGTAAACTTGGGTACCAAGACCCTTTTGGAATACTTTCCAAAAGTGAGATGTAAAATAGGTACCTCTATCTGAGATGACAGATACTGGGACTCCGTATAACTTGACCAATACCCTAATATAGAGTTTGACATTGTCCTTGACTAAATAAGAGGTATGGTCTGGCAAGAAGAGAGTTGAATTGGTCATCCTATCTACAATGACCTAAATAGAATCATGCTAATGATGAGTACGAGGCAATACCATCACAAAGTCCATGTTCAATTCTTCCCATTTCCATGTGGGAATACTGAACTCCTGCATGGACCCACTAGACTTCTAGTGCTTAATCTTAACCTGCTGACATGTTGAGCACTTGGCTACAGACTCTGCAATATCTTTCTTCATCCCACTCGACCAATAGACCTTCTACAAACTGCGGTACATCTTAGTGGCCCCTAGATGAATAGAGTAACGAGCACCATGAACTTCTGTAAGAAATCATTGCCTTGAGTCATCTACACCTGCAATACATAGCCGACCCTGGCAACTCAACACACCATCTCCCCCTTGGGAGAAAACGTCTACTTTATGATCTCTGATTGACTCCTTCAACTTAACTAGACTGAGATCTTTGTCCTGCTTTTTCTTCACTTTAGAAACTAGAGATGATTCTAAACTATTCTGCATCTATACACTATCTTCTGCTGAATCGACTAAGTGAACACCTAGTCGGGCAAACTGATAGACTTCCTGAATTAACTTCTTCTTTTCATTCTCAACATGAGCCACCCTACCCATATACAACCTACTGAGAGCATCTGCCACCACATTGGCCTTGCACGGATGATACAGAACACTCATGTCATAGTCTTTTAATAATTTTAACCATCTTCTCTAATACAAATTCAAATCTTTTTGAGAAAAGACATACTGTAAGATTTTGTGACCTGTGAACATATCAACATGCACCCCATACAAATAATGACTCCAAATCTTTAAGGCAAACACTATAGCTGCTAACTCAAGATCATGGATAGGGTAATTTTTCTCTTGAGGCTTAAGTTGTCTAGAGGTATAGGCTATGACCTTACCTCTTTGCAAGAGGACAACACCTAAAACTACTCTGGATGCATCACAGTACACAACAAACCCAATTCAACTATCTGGTAGAGTCAAAACTGGGGCTGAGTTGAGTCGAGTCTTTAACTCCTGAAAACTCTTCTCACAAGAATCTGACCACTGGAACTTTACTTTCTTTTGAGTCAATCTGGACATAGGGGATGCAATAGATTAAAAACCTTCAACAAATCAATGGTAAAAGCTAGCTAAACCTAAGAAGATCCTAATATATGACAAAGAAATAGGTCTAGGCTAGTTTCTCACTGCTTCAGTTTTTTGAGGATCAACTCTAATACCATCACCGGATATAATATGACCAATGAATACTACTGACCTTAGCCAAAATTTGCACTTACTAAATTTGGCAAATGACTGATGGGCTCTAAGAGTTTGAAGTATGATTTTGAGGTAATATTCGTGATTATTCTCGCTACGGGAATAGACAACAATGCCATCGATGAAAACTATAACGAACATATCCAAATACTGCTTGAACACACGATTAATTAAGTCCATAAAAGTTGTTGGGGTATTAGTGAGACCAAAGGACACGACTTGAAATTTGAAGTAACTATACCAGGTTTGGAAAGCTATTTCAAAATGTCACATTCTCTGACTCTGAGCTGATGATAGCCTGATCTGAGGTCTATCTTAAAAATGTAACTAGCACCTTGAAGTTGGTCAAACAAGTCATCGATTCTGGGAAATGGATATTTATTCTTGACTGTGACTTTGTATAACTGACGGTAATCTATACTCATTCTAATAGAACCATCTTTCTTACGCACGAATAAGACTTGTGTGCCCCACGGGGAAATACTGAGTCTGATGAAACCCTTATCTAATAGGTCCTTTAACTGTTCTTTTAACTCTTTGAGTTCTGCTAGATCCATTCTGTATGACGAAATAGATATAGGCTGAGTGCCTAAAAGAAGATCTATTCCAATGTCAATTTTCCTTTCGGGAGGAACTCTGGAAAGATCTTTGGGAAACACATCTAAGAATTCATTTACTACTGGAACTGAATCAAGACTAGGAGTATCTAAACTAGAGTCTTTGAATCATACAAAATGATAGACATATCCCTTGGATATTATTTCTCTCGCTCTAAAGTATGAAATCAACTGACTCTTAAGTGCTGTAGTACTACCCCTCCATTCAAAGACATGTTTATTTGGAAATTAAAAATGAACAATTCCGTTTCTACAATCAACTGAGGCATAGCATAAATGGAGCCAATCTATGCTCAGAATGACATAAAAATCTACCATCTCTAGCTCTACGAGGTCAGCTAAAGTAACTTTTTGAGATATCATAACCAGACGATTCCTGTATACCCGTCGGGCTATGATGGATTTACCCACTGGGGTAGAAAATAAGAAAGGCTCTGCTAGGATTTTTGGACTGACTCTGAAGTTCACGGCTATATAAGGAGTTACAAAAGATAAAGAAGCTCTTGGATCTAGCAAGGAATAAACATGTAAATGGAAGATCTATAGCGTACCAGTGACCACATCAAGAGAATTTTCCTGATCTTTTATGGACTGAAGTGCATAAAGCCTATTTGAGCGTTGCCCACTGGTGGCACTGGAAGCGGCACCCTACTGATTCGGGCAATCGGACTGACCTGGGGGATAATTATACTAACCCTGAGAACCTGATTGAGGACAATCTCTGATTCTATGGTCTGGCTTGCCACACCCAAAACAATCATCACTGCTAGTACCCTGATGGTTTCTGCTATACTTATGACAAAGAGGATTTATTTGAGCACTGCTGACACTACCCTGAGATTTAGAGCCTATCTCCCTATCCTTGTTTCCATTTTCGTACTTAGGTACTAGAGCACTGGCTGAAAATGGAGCCAAAACTGAAGATTTTGGGTAAAACTGGGAACGGTTACCACTCTCTGACTTAGGCTGAGTGAAATTGAAGCTACCTATTCTAGCTCTCTTGTTCTCTCTCTCTCTCGCTTCCTTTTTTAGCTTCTTCTATCTACTGAGCATGGACTATGAGCCTGGATATGTCCTTCTCCTTAATTAGCATCGCTATTCTATACTCTTTAACAACACTTTTTGACACCCCTGACACGAAATTGCTCATTCTGGACCTACTGTCTGTTACTACATGGGGATCATATCTGGTTAACTGAGTAAACTTAAGGGAATAATCTTTTACACTTATATTTCCATGCCTGAGATTGATGAACACTTACACCTTGGCTTCTCTTAGCTTTAAGGGAAAGAATCTATCTAAAAAAACAATAGCAAACTCTCCCCACTCTATGGGCTCTACACCTGTGCCCCTATCTACTTTCCACTGCTTAAACCATGTATGAACCATATCTTGTAGCTGATAAGTGACTAACTCAACACTCTTGCTGGAGGTCACTCCCATGATATCTGTGACTTTCTGAACCTGATCAAGAAACTCTTGCAAATCTTCTTCTGACTTGGATCCTGAGAATAGGAGAGGATTTATTCGAGTAAAGTACCAAATCCTAACTGCAGTAGCATTGGCCACTGGATTGGCCTGAAGAGCATCTGACCATTCATTCTAAGCTACTACAAAATTGGATAGAGCAATAACTGACTGAATGATATAGATTAACTGAATATAAGAGTACATGGATAGCCAAAATTATTGTAAATACTGAGTATGCAATACTGTGCATATACGTGTATATTGTAACTGAGCTTTTACTGAAGTTGAGTTCTGACTGGTTTCCTGTTCTCCTTCCGTTGGTCATTTTGGGAGGCATTTTTTTGTAAATGGAAGGGAAAAAGGATTAGACTGAGAGTTTGACTTGAGCTCATGCTCACTCACATGGTATGAATAGTGAAAGAAGGGAAACTTTTTCTAAAAATATCTCATAGCCTCTTATCTATAAGTATGGCGCGCTACATACACATGTACAAGACTCTACTAGACGCGACTTTAAGACTCCCTAGGACTCTATTGAACCTTAGGCTCTGATACCAAGTTTCTAACATCCCGAGTTTGTATCCCAGATACTATACGGTACTTACAACACCGAAGGACCATAACCTAACCCATGACTGGTACCCGTTGTGAGCACTGGATAATAACACTGAAATTAATATGGAAAATAGGTTGAAGTGCCATAAGGTTCAAAATTTGAAATACTGGTAAATAATAACATTTGATAAAATATCTGAAATCTGAATACTGTCTAAACTAGTCTAGTTTGAAAAGCCTTTAACTGAACTGTTTGAATATGGAGTTCATGGGACAATCCCCTAACTAACTTCGACTACTAAACTACTAATAAACTGAAATACCGAAATAAAAGCATGCCCTTAATAGATGAGGACTCACTACTAAAACTACTGCTAATAATTGAATCTGTCTATGCACGGTCAGAAACCTAAGCGTCTGAACCTATGATATGAGACATCATACCGCAAAAAGAAAGTATGCGCCAGTACGTGAAATATATTGGTATGCTAAATAAGGTAAGGCTGAATGCAAGGGTTCATATGCATGAACAATAACTGACTGAATGATATAGATTAACTTAATATAAGAGTACATGGATAACCAAAATTATTATAAATACTGAGTATGCAATACTGTGCATATACGTGTATATTGTAACTGAGCTTTTACTGAAGCTGAGTTCTGAGTTCTAAAAATTTAGTAACTGATATCAAAGATTATTGATAGCTGAGTTACTGAAACTGATTGATTGTATCTGATATTCCTGATTCTATAAAACTAAACTGAGTTCTATAGTGAGACTGAAACTGAGACTGTAGGAAGTTATTATCTAACTGACATACCCCAAATAAGATAACTAGGGTCTAACTTGTAACCCTAGTTAGAAGGGTATCAGTACCGTACCACGGGTAATGACAAACTGAAAAGTTACCCTCATCTGGAAGATACTCTAATAAGAATAGTGGTACCCTTAACAGGAAGGTAGAACACCTCATCAACTCTTAACTGGCAGGTTGATGTCTCAACCTATGCTGGCTACGTAGTTCTTGAATGCAAGGACTGCTTCTAAGGATCATACCCTGTACTGGCCGGTGAGCCCCCATCCTTGGGTTCACTCGGTGCTGAATCGTACTCCCAACTAAATAGACACTAAACTGATTATACTAAGCTGAACTAGACTGATATTGAGTGCTGTAACTGACTGAGTTCTGTTAAATGGATGAGTATTACTATTTCGTGTCATGACTGAGACTATTCTATAACTACTGTAGCTCTAAGTTAACAACTAGATTTTTGGATATTGAATTCCCCCAGGACCCGATAGCATGGAAGTAAAGCATGACATGATCTTGAAAAAGCATAACAATGTCCACTTGTTCATAATTTATTCATAGAGACATTTAATCAAACACTTGTAGGGCATAAGCTTATAAATAATTGGGACCACACAATGACATGTCATGATTCCACTATTTACTTCAGATAGGCATTTTAGCAAACACTTGGGGAACATGGATTATTTCACATGGTAATAGCCAACACATGAACATCATGAATACAATACTCAATTGCAAATTCAAGGGTTTAGCATATAATTCATCACATAATTATTTTAATTTCATGGAAACTTATAATTAATCATGAATTAAAACCTAACTACTATCAGGGACATGAACACAATTAATTTCAAGGATAAAGTTCATAAATCTAAGATCTTGTAAGTTTTAAAAGGGTTCTTGGACTTCATGGGTGAAATGAATCCATGAATGAACACCTAACATACCTTGGAATGTTAATTCTTGAAGGTTCTTAGAGAAATTCTTAAGCTTTGTTCTTGATTTCTTGAAACTTGGGTTTTGCCCTTTGGAAGAGAATGTTTTGTTTCTTGGGTAAAGAATGAAATAATGAGCAATTAGTGCTTCTTTAGTGCTAAATTTCGTGTTTAGGACTGATTAGGGTTGTGAAAAATTACCCAATTACCCTTGGAAAAGATATAAAAATTCATACTAAAAAATCCAATTTGGGCCCTTGACTCGACGCGACGCTATCACGTCGTGTCACTGGAAACTAACAATTACAAACTGGGTTATCAATGCGACGCGGTGGAATTGCGGTACCCCTTTGTATGCGAATTTCACCCTTGGCGCGATGCGCTATGATCGCGATGAAATACTAAAAAATGATAATTGGGAATTTGGCTGGTGGAGCGATGTGGTGGTATCGTGGATCTCCATTGGAAATTGCAAAATGCCTTTTGGCTTGGCTCTACGATGCGCTGAATTGCCAGTTGGCACACTATTTTATAAAAATTGCTCTAACTCTTCACCCGGGGATCGAATTTGGGCGTACTTTATATAGTTGGAAAGATGACCAAATTTTTTATGCAATGGTAAACTCTAAACTAAAGAATACCAAGTATTTTTTAAATTTCTATATATTAATACTCATGTACTGAGAGTTAAACTGAGCTAGAAAAATATGGAGTATTACATAAAATATCGACACACCCCTTTTCATCTCCACTTACACTCTCTCACTCTATACCTGTCTCATGTGGCTACACTACTATTGACTCGCCAAAATTAAGGACTAGCAAGTTCTAGCTGCGAAACCACCACTGCCGCCACCGCCTTCCACTGCACAAATCCAGAACTGTGCCCGACCACCCTTGCCACTTCTTCAACCACCATTGCCACATCCTCATACCAATGAAACATCAGGAATAATCCACCAGTAGTGTTGCCTCTTACCCATCATCAACAAAATCCAACAAACAATCGTTGCTTTTTCGCCTACACCAGTTTGACTCTTGCCGAAAAGTGATACAAATCTATAAAGGATTCATGAGAATCACCCAGGTTTGATTTCTTTATTAAATTTATGCCAATTTAATATTATCACCTTCTTCTACCCCTTATTCTTTTAGATAGATTTTAGATATGAAATTGGTGGAGTTTATTTTCAAATTACTAATCGAATTTTTAAATTCGTGATTGTTTATCCTTAGATTAAAAAATGTGAAAAGACCTAATTTTCATAACATTTTTAAACCTAATTTTCAAATAAGGTGCTGATTTTTATTGATTTTGAAATCACTGTTTCTTGTTATTAGGTCTATGTTTGCTTGCTTTTTGACAAGTATTAATCATTGATTGTTTGTTTTACTTTGGGTAAGAGGCTTGATTAATTGATTCACCCTAAGATGTTTACACCCTCATAATTGATAATTTTTTCTTGTTTGAAGTCATATAATATGTTATTTAGTTAACATTGATAATTTGATTCATGAGCCTCATTAATTTACTATAGTTGATTATTTTTCCATATCTTAATAGTGACAAATTTGATACGTAGTTATTTGTGGTAAAGATTTGATTATTTATTTGATTTGTATACTGCTGAAAATGTATGACTACATCACTGATCATCTATTTTTGATAGATTCTATTGTCCTGTGATATCCCTATTAATTATTCAATTCTTGTTTGGTCTAGGGGGATTTTTATTTGTTTAATTATGATAATCGTGCCACATTTTCCCTCATTGATTGGATTCTACACGAATTTTGCCCGTCTGATTAAGGAAAATAATTTTCTTGATTTATTTTCTCTCCTATACTAATATATTTTATATTAATTATTAAAAGGGGACCTCTCCTCAGAATATTGAGGAAAGAGCTTGACTTATACTTATAATTTGATATTTATATTTAGAATATTCTTTACCTTGACTTTGATAGACTAATACCGCTGATTGCTCAAGTCACGGTGATTCAACCTCTTCTTGCTTTCTGATTGGTTTGTTTTTTCTTTACTTCTTAACGGTTAATGGTTTATCGATGCAATTGCATATTTCTATGTGTTAGATTCTGTGTGTATATAAATTCTTATATTAATTTAGAATATTTAAGAATAATTTGGTTGCTATGATGATAAATTGATTTATTCTGTATTTGGTTTCAAATGCTATGATTTTTCTTCTTTGTTTGTAATTGAATGTTGAAATCTAGAGCATGTGTTGAGGTCTGACGGCTTGAGTGTTGTTTTGAGTGAATGCGGAACAATCCTAGTACGTCTCATAATTTCCCTAGATATGAGCCTTGCTTAGGATCCTTGAGACCCTCATGATCTTGGAGACATCAGCGGGCGATTATGAGCTGCCTAGAATTTTTTTGAATTCCGTTAGGTTGTTTGTGCACTTGATGTGTTTGACAGGTTCCACTCGAAAGTTATTGGGTTTAGACAGGATGAGGAGTTGCCAAGGATTTGAGAGGATTTAAGGGTTGTCAAATGTAGCCTTCTTATATTTATTTTTCATTTGTTTTGCTCTTTAATAATTTGTATAGATTCTATGACTATAATGAAATTATAAAGGACTGACTGCTTATGGGGGGCGGAGATTATGTGATTTATTTGTTTACTAGAATTACTTAGGCAAATATAATCTAGGATAAACAGTAATTTATGTGGTCACTTAGAAATCATGTTTTAGGATTATTAATCAACTTTCAATGTATTAAATTAAGTTCAAGCTTGTTAATTTAACTTATAGCATGTAAAACTAATTTTCATTGTATTTATTCTTTCTACATGTTTTTATTAGTTTTCAACATATAAAATGAATTTTTAGCATATTAAAACGAATTTCCAGCATATTTAAATTAATTTCCAACATATTAAAATGAATTTTCACCATACTAAAATTAATTTCCAGCATATGAAATAAATTTCTAGCATATAGAAATGAATTTTAAGCATTTTAAAATGAATTTTCCAGCATTCAAAATATTAATTTTCAGCATGTCTATTCAATTTTCAGCATAGTTATTTAATTTCTAGCATATTAAAATTGATCTTGGTGTTTAAAAATAACTTTCAGCGTTTCAACATACTTTTGACACTTCGATTAATTTATAGAATTTGAACTAATTTTCAACAATGTTTAATTGATTTTTTGCATATTGCAATTAATTGTTATCATCTGCATTCCTCAACATGCTTGATTTTTGACATGTCTTTTAGTTTTGCAAATTTGCAACATATTGTTT
>JAPEIP010000007.1:113067772-113084431 GCA_026120095.1 Capsicum chinense | reverse complement strand
TAGTGCTAAATTTCGTGTTTAGGACTGATTAGGGTTGTGAAAAATTACCCAATTACCCTTGGAAAAGATATAAAAATTCATACTAAAAAATCCAATTTGGGCCCTTGACTCGACGCGACGCTATCACGTCGTGTCACTGGAAACTAACAATTACAAACTGGGTTATCAATGCGACGCGGTGGAATTGCGGTACCCCTTTGTATGCGAATTTCACCCTTGGCGCGATGCGCTATGATCGCGATGAAATACTAAAAAATGATAATTGGGAATTTGGCTGGTGGAGCGATGTGGTGGTATCGTGGATCTCCATTGGAAATTGCAAAATGCCTTTTGGCTTGGCTCTACGATGCGCTGAATTGCCAGTTGGCACACTATTTTATAAAAATTGCTCTAACTCTTCACCCGGGGATCGAATTTGGGCGTACTTTATATAGTTGGAAAGATGACCAAATTTTTTATGCAATGGTAAACTCTAAACTAAAGAATACCAAGTATTTTTTAAATTTCTATATATTAATACTCATGTACTGAGAGTTAAACTGAGCTAGAAAAATATGGAGTATTACATAAAATATCGACACACCCCTTTTCATCTCCACTTACACTCTCTCACTCTATACCTGTCTCATGTGGCTACACTACTATTGACTCGCCAAAATTAAGGACTAGCAAGTTCTAGCTGCGAAACCACCACTGCCGCCACCGCCTTCCACTGCACAAATCCAGAACTGTGCCCGACCACCCTTGCCACTTCTTCAACCACCATTGCCACATCCTCATACCAATGAAACATCAGGAATAATCCACCAGTAGTGTTGCCTCTTACCCATCATCAACAAAATCCAACAAACAATCGTTGCTTTTTCGCCTACACCAGTTTGACTCTTGCCGAAAAGTGATACAAATCTATAAAGGATTCATGAGAATCACCCAGGTTTGATTTCTTTATTAAATTTATGCCAATTTAATATTATCACCTTCTTCTACCCCTTATTCTTTTAGATAGATTTTAGATATGAAATTGGTGGAGTTTATTTTCAAATTACTAATCGAATTTTTAAATTCGTGATTGTTTATCCTTAGATTAAAAAATGTGAAAAGACCTAATTTTCATAACATTTTTAAACCTAATTTTCAAATAAGGTGCTGATTTTTATTGATTTTGAAATCACTGTTTCTTGTTATTAGGTCTATGTTTGCTTGCTTTTTGACAAGTATTAATCATTGATTGTTTGTTTTACTTTGGGTAAGAGGCTTGATTAATTGATTCACCCTAAGATGTTTACACCCTCATAATTGATAATTTTTTCTTGTTTGAAGTCATATAATATGTTATTTAGTTAACATTGATAATTTGATTCATGAGCCTCATTAATTTACTATAGTTGATTATTTTTCCATATCTTAATAGTGACAAATTTGATACGTAGTTATTTGTGGTAAAGATTTGATTATTTATTTGATTTGTATACTGCTGAAAATGTATGACTACATCACTGATCATCTATTTTTGATAGATTCTATTGTCCTGTGATATCCCTATTAATTATTCAATTCTTGTTTGGTCTAGGGGGATTTTTATTTGTTTAATTATGATAATCGTGCCACATTTTCCCTCATTGATTGGATTCTACACGAATTTTGCCCGTCTGATTAAGGAAAATAATTTTCTTGATTTATTTTCTCTCCTATACTAATATATTTTATATTAATTATTAAAAGGGGACCTCTCCTCAGAATATTGAGGAAAGAGCTTGACTTATACTTATAATTTGATATTTATATTTAGAATATTCTTTACCTTGACTTTGATAGACTAATACCGCTGATTGCTCAAGTCACGGTGATTCAACCTCTTCTTGCTTTCTGATTGGTTTGTTTTTTCTTTACTTCTTAACGGTTAATGGTTTATCGATGCAATTGCATATTTCTATGTGTTAGATTCTGTGTGTATATAAATTCTTATATTAATTTAGAATATTTAAGAATAATTTGGTTGCTATGATGATAAATTGATTTATTCTGTATTTGGTTTCAAATGCTATGATTTTTCTTCTTTGTTTGTAATTGAATGTTGAAATCTAGAGCATGTGTTGAGGTCTGACGGCTTGAGTGTTGTTTTGAGTGAATGCGGAACAATCCTAGTACGTCTCATAATTTCCCTAGATATGAGCCTTGCTTAGGATCCTTGAGACCCTCATGATCTTGGAGACATCAGCGGGCGATTATGAGCTGCCTAGAATTTTTTTGAATTCCGTTAGGTTGTTTGTGCACTTGATGTGTTTGACAGGTTCCACTCGAAAGTTATTGGGTTTAGACAGGATGAGGAGTTGCCAAGGATTTGAGAGGATTTAAGGGTTGTCAAATGTAGCCTTCTTATATTTATTTTTCATTTGTTTTGCTCTTTAATAATTTGTATAGATTCTATGACTATAATGAAATTATAAAGGACTGACTGCTTATGGGGGGCGGAGATTATGTGATTTATTTGTTTACTAGAATTACTTAGGCAAATATAATCTAGGATAAACAGTAATTTATGTGGTCACTTAGAAATCATGTTTTAGGATTATTAATCAACTTTCAATGTATTAAATTAAGTTCAAGCTTGTTAATTTAACTTATAGCATGTAAAACTAATTTTCATTGTATTTATTCTTTCTACATGTTTTTATTAGTTTTCAACATATAAAATGAATTTTTAGCATATTAAAACGAATTTCCAGCATATTTAAATTAATTTCCAACATATTAAAATGAATTTTCACCATACTAAAATTAATTTCCAGCATATGAAATAAATTTCTAGCATATAGAAATGAATTTTAAGCATTTTAAAATGAATTTTCCAGCATTCAAAATATTAATTTTCAGCATGTCTATTCAATTTTCAGCATAGTTATTTAATTTCTAGCATATTAAAATTGATCTTGGTGTTTAAAAATAACTTTCAGCGTTTCAACATACTTTTGACACTTCGATTAATTTATAGAATTTGAACTAATTTTCAACAATGTTTAATTGATTTTTTGCATATTGCAATTAATTGTTATCATCTGCATTCCTCAACATGCTTGATTTTTGACATGTCTTTTAGTTTTGCAAATTTGCAACATATTGTTTGAAGTGAATTGACAACTATCTTTCATTAATAGTCAATTATTTATCATCTAGAAATCATGCCTATAGGTTCTAAATTATATATAAAAAATAAATAATGGCTAATTGTTTATCACCTAATCAGCTTTTAATTAATTAGGATGCTTGTACCAATGCCTCTTGGACATTAAGTTGGGACGGGTAGGCACTTTAGGGAACGGTACTTTTATTATTTCCTTTAGAACACCTCTAACTTTAATAAACAAATTAGGTGGGGCGCTGATTCGAATAAAATAAAATAAATCTTAGTTTAAAATTTTCAAATATGTTGTCCCTTTTATTTACTTTACATGTTTCAAGTATTTGGGGTAGTTTAGGTTCTCTTATTTAATAAATATCTTGTTATATTAATTGTGTCACTTCTATCGTTTTGCTTATTGATTTACATTTTTTTTTTTTTATCACCTAGATGATTGATAATTAAGATAATTTAAGCTTTATGTCTTGCTTACTATTTTCATCACTTAAGTGAAACTAAGCTAATAAAATAAGTGACATTTGTTTATCACGTAGAATTTCCACGTAATACATGAATTTGGTCAGAAACCACAATTATGGACCTCGAAAGGTGCCTAACACCTTTCTTTTAAGGTAATTTAAATCCTTACCCAATTTCTGATGACGTAGACTAATTAACTGATTCATAATTAGCATAAAATGGTGCCCTAACACACCTTAATTCATTAGATAGCGACTCTCACTCTTTAACCATCCCAAAAAGAGTTGTCACGTCAAACTCACTTTTTGCGAGAAAAATGGGGTGTGGCAGCATAGACGACTCTAAGGGGATATTTAGGTTCTAACCATTATGAATTTATGATTTATGTGGGATTCTATGTTTTTTCTATATTCGTCTGAATTTTATTTTTTCTTGATGTTTGTGTTTTCCTAATTGCTCTATTCGTTTTTCATTTATTATTTATTTTTAATATCATGATTGATCTTTTCTCTACATTAGTCCTTTCCTCCCTTTATGTATTTTTATATATATATCTCTTCATATCTATCCTCTTTTCTTTTTTCCCTTTTGTGTGGCTATATGTTGTCTTATTTTACATTTATTTATTTTTTTATATTATTAAATATGCTATTGTATTTCTTATTTTATGTGATACATGTTACTATTTTTTATAATTGTCATTCCACTCATGTCTTTCTCTACTTGGAACCTCCTTTGTTTTAAGAATGGTTGCATGGTTGCACAAATGTTCATTCCTAAAACACCCTTGCAGAAAATACCTCATGAATTAGTCTATCAGTAGTGCGTCGATAACCATGAGCTTTCCCACTCTTGAGTTGTCTACTCGAGGGAACCATGTCATAAGACCACTCTTGTTTTTTAGATTGTGACTGCATATTTCTTTTACTAAGGAATATGCATCTCATTCAACCTAGGATGCCTTAGAACTCTTGATGCGTTGAATGTTAATCTCATTCAAATTTCAAAGGGGTTCTTGACCCTAAAAGGATGCATAATTTTGTTTTCTATGTGTTGAATTTCTATGTATGTGTTGATATCTTACTTACCTTGTTATCTTTATTCTTGTCTTAGTTATTCCTTTCTCTCAGTGTTCCTTATTTTTAAAGTCCCTCGTGCTTAAAATTATTGTTATGTTAGGGGTCCTATAATACATTCTTAGCACCCGTTCAAAACTTCTCTCCAAGTTATCCTCCCGAATCATCTGTTAGCATACTTAATAATCTCTTGGTTCAGCTTTTTCTTTGATAAAGGGTTCTATTCTTTTTTATTGTCTCTATTATCCTACCACGATCCTCGAGCATTGATGTTATCATGTTCATGTCATACTCTAGTTTTCCTAACCTCTAAGTAACATAGAGCTCTCATAACTTTTATTCACTGAATAAGCATGACTCATTATTTTAGAATAAGTAGAATATTCGTTCTAGACATTTTCTTGAGTACCTTTTCACTAATTATAAGTTCTTTCTTCTAAGGTTGACTAAAGTTGAACATCAGAAAAGGCCAGTCAAGCAATATCTATCAACCTTTTCAATAGTGAACCTGAGCATGAGAGTTTGGGTTTGCATCGAAATAAAGTTACTCTATTTGTGTCAAGTATCAGAAGTATGAAAGGAAAATAGAGAGAATTAGTGGAATAATGACTGATCTTCGAGGTTCATCTGGTATGCCACTAGGTTTTCCAGAGCCATTATCTAAAATAGACTTTAGCACTGCCATCTACACTACAGAGTAACGTATATTAAGGACCTCACCTATGCCTGATTGTGAGGCACATATGTCTTCAAGTCAATATTCAATTGTGCTGCAGAAAATACTTAGTGGGTTGACATATATGGGTAAGGAAAAAGAGACAGAAGGACATATTTCTAACCATAAGGTAGGGTCATCTCAACAGCCTAAGATGAATAAGTCATCCAAATTAAGGGAAGAAAATAAGGATAGAGTTGGTGACTTGAAATTTTCATTATATAATGGGTTAGGAAATCCTCATTTCCATTTGAAGGATTACCTTGAAAAGCTATCAGTTATAGGGTAAACTGGTGGTCTTAAGATACAAATTTTTGTTAGTTCACTTATGGGTTAGGCATTTATGTGGTACGTAGAGAAGGATGCTAGCAAGCGAAACTCTTGGGATAATTTGGCAAGTGACTTTATTGGGAGGTTTGAAAACAAGCTAAAAAGAAAGTTCATAGTTTTAACTCTAAGACATGATAAAGTTGGTTGAATGAGCTGTAATTTAGGCATAAGGAAAAGGCGATTATCAATGAGGCAACAATGCCTTCAAAGAAAGAAGGTGAGCAAGCTTGAAGTTATGACTCAATTAGATGAACCTTCATAAGTATCTTTTGAAATATTAAGGTCACATGGTATTCTGCAGACAAAGCTTGTTAGTTCCTATTGCCCTTCTATCCCTTTGTCTAATTCAAAAAAGCATTATGCCTTCTATTCTGGCATGGCTAGTTATGTTACTGATGAATGTCATAAATTGAGGGGAGATATTGAGAACTTGATAAGAAATAGAAGGATCATAAAGAAACCCCACCCTCAACTGATATGGTATCGAGCTCCAGAAATTATTCCACCCTCCAATTATGTCCAAACCTATTATCATCAATCCTTCACTTTCATTTGTTGTTCCATTATCAAACTACATTCCAATGTCTTACCAAAATTCACCAACAAATCAATGATCCAACCAATATGCCAGACCACAAGATAATTTTTAGAAAAATCCACCAAGATAGTACACTCCTCTTGGTGAACCCATATCTCAATTATATGAACGACTCAAAGAAGTGGGCTACATCACACCTATTACTGCCGTACCTTGCGATACTAGGTCTATACGGTATCGCCCTGATCAAATTTATGCCTATCATTCTGGAATGAGAGGGAATTCTATTGAGGCATATTTTTCCTTGAAAAACATTATTCAAAAGTTAATTGATACCAAGGTGATAAATATAACGGGGTCAAATCTTGATGCTGTTTGATTTTCTAAGCTTGGCTTGCACTTGGTCTATATTGGTGAAAAGGAGATTGCCCTGATTCTCCACCTCAAGCTATCAAGCATTTAAAATTACTTCAAGATTTAAGATATGTAGTTTTCCTTTATGTTTTTCCTGATTATGTAATTGGAACTACATCTGACCTGATTCTCTTATAAGAGGGATACATAGACACTCATTTGATGAGTTCGGTCTCATCATAATAAAAAATTTATTTTCCTTTGTTTTCCTATATGAAGTTTGATGGATTAATAATGTGATATGATATGAATCACAAAGGATGTTTTGAATTAACAAATTTGATGTTCAACCAAAATTGACCTTGTCCATTTTCCTATCTTTCTTATCTTCTTTACAATCATAATTTCAAATCAGCATCATGTTCTATCACTCTGTCTATTTCATACGTTAGAATTTCAAATCTTTTCGTTCAGACCACTTAAGTCCAGTCTATATCCTAGAATGTCTTTTGTTTTTATATTTTTTATGTTTCAAACTTATGTGTGCTATGTGATAACTTTTGTTTTTCTTGTTTAAAGGTTGTCTAGGATTTGAACACCGAATTGACTAAGAATCTATAATTTGATAAATATACCTAATCATTTTGATCCTTCTTCTAACACAAATTTTCTTCTTCCCCAGCATAAGATACCTTCTTACCCACATGTCCTTATTCATTTCCTTGGTACTTTTCAAAACATAGTAACACAATAGTTTCTCGACTTAGATAAGAGGTTGGAGGAGTGTCTATATTCAAAAAACATTTATAAGTTGAGGTATAAGAAATTATGTCTACATCCAATGGTTGATTTTCCTCTAGGGTACAAAGTTCCAAAATTCAATGTGTCTGATGGGGATGGAGACCCAATTATGCATCTAAAGGATTATTATGGTAGACTGACATAGGACACAATGAAGCTCTTCTAGTAAGATTGTTCATCCAAAGCATATCAGGAATAACGCTTACTTGGTATGTCAAATAAGACTTTGACAAGTATCATACATGGGAAGACATGGTCCAAGACTCTGTGAGACAATATAAGTTTAATATGAAGGTCGATTCAATGATGCTAGACTTATTTGAATAAAGGAGAATGACCCAAGAATTTTTTGAAAATTATATAACATTATGGAGATTGGAGGCTTCTAAGATACATCCTCTTATGCCTGAAAAAGAGTTGGTTCAAGCTTTCATTAGGCGCTAGATAGTATTTACTATCAAAAGTTAGGCTGCTTATATGTTCACAGGTTCGGCGATCTAATTCTAATTAGAATTTACTAGTCGGATAGGAAAAATTATTGATATTTCCGTAATACAAGCCACTTTTCAAGCACATGATGCCTCACCAAAAGAAGAAAATTAAAAATAAATCTCAATCATACCACCTCAAGAACAACACTATCCAAATACCTAACATGCATATGCTATTTTTGATCCCTCTAACCCACAAGCTTTTCAATATCCAAATTTTCACCAGCCTGGTTTCCAACAACAGACTCTTCCAAGCCATCCAATTCTCATAAACCAAATAAAATAAAATCTCATACTTTTATCCTTTTAACTGAACCTTTGGCTGGTTGGATTCCTAAATACACATATTTGAATTTTGACTTATCCAAAAGATGTGCATATCATTCAAATATCCAAGGACATGATACTGAGAAAAGTTCGACATTGAGGTGTAGGATTTAAGATTTGATTGCACATATCAAGATTATAATGCAACAAGGGCCACTGAGCAATATTTATGATACCACTACTGACATAGTTATTATCCAAGGTACTCCGAAAGAGATTGCCCCGAGATATCTGACAAAGAAGCGTAAGAAACATCAAAGAAATTGAGAAGGACAAACCATCAAGACAAGTACCAATTTTATTTTTAATCAATAAAATTTCTTGCTTTATTTATGTTTCTCTTTATACTCATGAACTACGATTGACTTGACTTTCATTTGAATATGTAGGCAGCCCTCTTTGGGTCCGATCTCAATGTAATAATTTTTCTCTCTCTCCCCTTCATATTCAAATCCTCTTAGCTTTTGACCAAACTCTATTCGATAAATCTAAGCTATTTTGGCCCATTTCATGACTCCAAATGACAAATTGCAGATTCAAAGTCGAACCTCGATGTTTGAATACAAGACAATTATTTATTTTAAACTAACATTTTATTTGAGTGATACAGGAATATAAGACAAGGGTAGAATTTTTGAGATTACCTAAACAATTCTACCAGTAGACAATATTTTTATTCACAAAAACTTGCGAAAACATATTTTAAACTACGGAAGAAATTTTTGAGGGTGCTAAAAAATTTCAATGACATGACAATGATAAAAGGTTGCAGAAAATGCAATGGACACAGGGTTCCTCCGTCCTAAAATAGGATATGTTTGACCTATCAGGTGTATCCGCCCTAAAATGGGATATGTTAGGTTCCTCCATCCTATAATAGGATATAATAAACACATTCAGTTCTTCCGCCCTAAAATAGGCTATGTTGGGTTCATCCACCGTAAAATATGGATATGTTGGGTTCATCTACCCTAAATAGGATATGTTTGACATATTGTGTTCATCCATCCTAAAATAGGATATGTTTGACATATCAAGTTCATCCATCCTAAAATAGAATATAGTTGACATACCGAGTTTCTCTACCCTAAAATAGGATTTATTTGTATATCAGATGCATCTGCCCTAAAATTAGATATGTTGGGTTCATCCACCCTAAAATAGGATATGATGAATACATCAGGATTTTTTGCCCTAAAATAGGATATATTGGGTTCATCCACCCTAAAATATGGATATGTTGGGTTCATCCACCTTAAAATAGGCTATGTCGGGTTCATCCATCCTAAAATAGGATATATTTGACATGTCGGGTTCATCCATCCTAAAATAGGATACTTTGATATCAGGTTCCTCCCCCCTAAAATAGGATATATTTGTCATACTGGGTGTACCCACCCTAAAATGGGATATGTTGGGTCCATCCATCCTAAAATGAGATATGATGAGTACATCGGGTTCTTTCGCCCAAAAATAGGATATGTTTGGCATATTGGGTTCATCCACCTTAAAATAGGATATGTTTGACATATTGAATCATCCACCCTAAAATGGAATATGCTGAATATATCAGGTTCATCCGCCATAAAATAGGATATGATTGGCATACCGGGTTCATCCACTCTAAAATAGGATATGTTGGACATATCAGATTTATCCATCCTAAAATAGAATATGTTGGGTTCATCCACCCTAAAGTAGAATATGCTAGACAATTGAGCTAGTTCGCCCTAAAATAAAGACACTTGATTTTGCAGGTTATGCTTAATATGGTCATTTTCCTTAAAAGATGAAAGTGGGGTAGATTTTTGAGGATCTCAAAAATCTGGGACAATAAGAACATAGTCAAACAGATGTACTTTCATATCTCCTCTCATCATTATTGTTATCTATTATGGTTGTTTTCATCACATTGTTTAATGATTCTCTCTCTCTCTCTCTCTATATATATATATATATATATATACATATATATATATATATGTGCTAACCAATTTTATCTAGTGGCAGGTAAAATGAAAGACATTTGAGAATTATTATCCTTTCAATTCTGAAACATGATTTTCTTTATTCCAATATCTTAACCTATTCATATTTCAACTTTCAAAATTGCTCATACACTGCCCATACAAACTCGTGCTCCACATTTGTCAATTTTATTTAGGAATCTCATTTGTTCCTAAATCTAGAACTATACACGGTCTAATTCTGGTAAACAAAAGATATATAGGCGACTTAAAACCAATGTCTTGGCCACACTATTTTAAAACCACCTCTTGTCGCTTTCATTCCAACAAATTATTTTTTTGCGGTTGGACAAAATTGGCTACTATGTCAACTTTCGTTGCTCGATAATTCTCTTATCATTCTCAAGCAATGAAGGGGTAGCTATTGACACCCAGTTTTGACTTCTCATTCCTTCTCTTATGCTGCAATTTTTATCCATTTTTTAATGTTAAACAATAATATTTTTTAGGCATTAAATTGGTATCAAATAAATATGGGCGTGTCACATTCGTGATTTGAAAATACACAAATTATTTTTATTACTTTCGTATTATCGTTTTATATTATATATAATTTATTAATTTAAATATACTATTTTTATGTAATGTGTTTATTTTTATTCAATTATTTAAAATTCAGGCTTATAATTTACAAACAACTAGTTTTAATTATTATTATTATTATCATTATTATTATTATTATTATTATAGCAACCATTTTCATTTAATTGTTCCAACTTATTTATTTTCTAACCCGATTTTGTCCAATTTATGAAAATTCTAGCTTATATTGTGCCCAATTGAATTTAATTTCAACTTTTCAATTCAATTGTGATCCAATTTTTAAATATTCTATAACTTTGAATCTCAACCGTTGATTAAAAGTGATCTACAACTGAGATGAATTTTTCTCAATTTTCCCTTCTTTTCTTTTAAATCAAAACCCAACCATTATTCCCAATTTCCCCAAAAACAACCGCACACCCTATCTCACCTTCACTTGCTCTCTCTCTCTACACCTCTCTCACACAACTTCACACACTGTTGACTCGTTGAAATTATGGACTGGAGAGTTAGAACCACCATTACCTCCGCTGCCTTCCATCACATAAAACCAACACCGTGCCCGACCACCCTCAACATTTCATCAGCCGCTGCTGCCACTTCCTCATTACCAGAAATTCGCTATTTTTCGATCGAAATTTCTGACTGAAAAAAAGTAGTCGTAAATTTCTGACTACTTCAGTCAAAAAATTTACTTTTTTATTATTTTATAAAATAAATTTCAGATACTATTTTTGTCTATTGCAGTATAATATTGGGCGGTAAATTTCAGAAAATATATATTTCGACTGTTGTAGTTGGAAATATAAATAATTAAATAAATATATTAATAAATATATAATTAGATCCTTATACAGAAATTAAATAATTATTTAAATAAATTATTACAAATGTATTTTCGACCACTGTAGTTGGAACTACATGTAATTAAATAAATAAATAAATTATTAAATATATATTTTCGATAACTTTAGTCGAAAACACTAAAGCTAATTAAATATATGACTAAATATATAAATGATACCCTTATATAGAAATTAAATAATTATTTAAATAAATTATTACCAATATATTTCCGATCACTGTAGTTTGAAATATAAAGAATCAAATAAGTAAAGTGTTGAATATATATTTTCGACCATTATAGTCGGAAATATAAATAATAAAATAAATAAATTATTAAATATATGCTTCCAACCACTATAGTCATAAATACTAATAGCTAAATAAATATACGACTAAATATATAATCATACCCTTATACAGAAATTAAATAATTATTTAAATAAATTATTACCACTATATTTTCGACCACTGTAGTTGGAAATATAAATTATCAAATATGTAAATTATTAAATATATATTTTCGACTACTATAGACGGAAATATAAATAATAAAATAAATAAATTATTAAATGTATTTCTGACTACTGTAGTCGAAAATAGTAATAGCTAAATAAATATATGACTTTATACTGAAAATTAATAATTAGTTAAATATAATAAAAATATTTTCGACTATTGTGGTCGGAAATATTATAAATAATTACATTTATTAAATTTTTATCCGACAAAAGTTGTCGAAAACTATATTTAATTATTAAATAATAAATATAAGATAAAAAATAAACATATCAACTTTTACTGTCGTCTCTCTCTCTAAACCTCACTCTCACTGTCGTGTCTCTCCCTTCCTAAATCTTAGAATTAGCGGTGTCGGCACTCTCACTGTTGTCTCCCTCAAAATTTAGCGGTGACGACTACGGTGAAGGTAACGACGATGGTGAGTTGCTAGATTTTGTTGTTTCCCTGCTATTTGTTGGTATTTTAGATGGGTAAAAGAATGGGTTTTTGCTTGATTTTCTAGATTCATCTGTAGTGAGTTGTTTCATTTGCTATGCTTTTTCAGATTTTTAGTCTTTGGTTTCATCTGTAGTGGTTCATTTCTATATGAATTTTTTTATTCATTTATTCCTATCTATTTCTTTTATTCCATTTAACAAAATTAAGAATCTGGGATTGAGAACTGAAAGTTGCCTATGGAATTTGCTTTATGTGCTAATTTCTATATGAATTTTGATTTCAATTGTCTGTGAATGATTATATTATTTGACTATCGATATCTGGATGAATTGTTATGTTGAGGATCCCTCAAGGATTTTTCTTGGCATGTAGCATCAGTAGATAGAGGGTGAAGTTATTATAAATTTGTTTACATTATACCATCAATATTCAGACTGAAGAAGCAAATTAAACTATTGTCTGCTTATGTGCTTGAGATCTCAGCTATACAGGGCTGCACTGATTTGATTCATCATGCTACTAGTTGAATATTTATTTAGTTCTGTTGAACAAAAATGGAGGGTTCGGAAATGAAAGACTGATATGTGGTGTTCTTATTTAATTTCCTTAGACCAGCTGTTGGTTTCATTTGGGGTTTTGGGTTTTTCTTTTTTGTGGGTTTAGTTTTAAGTAGGCTTCATCTTGTTTTTGAACTGCAATATGACGATGGCTTCATCTGTTTTTTAAACTTTATGCTACTTGTATGCTGCTATTGTGGTAGGCGGTAATATAGTTAAGTGGATCACTATCTTCTTTACACGCCGTTAGTACATCACCGGCTTAAAACTATATCAAACTAACTGTTAGTACATAGGTTTGATTTCTTTTAAGTTTTACAAAAGCAGTTTTGGGTAAAATTTTATAGTGGATTTAATACATTTGGCTATTCCATTTGTGTGATGTAATTAGCCAAAGTTTTTGATTGATATGAGCGAATATTATTGATTATCTGTTTGGTCTAATCTTGATTAGCTTGGTGGTGTTTGACAATGTATTTAGTACATTGGAATGAAATGAATCCAAATATGATTCATATAGTCGATTTCAACTTAAGATGATTTCCTTCAAGTGTAATTTTGCAATCTTTGTTCTGATGAAATTTAGAGTTACTGAAATTGACGTTGTTGCTTTTGGGGTTTATTTCACAATCTTTGTTCTAATAAAATTTAGTGTTACTGAATTTGATCTACTATTAAATGTTTGCCTTACTGATAGAGTTGAATTTGCACCCTTTGAGGTTTAAAATGTTTGTTCCTGCTGGCCTGAATTGTTTTTGTGCAGGTTTCTATGTGCCTTGCTTTCATCCTTGGGTCCGCTGAGGAACAATTGGCTCTTCTAGCTAGTCAGCGGAACAAAAATTGATGTCCTATTCCCGACATTCTTCTCAACACAAGTTTCTTTGCACTTGATAAGCAAAGCCTACTTAAGGTAGAAGCTAAGAAGGTATAGTAAAATACCTTTTCACAAAGCAGGTGATTCAATTTCTTTGAGCTTTGGTTGAGTTTACGGAGTCTTGGTTCATAGATCTAACCGATATTTTGAATGATTGGCTGTTTCAAATCATGCCAACTGTTTTTTCATATCGACCCAGTTTAAGGTTAAGGTAGAAGCTGTTGTTCACTTCAGCAGAGCTAGGGAACAATCTCAAAATAAAAGCAGAACAGAAATAAGTAGTTCAAATAGGAAAACCCAGACTAGATTTCTTCTTGGGATTAATAGAAACTACAACTTTGTTCCGCTAACTCAGTCTGCATTGCACTGTACAAGTTGCTTCTATCCTTCCTAAACACTGAATCAACAGGTGTTTCAAAAAATAAACCCAAATGATTGTTGTCACAGTCCCCATTTTTAAAATCTCCATCTACCTATATAACTACTATGTAGTTAGCTAAAACCTCCCAATTTCCAATTTTAAACTAATAAGACTTCCAAAAGACATGATCATCTTCTGAGCTACTAAAAAAGATTCACAAAAACTAGCCAGAGAAGATACTAACAGAAGCACCATAGCACTATTCAGTTGATCTAAATTCCCGAGACACTAATATCTACTTCTCAAACACATTAATGGCTTAGGTTGTAGGAGCTTCTTTAGCTGCTTCAACAAAAGGTGATTGTACACTATCCTCCTCATCAGAATCACTCCTAGAAGAACTTCCTGAATCTGAATCTGCAAATGCCAATCATGGCAAAAGTAAATATATCACCCATCACACTTGTTCACCAAAATGAACTATAGGGGGAAAAAAGTTATACCACTAGAAGAAAAATCACTGCCAGAACTTTATCTTCCACTATATATGCTTGACCAACTACTCACACATGGGACATCCTTGTTAATCTGCATAGGAGAAAAGCTTTCACATGGGATTTCCTCACCAATATCAACATCCTCTTCCATAATATCCACTTTCTTGTTTTTAGGCATTGCAGGTTCTAGAGTTGGTGCCTTCTCAGGGGACTTCTTTTAAAATAATGTAGTAAGGTGATCAGATAACATGGCTCAATATAGAGGTTAGTCAACAAATATATGACAAAACCAAATACTTTCTTTACCTTGTTGAGCTGTACAACTACAACATCTTCAGTGACACCTTGTCTCCTTATCTTGATCATAGCCTTCTTATGTGAACCTATAAATCTCTCCAGTTCCCACACCATTTCATTGTCAATGAGATCAAAGTCAATCTCATTCCCATCCTGTGTAAGATAAGGGGTTTTATTCTTTTCAATTTGCAAAGCATGATCCTTCTTCTCTAGGGGAAGATCCTGCAAGTCAGCCCTAACTACACCTTTTCCTATTGTTTGGATCCTTAGCCTTGGGCATGGGAAATTTAGCTGAACTAGGCGTTGTAAAGACGGGTTATGGGGGAGATTTTAAAGCAGGGGTTGGGGTTGCAAAAATAGGTGCAACAGAGACCTGAAATCTCTGCATGAGTAACTTCAGTACACAGTTCGACTTGTTGGCGGTAGTGTAGATGCTACAGAACCCATAAGGGACTTATAAAATGAGAGAATTTCTTCTACTATAGAGGAAGGGTTATTCAGTATATCTCCTGTCGTGTTTTTCAGAATAGTAATTTTTTTTTATTTGTCTCTTTCATAACTGCTGAATAATACTTGTTGTTAAGAGTCATCAATCTTAATCCAGACAGTGTGGAATTGATATGACCTTAATATATGAACTTTTACAATAGCATTGACCTGTATATGGGTAAAATTTTGCAGAAATTCTTAAATGGAGGAGTAGATGTACCTCTTCCTATGGCCTTCGAAGAGACACATAGAAAGAAAAAGCTGAACGGTACAAGAGAACAGTGGGTCGAACCGCGTGCTAAGAATACATATGTAAGATAATAACTTTTTTATATATTATTTTCTTATTATTCAAGTTAGCTTGTTTAATTAATGACAATTATTTTTTTTCAGGAGGAATTTTAAAAAAGCATTGAAGATTGACGTTAAACTCAACCTGCTTCAGAGCATGGTACCATTGTCCAACCGTCACCTGCTTATATGACTAGAATAGGGACAATTGTGGTAGGTTGTCCAAAGAAGGGTAAAACCTACGAACTTGGAGTTAATCAATCCTCGAGTCGTTCTTCCTCAATATTGCCCAACTTTGATTCTGTTGCACAAAATACGGAAGAAATGGAAGCAATGAGAATAAAAATTAAAGAGTTGATGCAACACTATGCAGTTAGTGATGTCAAGTTTGAGGCGTTAGTCAAGAAGCATATGCCGCAAGTATTTGAGGATGGGGAAGATAGTGAATCAGATACAACAACAACAACAACAAACCCAGTGTATTCCCACCTAGTGGGGTCTGGGGGGGGTAAGATGTACGCAGTCCATACCTCTACCTCTGATGAAGTAGAAAGGCTATTTCCGATAGACCCCAGGCTCAAGGCACGAGATACCACACAAACACATAGTGCAGCACAGAAGCAGATTACATAACATAAATACGGCACCCATAAGTAATATAAAGCAGAGGAAAGCAGGGGAAAGCACACA
>JAPEIP010000007.1:113033945-113064860 GCA_026120095.1 Capsicum chinense | reverse complement strand
ATTAATTTAATATTTTTGACTTAGTAGTCGAAAAATTCCGACAGATTTGGTCGAAAATATTTTTTCAACAAGCTTTTTTCTGACTACCACTATACGGTTGGAATGTGGTCGGAATTACCTTATTTTCTGACTATATTCCAACTACAGAGGCTTTCGGAAAGTACCAAATTTCTGGTAGTGCCTCCCGTTGGCGAACCGTCGGGAATAGTCCACCAGGCACATCGCCTCTTCCTCATTATTGATGAAACCTAACAAACAAATGCCGCCGCTTTGTCGCTCTTTCTTGTTTGACTCTTGTCAGAAAGTGATACAAATCTATGATGGATTCATAAGAATCCATCGCAGGTCTGATTTCCCTGTTTAAATTTATCCCAATTTAATATTATCACCTTCTTCTACCCATTCTTCTTTTAGATAGATTTTAGATATGAAATTAGTGGAATTTAACTTCGAATTACTAATCGATTCTTTTAAATTCATGTTTGTTTATGTCCTTAGATTAACACACGTTAAAAGCCTCAATTTTCATGATATTTTAACCCTAATTTTCAAACAAGATGCTGATTTTTATTGATTTTGAAATCACTGTTTCTTCTTGTTCATTATATGTTTGCTTGATTTTTGACAAGTATTAATTATTGATTACTTGATTTACTTTGGGTAAGAGGCTTGATTTTAATCTATTCACCCTAAGATGTTTACGCCCTCCTAATTGGTTTGTTTTCCTTATTTAAATTCGTATAGTATGTCATTTAGTTAATTTGATAAATTTTGATTCATGAGTATTCTTAATTGATTCTAGTTGATTATTTCTCCATCTCTTAATTGTGATAGATTTTATACTTCGTTATTTTTTGGTAAAGATTTAATTTTTTTCTGATTTGTATACAACTAATAAGGTGTGTAAGCTTCACAAATCATCTATTTTTGGTAGATTCTATGATCTTGCGTTCTCCCCATTAATTGTCCAATTCTTGTTTGGTCTAGGATGATTTTAAGTTGTTTAATTATGATAATCTTGACATATTTTCCCTCATTGATTGGATTCTTCACGGTTTCTGCTAGTCTGATTAAGGAAAAAATTCCCTTGATTTATTTTTGTCCCTTTACTAATATATTTTTTTACTAATTGTTTAAAGGGGTCCTCTCCTCAGAATATAGGGAAGAGAGCATGACTTCTACTCACAATTTGATATTTCTATTTAGAATATTCTTTATCTCAACTTTGATCGACTATTGCTGCTAATTGCTCAACTCATAGTGATTCAACCTCTTCTTTCTTTCTGGTTGGTTTGTTGTTTCTCTACTTCTCAACGGTTAGTGGTCTATCGACGCAATAATATATTTGTTGTGTTAGATTCTACATATTTCTTGTGTTAGAATATATGTGTATATAAATTCTTACATTAATTCAGAATATTTAAGAATAATTTGGCTGCTATGATGATAAATTGATTTACTTCTGTGTTTTCTTTAAAATGCTATGATTTTTTCTTCTTTGTTTGTAATTAAAGGTTGGAATCTTAAGCATGTGTTGAGGTTTGTCAACTTGAGTATTGTTCTGAGTGAATGCAGAAAAATCCTAGTGTATCTCATAATATCCCTTGAGGTCACCCTTGCTTAGGATTCTTAAGATTCTCATGTTCTTGGAGAGGTAAACGGGCCATTATGGGCTGTCTAGGATTTTTTTGCATTTTGTTAGTTCATTTGTGCACTTGTTTGTGTTTGACAGGTTCTGCTCGGGAGTTATTCAATTTAGATGGAATGAGGAGTTGTCAAGGATTGGAGAGTGATTAAGGGCTATCAATTGTGCCTTCTTTTTTATTTTTATTCTTCACTAATTTTGGTCTGTAATAATTTGTATAAACTCTATGACAACAACAATAGCAATAACAACATACCCAGTGTATTTCCACATAGTGGGGACTGAGGAGGGTAGAATATACGCAGTCCATACCACTACCTTCGAAGAAGTAGAAAGGTTATTTTCGATAGGCCCCCGGCGTAGGACCAAAGATAGTAAACAAAATTGAAATAAAATATGAAATAAGATGGAATAAAAAAATAACACCCATAAAGTAGTACTCTACACCATCCAACCGAGCACACATCCTTCACCCCAACCCTCATATAACTACTAGCGAGGCTATACCAAAGCATTCCTATATACTAGCTACGCCTCACCCACCCGCACTAGACCTCTAACCTAATTTGTGTTTTCCACAACTTTCTATCTAGGGTCATGTTCATTGTAAGCTGTAACTGGTCCATATCACGTCGAATCACCTCCCTTCAATATTTATTCAACCTACTTCTACCCCGCTTGAAACCATCAAAAGATAACCTCTCATACGTATGGATTGGGGCATCCATTCCCCTATTCATAATATGCCCAAACCATCTCAACCTCACTTCTAAGAACTTGTCCTTCACCAAGCCACGCCCATCTTTTCCCAAATAGTTTTATTCCTAAACCTATCTTCCTTAGTAAGCCTACACATCCAATGCATCATCCTCATTTCTGCTACCTTCAACTTCTGGATATGAGAGTTCTTAACTAGCTAATACTCATCTCCATACAGCATAGTCGGCTGGACTGCCACCCAATAGAATTTACCTTTAAGCTTGGGAGGCACTTTCTTATCACACAAAATACCAGAGGCGAGCCTCCATTTCATCCACCTTCCTCAACATAATGAGTGACGTCCTCTCCAGTCTCTTCATTCTCCTAAATTATAGACCCAAGGTACTTATAACTATCCCTCTTACAAATAACCTGGGAATCCATCTTCACTACCACCTCATCATCAAGCGCCAAGTCACTGAACTTGCACTTCAAGTACTCCGTCTTGGTCCTACTCAACCTGAATCCTTTAGACGCCAGGGTTTGTCTCCAGACCTCCAACTTATCATTAACACTCCCCAAGTCTCGTTAATCAAAACAACGTCATCACTAAATAGCATACACCAAGGCACCTCTCCTTGAATACACCACATCAAAACATCCATCACCAATGAAAATAAAAATAGGCTAAGAGTAGATCCATGGTGCAAGCCTATCACAATAAGAAAATGCTCTAAGTCTCCTTACCAGAGTCTTTGCTCCATCATACATGTCCTTAATTGATCTGATATACGCCAAAGGGAACCCTTTGAGCCTCTAAGCATCTCCAATAGACCTCCCAAGGGACTTTGTTATGCGCCTTCTCCAAGTCAATGAACACTATGTGTAAGTTCCCCTTCCTCTCCCTATACTGATCTACTAGTGCTTGCCGAGCTGAATCGCTTTTATTGTCAAGTGACCAGGTATAAAACCAAACTGATTATCCAAAATAGACACGATCCTCCTTAATCTCTGCCTTTCCACCCTCTCCCAAATCTTCATAGTGTGACTCAACAACTTAATACCCCTATAGTTATTTCAACTCTGAATATTACCCTTGCTCTTGTATAATAGAATTATCTACTCTATCTTCAATCCTTGGGCATCTTTACCGTCTTAATGATGCTATTAAATAGACCAGTCGGCCACATCAAACCATCCCTATCCGTAAACTTCCAAAAATCCATCGGGATTTCATCAGGACCTTTTACCCTACCCCTACATATCCTACAGATAGCCTCTTTGACCTCATCTACCTTTATATGCCCATAGTAACAAAAATCATGACACCCCTTTGATTGCTCCAACTCCTACAAAAGAGCCTTTGGAAATATGACTGCCACCTTCTCTTAATATTGATATCCTTCACCAATACTTTACTATCCTCCACTTTGATGCATTTTACCTGGGCAAAGTCACGGGTCTTTCGCCCTCTAGCCTTAGAAAGACCGTACAACCTCTTTTCCCTACCTTTCTCCTCTAATCCCACACATAAGTTTTCAAAAGCTGTTGTCTTGGCTGCCATAATTGTTAACTTAGCCTCTTTCCTAGATAACTTATACTTCTCATTGTTTGCCTATTTCTCTTCTTCATGCTTGCTCTCAACCCACTTAGCATACCCCGCCTTCTTTAGTACACCTTCTTTTAACTTCTTCGTTCCACCACCAATCCCCCAGTGATGGCTAGACCATCCCCTCAAGATACCCAACACTTCCCTAGCTGTCTCTTTAATTCAAATAGTAGCTATATTCCACATACAATCCACATCCCCTACCCTTCCACACTCTAAATGCTGCCAACTTATCTTTCATCTCCAGAGCACTAACCAGAGTCAAGCTACCCCACTTAATACTAGGTCAAACCTCCTCGCCCATCCTATTATTACCCTCCTTGTTATCCAAGTCTATCACTCTAAACCTATGTTGAGTCACAAGATTCTCACTCAAAATGACCTTACAGTCCTGACACATCCCCCCATCCCCCTATCCCCCTTCCTAAATAATAAAAATCCAATATAAGTCTTGGCTACCATGCTTCAGAAGGTAATCAGGTGATCCTCCTTCTTAGGAAAGCACAAATTTACAACTACCAACCTAAAGGCCCTCGCAAAATCCAAAAGAGAAGCTCCTTCTCTATTCCTATCCCTGAACCCAAAACCTCTATACAAAACGTTATAGCCTCCCGGTAATAATCCGATGTGCCCATTGAAATCCCCTACTATGAAAATTTTCTTAGAGCTAGACACACCTCTCACCACCTTATTCAAAACCTCTCAAAATCTCATTTTCTCCTTCCCGTCCTAGCCCACTTGCAGCGCCTAGGTGCTATAAATGATCAGAGTCAACCCACCAATGACCAACTTAATAATCATCAACCTATCACTAACCCTCTTAGCCTTTACTACCTTCCTCCTAAGCTCCTCGTCTACTATGATACCTACCTTATTCTCTCATCTCCCACTTCCTAAGTACCAAAACTTATACCCATCCACATCTCTAGCCTTGGAACCTACCCGTTTGGTTTCCTGGACACACGCTATCCTTCTCTTTCTAAGAATCTTCACGAGCTGTATAGACTTACCTTGAAGGGTCACTATGTTCCAAGACACTATCTACATAATATTCGTCCTAGCATCATACTTACCCCTATGACCCCTCCCCCAACCTAAAACCTACCCCAAAACCCAACATGAACCTCCACTCTGCCCTCCCTTTTACCACCCCTACAATAGACCCTGACCCCACCCTTTCTCCTCCTTTTACCTCCATAATAGGCCTCAACCCCAACCTAAACCCCTTAGGACGTGACCCTAGCCTGCCATCAATCCCTAAATCCACTACACACAAAGAAATAAATAAAATGACACAGTACGTACACACAAAGCACACAAAATGAAGCACTAGTAAAAGTGGTAAGGAGATAAGAAATCGAATAAAGATTAAAGGTTAGAAGTCATCGGGCAACAAGGGCTCTTCCCTTGCTTACTTTTTTGGTTGGTTTCTGACAAATTTAGAGCAGAAATTGGTCATCTAAAAATTATTGCCAGAGCTTCGCTGGAATAATGCTGGCAAAAATAAAATACGATTTGGAAATCGCCTAGCATAGTATCCTAAGACCCTAATTTTTCTAGACTCACTGACCTAAAGATTTAAAGATTGATCTGTCCATTTTTTCTGAGTTTTGTCAAGTATCGGTGTTGTTATTCCCTTCACCGATGCAAGTGGTGGTAGCATGACCTCTCTAGTGAGAATAGTAGAAAGAGAGAAAGGGAAAGAGAGAAGAAAGGAAAAAAGAAATACAGACCAATGGAAGCAGAAAAAGAGCGAGCTTACCTGTCACCGATCATACTAAGCTACCGACGTCACCGGAGTTGATACGGTCACTTCAAAAGAGACGTTATCAATGTTAGAGAAGAGGAGAGCTCAAGATTTATCTAGAACGAAGAGAGCAGTGCTTCTATGTATAAACTCTATGACCATAATGATATTATAGGGGTATGCTTATAGACGTGGGAATTATGTAATTTGTTTATTTAGATGAATTACTTAGTTAAATATAATCTAGGATCAACAATAAATTTATGTGGTCACCTAAAAATTATGTTTTAAGATTATTATTCAATGTTCAACGTATTAAATTAAGTTCAAGCATGTCAATTTTACTTATAGCATGTAAAACTAATTTTCAACATTTGTATTTATTTATTTTTGCATGTTTTTGTTAATTTCTAGCATATAAAATGAATTTCCAGCATATTAAAATTAATTTCCATCATATTAAAATTAAATTCCAGCATATGAAATAAATTTTCAGCATATAGAAATGAATTTCCAACATATTAAAATGAATTTTCCAGCATTCAAAAAATTAATTTTCAGCAGAGTTATTTAATTTCTGGTATATTAAAATTGATCTTGACGATTTAAAATAACTTTCAGTATTTTAACATATTTTTGACTCTTTGAGTTAATTTCTAGCATTTGGACTAATTTTCAATAATGTTTAATTGATTGTTCGCATATTGCAATTAATTTTTTTTTTCATCTGCATTCCTCAACATGCTTTTTTGACATGTCTTTTAGTTTCATGAATTTGCAACATATTATTTGAAGTGAATTGACAACTATCTTTCATCAATAGTCAATTATTTATCATCTACATATCATGCCTATAGGTTCTATGTTATATATAAAAAATGAATAATGGCTAATTATTTATCACATAATCAACTTTTAATCAATTAAGAGGCTTGTACTGAAACTATTATGTGCTAAGTGCTAGTCCAACGTGCTTTTCTTGGTGCGAACCTTGAGTCTAATTAGGCAACCTAACTTTCTTTGTCTAGGCCCAAATCCAAAAATAGAAAGTCCAACGCCTCTTGGACATTAAGTTGGGACGGAGAGACACTTTAGGGAACGCTAGCTTTATTTCTTTTAGAACCCCTCTAAGTTTAATAAACAAATTAGTTAGGGGGTGGAGGGGTGGGTAGACATTCAGAAATGATGGAAGTTGACCCGAGCATAAACCGACAATGCGACATATGATATTGTCACCCGTCAATAAGCCGGGTGATGATTCAAACAAAATAAAATTAATCTTAGTTTAAATTTTTCTGAATTTGTTTTCCCTTTCATTTATTTTACACATTTCAATTATTTAGAGTAGTTTAGGTTCTCTTATTTAATAAATATCTTATTTTATTAATTGTGTCACTTCTATCTTCTTGCTTATTTGATTTACATCATTTCTTTTATTTTTTCACCTAGATGATTGATAATTAAGATAAGTTAAGCTTTATGTATTTCTTACTATTTTCATCACTGAGCAAAATTATGATATTTTTTGAAAGTAATTTTTTAGAATTTTATTGATAATTAAATAAAATAGTCCAACGACAAAAAATGAAAGAAAAAATGACCGAACGACCCAAAAGAAAAATAAAATAGCCGACAAGAAAGAAATATTGGGATGACCCAACACCTTATCCAAAATTATTAACTCGGTCGGCCCACCTATATATACTATATATATCCTATTTTCTAGGGTTTCCTAATTCACTTCTCATTTCCACCCTTACAGCTACTACAGTGATGTTGCCGTCTCTCTTCAATCTCAGCCTTTTGGTCCTTCCCTTGTGGGTTGTTAATGGCTTTTCCTTGATAGCTCAACATCTATGTGAATCAACTTTCAAGAGTAAGCTTTTTGCCACAACTATCTTCTGCAATCCTTTTCTCCTATTGCTTTAACTGTGTCTTTCTTTCAACTATTTTCTCAGGTAGATGGAATAGCTTCATGTTTTTACTGATTTTCCCATCTTGAATGAAGTTCTGGTCTACTGGGTAAGGAAATTTTCCAGCTAATCTTCTTTTTATCCCCTCCTTTTTCCACACTAACTCTTGTGATTTTGTAGGTGGACTCATGATTGAATGCATGGGAAGCTCAATTTTATCACCCCGTATTAGTCAAGCTTTATTCAGCTTACTACTTCTTAATCTGACCTTCGACTTTCTCTTTTGCCGAGTCATTTTTGATGGCTGACTAGAATAGGCTAGAATTTCAGTTAATTCACCCTATGTGGTGCTATAAATATTGTAAAGTGATAAATTTATGCTATTTAAACACCCTAAACTTGACCCTAGAAAAAATTCTTAGGTGTTGGACATTATATCCTTAGTACGACTCAAGGGTGCTAGTCGTATCCTGGGATATGACTTTGGCCCCCTCTGTCATATGTCATCCAGTGTAGTATGAATTATATACTATCCAAGATATGATTTAGCTTGTTCCAAGTCTTATGTTAGGGTACGGGTCGTATGTTGCCATATACTTAGCCTAGTTTGATCTGTCCAAGGTATGGTTCTAAGTATAGTTTGGGGTACCACTCGTACCCTGAGATAAGAGTTTTGCATATGTTGTTATATCCTGGATAGTTTAGGGGTCCAGGGTGAGGCCTAGGGTATGAGTTAGTGTACCACTCGTATCTTAGGGTTCGATTTGGTGTGAGAGTCGTACCCTCCTATGGGTTAGTTTCCATCTTTTAAGTTGAGGGCTTTATGGATATTTCTCACCGCAAAACCCTTAAGTTCCTTCATTACATTACATGTTTTAGCCTCTCATAAAATATTTTGGAATATCAAAACTCACCAAATACACTCTCTAAACTTCCTCAACAAGATTGGAGGCTAGGGTTTAAAGAGGTGTTCTTCTAGAGGATAAAAGGGTGAAGTTCCTTCAGTGAATTATCTTATATAAGACATGTATCATTTTTCTCATTGTTAGCTCAAAATATCACGTGTTTTAAACATTGATTTTGTCTTGTAAATGGTGGTTTTGAAATTAAATGTTGAGGGTTTTAATTCATAGTGATGGGTACTATTTACTATTGCTTAAACTTGTGTTTGTATCTATTTTTAGTAATGGTTTGCACATGCGGGTGCTTGTTGAATGTGGTTTAACAAATGGGTCATGAGTAACCCTAAATTTGATGATTCTTACTTTGGTTTTGGTCTTGATAAAAGTTTGCTCAAGGTGTTTGTGAAAATGTCTAAGAGAAATAACTAGTTACTTGTTAATGGTGTATTGAACTATGATATTAATCTAATGAATATGAAGGAATATGAAATTGACTTAATGAGTATGGATTCTTGGTAAATGTCTATGTAAAGGTCTCGATGGCTATGTAATAAGTTAATTTAGTGACTTTGGTGGTATGATGGTTAAAGGGGTTGGAGTCCTTAAGCAGGGAATTGAATTGTGATTTGAATTAAATTTTGGTATAAGAATGTTAATGAAGAATGAATGATTGGTAAAGATTTGATGACCATAAATGGATTTGCATTGTGGTATGAACAAAGGCATTGGCCTAATTAAAGGATTGGTTGTTAAATGGTTTTATAAAGATCGTGTGGTCATATATGTAATGTTCAATTGTAGCCTTTGTGGCTTAAATTGTATAAATAGGTTAGAGTCCTTATGTGTTGAATTGAATAGGTGTTTATTCATGGATAAATGGTTAGAGTCCAAATTATCGACTAGTAATGGTCATGACGGCTTATGGTTAAGGTCCACTTGCAATATATGACAGCTTATGGTTAAAGTCTACTTGCCATATAAAACGGCTTGTGGTTAAGGTCCACTTGCCGTATAAGACGACTTGTGGTTAAGGTTTACTTGCTATACAAGACGGCTTGTGGTTAAGGTCCACTTGCCATATAAGATGTCTTATGGTTAAGGTCCACTTGCTATACAAGACATCTTGTGATTAGGGTCCACTTGCCATATAAGACAGTTTGTGGTTAGGGTCCACTTACCATATAAGAGGTAAGGGCTTGTGGTTAGGGTCCATGTTCCATATAAAATAAGACGAATTGAGGTTAGGTTCCTCTTACCTAATGTAATAGAGAAGTTCAATGTTATACACTAAAAGTATCCACTCCATGTTTTATGATAGAGTACTTCAGAAACGCATGTGATGACTTGTTCCTTGATTTGATATGTTTTGTACTTATATATGTGTATCTTCATATATGACTGTAGAAAAATAAATGTGGTTGCATATGATGGTTTGACTTAGTTTTGAATAATCGTACTATTTTATCCTTATCCTTGAGTTACATGCTAGTGCTCTAATCGCTAATCGTCTCTGGACGCTATGTCCCCATGTGACATAGGGGACGGAGCTTCTTCTTCTCTTTCTGCGCAGTGATCAGGTGTTCAAGTGGATTATGTATTGACATTCAAGTGGTGAGCTTCCATTCTTCGGAAGGCATACATTTCATAGTCTTTTATCTCATGTCATATACTTGTTTTAGACTTAGTTCTAGATATTATTGGGGGCATGTCCCGATATATTATAGACATCGTTTTTATAGAGGCTTTGTGGATGATTATGGACTTGGGTATGTTGGTTAGTTGTTGTTATTAATGGATTGGTTAGATGCTTCTTAAGCTATGATCATAGTCTTGTTTCTGCTATCTTATTTTATAGCTGTAGTTTATCTGGAACTTCTGGATTGATGTGATGGTTAGGTTGGGTTAACGGGGCAATCTTCGATCCTTATTTGTCTTGAGATGCCTATACAATAAGGCCTGATTTTGGGTAGTGTTAGCTATAGCCTTTGTCTTTTTCCTAAACACCTATTCCCTTATAGGTGATACTATCAAATATGGCGTTTTCACTTTGTCACTATATAAAATGCTTTTCCCTATCAGATTCATGCTATTGATGTGAACAAAACTCCAATCCCCTGAATCTATTACTAGATTTGTCATGTAGTTTGCTAGTTTATTTTCTTTCCACAGTATGTGCTAAAACTTGATCTACTTCCTTGATAATTGTTTCTAATCTCTACAATGATAGTCACAATTCCTCATGGACATGCCTATTCCCTCTCTAATATCTTCTTCATAATCATGGAATCTGTTTGTATGATGACTTTGTTATACTGTGTAATTTTGCAATGTACATTAGCTGCCAGAATAGCTGATGCCTCAACTACTATGTTTGTTGTGTCTTCCATTTTAGTACCTTGAGCATACAGTAGAGTAACATTTTCATGCCTTAAACAAAAAATGTAAGAACTTATTCCGGGGTTACCTCTAGATGCTCCATCAGTATTGTATTTTAACCATCCTTGTAGTGAAAACTCCTAAGTAACTTTGATAATCCTCATTTGTGGTTGAAATTCCTCTAGTATCTTTAGTATTATTGTCCTGATTCCTAGAAATTCCATAGCTGGTCTTGTGATTCTAAGCATCATGTGTATATTTCTAACCATATTGTGAATGGCCCCCTGAACTGTCATCTTTTTCCCATCATGTTTGCTCAAATTTTTGGCCTTCCACCACTGCTATACTATAATGCTAGGAATAGCCTTAGAGTAAGGTTTGTTTTCTTTGTTTACTCCAGCTCCCCACCATAACATGACCACCTCCCTTAAGTAGAGTCCTCTGATTTCTGAACCTACAAAAGAACAAAAATAGGACCAAGTCCTATTAGCTATAAATAATCTTAAGAATACACATGACAGTGTCTCTTGATCAGGATTTGTACAACACCTACATTTATAAGGACCTTTAATTCTCCATCTTTTAAACCTGCCATCAACTGGCCTTCAAATTTTCAAACTCTCCACACAAATAAAGCCATTTTAAATAATGGTAAGCCTTTGATCCACATCTATTTAATAATCTTGTAAGGATTTTCTTTATATCTTATATCTCGCCAAGCACTTTTAACAGTAAAATTTACATCTTTGCTAAGCATCCAATAAGGTTTGTCCTTCTTTGATTCTGGGTTGGAAGGTTTCACATTCTTCAAAATATGATCCACCACCTCCTACTCAAATATTCTACTCAGAATTTCCATATCCTATTCACCATTTGTAACTAGGTCTTTTATAGTATCATAATCATCATTCCATTCTTTATTATCTCCTGTAAAAGAGTAAAGATCTCCTAACCCAGTCCAATTATCATGCCATACTTTTTAATCCCCTTTGTTTATATTCTACCATATTTGATACTTTACAAGATCTCTAGCCTGCAATATTCTTTTTCACGCCTGTGACCCTCCTTCCCCTTTCTTCCACATAATCAAATTGCAATGCTCAATTTTATAGTACTTATTCTTCATATATCCACTCTATATTGACTCTTTGGTTTTGAAATTCCACATAACTTATAAAATAGTTCCATTGAAACATTTTGTAATTATTTGAACCCCAAACCACCCTCTTTTCAGGTAAACATAATTCTTCCCATCTTGTCCAGTTTCTCCCTTGTCCTCCAATAGAGCTGCTCCAAAAAAATTATACCATCATCTAATATATCTTATTTATAACATTTTGAGAAGGATTCATCACTGATATGCAATGTATAAAGATACTTTGAACTACATGCTTAATCAATAATGCCCTACCTTCATAAGGTAGAAACTTTCCTTTCTAATTATGTAGCTTTAAATTAACCCGTTGAACCATTTAATTATAATTTTTT
Organism: Capsicum chinense; assembly: GCA_026120095.1. Lineage (NCBI taxonomy): Eukaryota > Viridiplantae > Streptophyta > Magnoliopsida > Solanales > Solanaceae > Capsicum > Capsicum chinense. The sequence continues at coordinate 113,052,481 of JAPEIP010000007.1, read as the reverse complement.
TTATTTTCTTCTAAAGAATATAGGACACCCTAGATAAGTGAAAGAAAAATCCTTCCTGAGAATACTAGTAGCAACTTCTGCCAATACCACATCTCCTCCCGAAGTATTATGATGTAAATAAATTGCACTCTTCTCCTTATTGACTTTTTGACTTGATGATGCTTCATATTTCTCCAACGTATATGCTATCAGTTTCATATTTACCATCTCAACCTTACATAATATGCTCATATCATCTACAAAAGAAAGATGATTGATTGCTGGACTCCCTCATGGCATGCCAAATTTCTTGAAATCTTTTCTCCTCAATAATGCATTTAAAGCTTTTGATAGTACCTCAGCTGCCAGTATGAATAAAGTAGAGGATAATGGATCCATCTACTTCAATCCTTTTGTAGAATGGAAGAAACCTTAAGGTTGTCCATTTAATAGGGCTGAATACTAGTAGTTACTCACCAGCATATAAATCATGTCAATCAGTCTTTCACAGAAACCTATCTTTCTTGGTATCTGCATAAGAAATGCCATTCCACCCTATCTAGGCTTTCATCATATCCATCTTAATTGAGCAAATTTTCCCCTCTTCCTAATTTTGAGAAAATTTCCTGAACCAATAATATATTCTCTGCAATACTCCTTCCCTTCACAAATTCTTCTTGCTCCTTGGAAATATTCTTGGAAGAAATTTTTTCATTATTTCATAAATTATTCTAGAGAATATTTTGTTTATAAAATTACTTAAAAGCTATAGGCCTTAGATCTGAAAAATTCTGCACTATAGCCTTTTTAGGGATTAGAACTAGATTTGTATGAGTTACAAATCTAGGAAATTCTGCTGCAATAAAAAATATTGAACCTTTTTGTAAATATCATCACCTATAATGCTCCATGCATCTTGACAGAAGGCTCCGGTCATCCCATCTGGCCCACATGCACAATATCTGTTCAGTCCTTGAACTGTTGCATGTACCTCCTCTTTGCAAGGCATTTTATATATTTTTTCATTGTCATCATCACCAATAATAGTAGATAGTTCCTATAGTAAATTTAAATCAGTGTTGCTCGTTTGTTTCTTAAATTGATTTTTTAAAATGTAATTGCTTCCTCTACTATCTGATCTTGCTGATCCAACTAATCTCCTTTTGTATTTTAAATTTTAGAAATTCTTAGCCTTTTCCTTTCCCCATTGACCACTTTATGAAAAAATTTTGTATTTCTTTCCCCATCCTTAAACCATTCCATGTTGTCTTTTGCCTCTAAAATTCTTTTTCCCTATGCAAGTACTCATTTAATTTAGCCTGAGCTGTATGAAGATTTTGTCTGTTAGCCTATGATGGGTCATTTTCAAATTGTACCTCATGAACCTTAATAACCTCATCCAATATTTTTATCTCCTGAAAAATGTTACCAAAGGTTGCTTTGCTCCACTGTGAGATAGCTTTCTTAACCCTTTATATCTTGTACTGATAAATTGGAAAAGGGTTGCCTTCAAATTCAGCCTTCTAGTTTTGATTTACCACTTCCAAAAGGAGTTTTATTTAAGTGAAATTTTTTTAAATATAAAGCTTTTAATAACTTCTTCTATTTCATTTTTGAAATTTATAAGCAATGGTGAATGATCAGAACCACTCCTTAGTAAATGTTCAATTTCAATTACTGGAAATATTGACTGCATCTGTGGATTAGTCAAAATTCTATCCAGTCTTCTAAAAATACAATCTTCATCTATTCTTCTTCCACTACACCATGTGTACTTACTGCCTTAAAACCCCATATCAGCCAAGTTACAGACATTAATACAATGATTAAAGTCTCTTACTTTATCTACAGTGACAGGGAGGCCTCTTGTTTTTCCTTCTTCATTTATAATCACATTAAAGACACCTCCTAGTAATCAAGGCTTCTGATAGTCTATAAAAATTTTAGACATATGTTCCCACAGTTGTAATCTCTTTTTCGGGAAATATTTAGCATACACTAGAGTGATCATAACATCCACTTAAATATTTTGATTATAAACTCTTAAAGACAAAAGTTTCTCTTCATCTTTTAAAACATCTACCTCCGTACAAAATCCCAAATCTTATGGTTAATATTGAACAGAGCATGTTTTATTCCCATTCTTCTTCTGTAATTCTCCAATTCCTGACTACTTTGAAAAGGCTCCATCAGCCCAACAAAATAAAATTTGTGTCTTCTATGCATGTTAAAGGTCTTGTGAATAATTTTTAACTATTCACCAATCTAATACCTCAAATTAGAGCATTCACGATGACTTATTACTCTTTAAAATTGCACTCCTTATTAATTTCATTATGCCACATCTATTGTATATCCTGCTCCTCCTTTCTTCTTTCTTTTAGAATGACTCTTTTTGATTTTTGGACATGCTTGGAGACAAGTCCTCTTCCTTATCCACTTTTTTAATATTACAATCCAAATCTATGACATCTTGACTTTCCTCCTTTTGATGTACTTTATTTTTAGTTTCTATCTGTATTGCCAATGGTATAACCTTATTATTATCAACCTCAGATATCATAATCACCTTAGTATTTTCTGTTAAGAGCCCATGCTATTGACTATCTTGAATATTTTCTTCTTTATTATGTTTTATCAACTCTCTCTACTTTCCTTGATTCTCAGTACTTTGTTTTATTCTTTCTCCACTACTATCCTTCGCCTCTATTTTTTTATTTGCTTTCTTCTGCTTTATCATGATGGCTTTGAACTGATTTTCCAAAAGCTTGATTAACCCCCAATCTTTGGTTCTTTCTTTTGTTCTCTTCTCAATTTTATTTACTTTATCATCAACCTTTTTTGTTTCTTCTGCATTATTATCCTTTTGAGTTCCTTTTCCTGCATTGTTATCTTTCTGTTTATTCTACAAAACCTCAAAAGGATTATTGTCTGAGTATTCAATTTCTCTTTTAATATGTCCATACTGATCTTTCTTATATCTATTTCTTCTTCTTGTCATCCATTCCATCTTGTTCCCATTTAAACCATTGTTATTCCACCCTTGCTTGAACTTTTCTTTATCTTCTTTCACAATCTCTGCATCATCTTTTGAGTGTAGTCTCTTTTTTTCTAGTATATCTGGATGAACATTCTAGTAGGTATCCTCATCATGCCTTTATAGGCAACATTCCCTAAGTTATTTCAGCATATAATCATATTGGATTTGTATCCACTTTGATTTAATTTCTCCTGTAACATCATCTTCTTCATTGATCTTAACTCTTTCAGGTAGTTTTGAAACCAAGTCTATTTCAATCTTCATCTTTTAGGTATGGTTTGATTTTTGTTTCCATATCCACTGTAAGTGGTTTCCCTACAGCCAATACAATAGAAAATATTGCATCCTTAGCAAAAAAATTAGGTGGAAGATTTGGTAAAGATATCCAAGCCACTCCAATAGCTGTTTCAATATCTGGTTCCAACCAAGGATCCCACTTGAGGGTTCTCATCTACCAATACATCTCTTTAGTCTTATCATAAAAACTGTTGCTGACAACATATGCACAAAATCCTCTAATATTGACAATCTTAACAAGATATGTCTTGAATCTAAAACGCCAATTATACATGCACTTTTGATACCACATTGACTTGGTATAACTCTCCTTAATTCAGCAATAGTTGGCTTACCATACAAAAATTTACCTATAATAGCATACTATAAGTTTTCTTTCAAAATCAAAGAACTTATTTTTTATTTTTTCCATGTTTATTCGGTTCTCTTGGATCATAATAACAGGATTAGGCAAAACAAGAGGAACTTAATGAATTTTAGGCTTAAGTAAATCACTATAATGCATTTTGGTTGTGGAATCTATGTGACTCTGATTAACATTATTATTAGGTATTAGAAAAAGGGAATTCTTTTGGTGGGATCACTCCAGTGGTAGAGGTACCAGCTATGCTGGCCAGTGGCAAATTATGATTTATTTAGGATTTTTGGAGAAAGGGTCGCTGGTTATTAGTAATGAATTATTTATATTCTCTCTAATTCTATGATTAACTTTTGAACTTGGAATCTCTTCGTTCTTTGTTTTTGGTTGATTACTTCCTAATAAAATAAGTGACCTTTGTTTATCACATAGAATCCCCACGTAATACATAAATTTGGCCGAAAACCACAATTGTGAACCTCGAAAGGTGCCTAACACCTTACTTTTGAGTTAATTTGAATCCTTACCTTATTTCAGTTGATGTAGACTAATTAACCGGTTCGTAATTAACCTAGAACAGTGCCCTAACACACCATAATTTTTTAAGTGGTGATTCTCACTCTTTAACCATCTTAAAAAGAGTTGTCATGTCGAATCCTACTTTTTTGCAAAAAAAATAGGGCACGATAACCACTGGCCGTGATAAAGGCTAGATAGACTAAATCTCCAACTATGAAAGACTTTAGGTATAACTCTCCAGCAATGTTAAAGAGTTTTTATTAATCCTCTATCGGTTTTTAGATATAGTCGAGCCTCAATAGGAAGACATTCATTGAGCTAGTACATGATATGACTTGCAGAGATATTCTAGAAAAGCTTTTACATAAGTTTTGAAACTAAGTTGACTATTTTTGAAAATCTATACGTTTTATTTTCTACTTAACTAGTTTTGTCTAAACATCTATTGAAACGGGGAGTCAAGGAGGAAGTCCAAACATGATGACACACCAAAAATATGGAAAGGAGAAAACAGAGATTAAAGAAGTTCAGCATGAAGTAGTTTTCACTCAAAACTAACAATTTTTCTACGGATGCAAGAATCTATGAAAGAAATAAGGGTCTTTTTCGAAAATCCTTAGAAAATTAGGAACCACAACAAAGCATATGATGCACAAGAACGGTAATTTTTTTGGTGGCCCCCAAAGACGGGTTCAATTACTAATTTATCAAGGATTTTTTAAATTGTCTATATCATTTCAAAAGATCATGGATGACAAACAAAAGACATTTTATCTTTTTTATGAATAGTTTATTTAGAGCTTTTCTAAAAAATTGTCTCTAGTAAAAACAACTCTATGTTTACTAAATATTTATCTTGAGCTTAGGTGCATTCAAAGGAGTCGGCACAATAAGGACACAATTAAAAGGATCACCCAATAGGAGGAATAACAAAAAGTCATCCTCCAAATTTGCCTTGAGGCGAAGCAAACATGAGGGCTATTTCAAACCATATACCTTGAGTGTACAAGTAAAAAGCCCAACACCTCGACAAAAAAACTTAGATGAATCTTCTTTTCAAACCACCAAAAGGACCATTTCATTCTATATTAAGAGGGCTATTTTATAACATTTCATTGTCGAGAGGTACATTTCATTCCATTTCCGAGAGAGCCATGCTGGGCGGACTATTTCATATCAGTTTATTATAAAGATGGATATTTTATACTATTGTCGAGAGAGACATTCTATTTCATATCATTTCATTGCCAAAAGGGCCATTTTGTTCCTTTACCAGGGCCATGTTGAGAGGGACATTTCATATTATTTCAATGTCAAGAGGGACGTTTTATTCCATTGCCGAGAAGGCCATGTCGAGAGGTGTATTTAATTTCATTCCATTGCTAAGAGGTCCATTTTATTTCATTTGATTGCCGAGAGGGCCATTTTATTCCATTGTCTGGAGGGTTATTTCATATTATTTAATTGCCAAAAGGGCCATTTCATTCCATTATCAAGAGGGTTATGCCGCGAAGGCTATTTCAAATCATTTCATTACTGATAGGGTCATTTAATTCCATTGCTGAGAGGCCTATTTCATCTTATTTCATTGCCGAGAGGGCCATTTTATTTTATACCGATAGGGCCATTTCATTCTATTTTATTTCATTACTAAGATGGCCATCATGCCATTAAACTAAGTCTACATAATTTCTTGCCATGCAAGATGATAAGGTCTGACCTTAGACGATGCTTTGGAGAATTAATATCTGGTGACCACATAAAGATAAAATGATCTAGCATTGAGGATATCTCAATATTTTATGTCTATTGACCACACAAAAGGCGATGTAGCCTTGTGTCGAGGATATTTTACCATTTTATAAATTAACATGCATCAGCATATCAAGTTGAAAAACACATGATTTAAAGGAACGACTTTAAGTCGCTATCTAAAAGTGTATGACATATCAGATTTCAATAAAAAATTGATAACTCAAGGGTTATCTGTAAGTTACAATATTTGAGATATGATAGTAAGTGAGATTACCCATGAGTTAATAGTCCATAGGTCATCTGCAAGTGATGTCGCCTAAAACTAACCTCCAAAGAAGTATGCTGCAATCAATGTCAAATATAGTAACCCAAACAAGGTTGGGGTCGAACCCATAGGGAATACCTGGAACAGTCTCTTGAACTTGACAAAATTTATGAGTAGTACCGAAAAGTAAATGGGGGTTTAAAATTAAGAAGTTACAAATAGCCAAGCTTGAAATCTTGAGTTTGTAAACAATAGAAGATAAACACTAGGACTGTGTTCCCCTGGCTTCAAAACTACGTAATATTCTCGGGTTTAATCCACCTAACCCACTTCTCTGTATGTAAAGTTAAAAAGCTCTCTATTATTAACCACTATATGAATGCATTGATAGATCTAACCCTTTACCTTGTGAGTCTTGAGGTATGGCCTTGATGCCTCTTGTATATAACCTCAGTATACTTCTCACCTTTTGAGTCTTTAGTTGATTAGATGAGTGTTGATAGCCTAGAATCACTGTTGAAATCTTCTCTTTCCAATCTCAAACTCCCTTGTGAGGATGTTCTCAAATACCTATAATTCCCAAGCTTCTACAGTAGATTGGGTACATGAATACAAAGAAGATTGCAATAAATGTAACTACAGTAGAATAAATAAATCTCCACTTCCCTTACGTGGATAATTCGCCAGGGTTCCCACAACCCTAGTTAAGGAATTTAGCCACTCATAGTTAAGAAATAATCCATGGGAATCAATGAAGAAGAAATATAATTACTTGCACAATAATGAAAGATTAAAATCCAAATTCTCCAATTAAATACGAAATCGAAATCTCAAGAAGAAAATCTCAATGATCAAAGTATGTGGAGGTATTGAAAATATTATATAAGTGCATAACCTAATAATGAATTAACCCTAAGGTATTTATAGTAGTTTAAAATAGGAAAGAAATCCTAATTAAAATATACTAGGGAAATTAAGTCGGCAGTGGTGATGCCTTTGGCGACAAGTCATTGGGTTTCTTCACGACTTATTGCCTAAAATTATAGCTTTCTTTTTGGCTTCAGTGGCAATGACCCGTATAGTCACCTTATGAGTTGTAGAAAGTTGCTTGTAGTTACTCTAGAATCTCCCATCCTTATGGTCAGTTGTTTCTTTTATCTTTTTGATTGCTCAACATGAGTCGTAGTTAGTACCTACGACTCGTGGTCTTCACTTGTTGTTAATGGAGCTTTAATATTTAGGTATTGGTAGACTGGTCTTATTACGGTTGATCACTACATGTCGTAGTCTACCATAATGACTTGTAGCCTTCCATGACTTTACTTCTAGACCTTAGCATAGCTCACTCTTCTTTTTACGCGTGCATGCTATGACCCATATCCACTCCTTATGAGTCGTGATCATTTTGTACCTAGCTCTTCCATTGTAGCTTTAACCACTGCCATCCTTACGAGTTGGGATACAAGTTGTATAGTATCTTGATGACTCATAGCCTAACCAATACTTTAACTTTTAAAGAATCTTTTCTTCAAATTTTCATCTCAAGTCACTTCTTGCCTAATTTACCCAAAATCATTCAACAAATACATCATATCCACCTAAATAACCTAAGTCAAAGCATAAATTCCTTGTTTAAGCATCGAATGTGCCATGTTTCTAAAGCACATCAATACCCTCAACTTAGATCTCTTGAATGTCCTAAAATCTAAAAAATAGAAACCAGACAAGTTCTGGACTCCGTACACACTGGGAACTAGGTAACACCTCATACTCACGTGGTACAGGGTCATATTTTAAGTCACTACCTATCTCATTTATGACTTACATGCCATAGTTATCTCATCCCTAATTCTTTTAGCAATCGCACACACACACAGATCACACTGTTTATAAAAAATTTAAGCGGGGTATCAATTTTGATATAAAACCATAACATATAACATTGACTGCCTTCAACACATAACATTCTCACTTAAGCATTAAAAAACTATAAAAACATAAAAATATGCTGATTCATCATTCAGATTGTGGCCGACAGGTTTTGAAACACGGTAATCCAAACTCGTGGCGATGGTGGTACACCTCCACTCCAAATAAATACATATGCACTTTTCCCAGTACATGTAGCAATGTAAACAAGGGAGAAGACATACCTGGGTTCACAAGCACCTGATCAAGTATCAACAGTATGGGGACCCTCAAATCAGGCCCTACTCTCATTAGTAGTAGTCCCAATAGCTATCGGGACATCCTTAATAATCGTGGCACCGATGGTGGCCAGTGCACTCAGTGGTTGATCAGGGAGTTGATCCATATCACTGCCCCTCTCGATAGTCTCAACTGGTTTTGAACTACCGACTCCTACAACTATCTCACGGACCCTCACTTTTCGATCCTTCTCACTTTGCACACTCTCTATCTTTCCTAAATCAATATTAGCTTCTTTTGTTCTTTGTCTCTTTTTTTTCTTGTTTTTTTTTCTCTTCCTTCCTTATTCTTCCACTTTAGCATTACCCATAGGGATCGAATCATTAATGCCCTAGATATTCTACACTTCTTCTGGATGGATATTCTCAATGATCGGGATGGGGTAAACTGACTGCTAATGTAATTCATCAACTAACTTTTGCAGTTCCACTATCTCAACCTTTACTACCTTTAGGTATGGTGACTTGTAATACCCCGTACCTTTTTCTAGCTAACTTCATCTCAAGAATATCTAGTATTAGCTTCTAAATTGAATGATGATTATTCCATGGGGAATTTCAAGATTTTCACTTTTTGTTATGTGGGATATTCAATAAGTTTTCCATCGATATAAGACTCACCTAAATCTGATAGCCAGGTCATAAGTTACGACTATTTCAAGTTCCCATTGTAAAACAATGCCATATTAGTCAGTGGGACGCCGCGCTACAAGATAAAATGGCAATTGTCCTTTTTCGGTATCTCAGTGCGATTTTCTCCGCGTCACGCCAAAGTTCCAGGTCGCAGAAGAAGGGGCAATGCGATGGCTCTGCATCGCGCCATCCCTCAGTTTCCCAATTGTCAAATTCCAGTGACACGGCGCGATAGCGCCGCGTCGCGCCAAGGATCCAATTCGAGAATTTTTTCTGAAATTACAAGACGCGTCCAGGGTTAAAAGAGTCAATTTCCCACTCCTATTTAAGCCCTTTAACACGTGATTTAGCCACTTTTCACTCAAAATATACTTTCTTCTCTCAAAAACCTCTCAAGAACAACCTAGGGCTTTTCATAGAAGATTTAGAATAAAGAATTTGCTCCGTCAATATTCGCAAAATCATGAACCAAGGTATGGATAGTGTTTATTCATGAACTCTTTTCGTCCATAAAGCCCAAGAATCTCTTTTCTAAATTCATGTTTATGGATTTTCTTATGAAATTCATAATTGGGCTGCTCTTGTTCATATGGATAATGAGAAATTAAATTCTACTCCATGTTGGGTGATAAATTCTATATGGGTTAAATTATTATAGATATAGATTTATGCAAACCTATGACTAAACCCTTGAATAATGAAATTAGATTGAACCATGATGTTTATTTATTGTACAATGATGTTTACATGTACTATGCCTACAATATGTTTGATTTAATGTCTAAATGAAGGAAAAGTGCCTAAATAGCATGATACCATGAAATACCCTTGTATGTACCAGTTTATGCTTATCACCTGTTTGATGAAGTGCTTCAATAAATAAATTATGGAGTATGGTGATTACTATGTACTCAAGAAGTCATGCTTCGTCAGTTTCTTTCCATTGAGTCTTGGGGGTACTTGTACCCGACAATTTAGCTGTGTGCCTAGAGCCATGTCATATTTTCACGATACTCTCAGTCAAGCTATGAATCCTTAGACTTCAGATAGTCTTATGACTCAGGAAATCTCCATGATCTCCCGAACTAAGTTAGTTGTTAGATATCAGTAGTGTTTCGTTAGTCAACGGAATTTAGTAACTCAACCCATGTTCAGTTCAGTAAATCATGTTCAGTGTCTATTTAGATGGGAGTAGAAATTAACATTGAGTAAACCCAAGGATGGGGACACATACTATCAGATAAGGGTGTGATCCTAAGAAGTCATTCTTGCATTCCAGAACTATGTAGCCAGCATAGGTTGAGACATCAACACTTTCTAATATGGATTGATGAGATGGATAAGCATTGTTAGATAAGGGCCTCACCCTTCTCATAAAGGGGACACTATCAGATTAGGGTCGCCCATATCTTGTCCTTACCAGTGGCGTAGTATTGACACCCTTCGAATTATGATTATAGATTGGACCCCAACTAAGCCATAATTTCGTATCAGGGGCATGTCGGTTATATAACTAATTCCCACAGTTTCATGTTATAGAATTAGGACTGTCAGATACGGTCAATCAATTTTAATAATAGAACTCAGATAGTTCTTCAGATTTTAGGACTGTCAGATACAGTCAACTCAGCTATAGTACGAAAATCAAATAGTTCTATCAGATTTAAAACTGTCAGATACAATCACTCATGTTATCAGTTATATTCAGATTTAGTAATCATGTTATCACAGTATTAGTGTCAGTTGTTATGTCTCATGCTTGTATTCTCACGCTCATGATAGTTAGTCAGTTATCATTATTGTTCATGCGTATGAACCCCATATATTTAGCCTACCTCACATGCATACCAGTACATTCAAAGTACTGACCCATTTGCGCTATGGTGTCTTATACCATAGGTTCAGAGACACAAGCTCCAGAGCAACAGTAGATTCTAGATATCCACAGACAGAATTAGAAGTAAGTCCTCATCTTTTAAGGACATGATTATTTCCCTATTATCTCATTAATCAATTTATTAGTTGGAGTTAGTTTGGGACATGTCCCATCAACTTCTTACTCAGATAGTTTAATCAGTTAGAGGCTTTCTAGACTATGATGTTTTAGACTTTAGCATCTTCTGTTCTGTTTTGGGTATTATATTACCCTACACAGATGTTATATCATTCAGATCATGTTAAGTATTGAACCTTATGGACTTCTAGTTCATGTTTCCGCATTATAAAGTATTTTATGCAGTATAAAAGTACAAATATCAGTCATGGGTTAGTTTGTGGTCCTTCGGGGTCATGAGCACCATCTAGAATTCCAGGTACCAGATTTGGGGCATTACAAACTTGGTATCAGAGCCTAAGGTTAAATAGAGTCCTAGGAAGTTTTAAAGCCGCATCTAGTAGAGTCTTGTATATGGGTGTGTTGCGCACCACATTTATGTGAAAGAGGCTATAAGATGTTTTATGAATAATTTTCCCTTCTTTTAGTATTAATGTATGCCAGTGAGCATAATCTCAAGTCAATCTCTCAGTCTAATCCATTTCTCCCTTTCTTCTACAGAATATGCCTCCTAAAAAAGAAACAGGAATCAGCCAGCCCCTCAGCTCGAAGAACCTTTGGGCAAAAATGTTTCTCATGCAGAGTTTAGGTCCGCATTCACTACTCTTGCTCAGTCAATTGCCACTCAATATGAATGGTCAAAAGTTATTCCAGCCAACCCAGTGGCCAATTCAGCCGTAGCTAGAATTTGGGATTTCACCCGAATGAATCCTCCGTCCTTTGTCGGGACTAAGTCAGATGAGGACCCTTAGGAATTCCTAGATCAGGTGTAGAAGGTTGCAGGCATAAAAAGGGTTACTTCTAGTGAGAGTGCCGAGCTAGGTGCATGTCAGTTGTAGAATGTTGCTCACACTTGGTTTAAACAGTGGAAGTTAGAAAGGCCAGATGATGAAGGGCCTTTTGAGTGGAACGAGTTTGCTTCTACTTTCCTTGATAGATTCTTTCCCCTAGAGCTTAGAGAAGATAAGGTGCTAGAATTCATTAACCTCAGGCAGGGAAATATGACGGTGAAAGAGTATTCACTTAAGTTTACTAAATTAGCAAGATATGCCCCTCATGTGGTTGCAGACAACAGAGCCAAGATGAGTAAGTTCACTTCAGGGGTAAATGATAGTGTGGTAAATGAGTACAGATCTGCCATGCTGAATAGTGACATGACTTTAGGCAGGCTTATAAATCATGCTCCGTAGATAGCAGAGTAGAATATTAAGCAGAGAGAGAAGAAGAATAAGAGAGCAAAGACAGATAGTTTTAACTTCGCTCAGCCTAAATCAGAGGGAGGAAACCATTCCCATTTTCATCCTAAGTCATCAATTCCATCCCCTTCTTTAGCTAGTTCTCTAGTTCCTAAGTTAAAAGAGGGTAACAGAGATAGAGATCCAGGCTCTAGGTCTCAGGGTAGTGTTACCAATACCCTAACTAATCCCCATTTTCAGACTTGTGGTAAGAACCACAAGGGTGCTTACAGAGCTGGCAACAATGTCTATTTTAGTTGTGGCAAGACAGGCCACAGAGTCAAAGACTACCCCCAGTCAGGTTATTAGAGTCATTTCTGCTCCTTAGCTCAGTCCAGTCACCCGAATTAGCAGGGTGCCACCACCATTGTTAATAGTGGGCAACACCCAATTCGTCTCTATGCTTTTTAGTCCCGACAGGATCAGGAAAATTCTCCTAATGTAGTTACAGGTATGTTATAGGTCTTTCATGTGCATGTTTATGCTTTTCTAGATCTATGAGCTTCTTTGTCTTTTGTTACTCCCTATATAGCAGGTGATTTTGGAATCAGACCTAAAATCCTAGTAGATCCCTTAACCATCATAGCCCGGCGGGTATACAGGAACTGCCCGATTATGATATTTCAGAAAGTCACTTCAATAGACTTAGTCAAATTAGAGATGACTGATTTTGATGTTATTCTGGGCATGATTGTCTTCATTCCTGCTATGCCACAGTCGACTGCAGAAATAGAATAGTCCAATTTCAATTTCTGAATTAACCCATCCTTGAGTGGAAGGGTAGTACTTCGGCATTCAGAGGTCAGCTTTTTTCCTACCTTCGGGAATGGAAAATGATATCTAAAGGATGTGTATATCATCTTGTTCAAGTGAAGGACACTAGTTCTGAAACTCCCAACCTTGAATCAGTTCCAGTTGTAGGTGAATATTTATTTGTCTTTCCCAAAGTTCTTCCAGGAATTCCTCCCAAAAGGGAAATAAACTTCCACATTGATTTTCTTACAGATACTCATCCTATATCTATTCCGCCATATAGAATAACACCAGCAAAACTCAGAGAACTGAAAGACCAATTGAAGGATCTCTTAGATAAGGGATTCATCAGGCCCAACATTTCCCCTTGGGGTGCGCCAGTCTTATTCATGTACAAAAAAGACAGTTCTCTCATTATGTGCATAGACTACTATCAACTTAATAAGGTCACAATCAAGAACAAGTATCCTCTTCCCAGAATCAATGACTTGTTTTATCAACTTCAAGGTGCTAATTATTTCTCTAAAATAGACCTTAGATCTGCCTATCATCAGCTCAGAGTTAGGGAATGTGACATTCCAAAAATAGCTTTCTATACTCGGTATGGTCATTTCGAATTCTTAGTTATGTCCTTTGGTCTTACCAATGCCCCAACAACTTTAATGGATGTTATGAACTATGTGTTCAAGCAGTACTTGGATATTTTTATCATGGTCTTCATAGATGACATTCTGGTCTATTTTCGCAGTGAGCGTGATTATGCAGACTATCTTAGAACAGTACTTCAGACTCTTAGAGATTATCAGCTATTCGCTAAATTTAGTAAGTGCAAATTTTGGCTAAGGTTTGTAGCATTCCTTGGTCATATCATTTTCGGTGATGGTATTAGAGTTGATCCTCAAAAGATCAAAGCAGTAAGAAACTAGCCTAGACCTGTCTCTCCATCAGATATCAAGAGTTTCTTAGGTTTGGAATGCTATTACGACGGTTTATTAAGGGATTTTCTTCTATTGCATCCCCTATGTCTAGATTGACTCAGAAGAAATTCAAGTTTCAGTGGTCAGATCGTTGTGTGAATAATTTTCAAGAGTTGAAGACTCGACTTACCTCAGCTCTAGTATTAGCTCTTCCAGATGGTCCAAATAGTTTTGTAGTGTATTGTGATGCATCTAGAGTAGGTTTGGGTTGTGTCCTATTGCAGCATGGTAAGGTCATAGCCTATGCCTCCAGACAGCTTAAGCCCTATGAGAGGAATTATCCTACTCATGATCTTGAGTTAGCAGCCATAGTCTTTCCCTTGAAGATTTAGAGGCATTATCTATACGGTGTTCATGTTGATATGTTCACCTATCATAAAAGTCTTCAGTATGTCTTTTCTGAAGGTGTTTAGAGTACTTGAAAGATTATGACATGAGTTCCCTCTGTTATCCGATAAGGCCAATGTAGCGGCCGACGCTCTCAATAGACTGTCTATGGGTAGTGTTGCTCATGTGGATGACAGTAAGAAGAAGTTAGCTTAGAAAGTACATCAGCTTGCCAGACTAGGTGTTTGCTTAGTCTATATATAAAAGGGTGATATATGGGTTCAGAGTAGTTCAGAATTATCTCTAGTTTCCAAGGTGAAAAAAAATCAAGATAGAGATCCTAGCCTTGTCAAGTTGAAAGAGTCAGCCCAGGATCAGAAAGTAGAGGTTATCTCCCAAGGGGGAGATGGTATCCTTCGTTGTCAGGGTCATCTTTGTGTTCCAGGTGTAGATGACTTAAGGCAGCAAATTCTTCCAGAAGCGCATAGTGCGCGCTACTCTATTTATCCAGGGGCCGTAAAGAAGTACCGCGACTTGCGAGAAATCTATTAGTGGAGTGGGATAAAGAGAGACATTGCAAAGTTTTTGGATAAGTACTCTACATGTTAGCAGGTTAAGATAGAGCATCAGAAGCCTAGTGGGTCCATGAAAGAGTTCAGTATTCCTACTTGGAAGTGAGAAGTTGTGAACATGGACTTCATGATGGGTTTGCCTCGAACTCATCATCTGCATGATTCAGTCTGGGTCATTGTAGATAGAATGACCAAATCAGCTCAGTTCCTTCCATTTCATTCCTCTTATTCAGCCGAGGATTACACAAAAATCTACATTAAGGAGTTGGTCAGATTGCATAGTGTTTCATTGTCCATTATCTCAGGCAGAGGTACCTGGTTCACCTTTTATTTCTGGAAAGTATTCCAAAAGGGTCTTGGTACCCAAGTTCATCTTAGTACAACCTTTCATTATCAAATAGATGGTCAAGCAGAAAGGACCATTCAGATATTAGAAGATATGCTAAGGGCGTGTGCAATCAATTTTAAGGGACGTTGGGATAACCACTTACCTTTGATTGAGTTTGCATACAACAACAACTATTATTCCAGTATTCAAATGGCTTCATTCAAAGCTCTCTGCGGTAAGAGATGTAGATCTCTAATTGGTTGGTTTGAAGTTAGTAAGGACTCAGTCATAGGTCCTGACTTGGTATTCGATGCCTTATAAAAAGTCGAGTTGATTAGAGAAAGACTTTGGGCTGTTCAAATCTGATAGAAATCTTATGCAGATGTTCGTAGAAAATATCTCAAGTTTGAGATTGGTTATCATGTCTATCTAAAGATCTCTCCCATGAAGGGAGTGAAGAGATTCGGCAAGAAGGGAAAGCTCAGTCCTCGATATGTTGGTCCCTTCAAGATTCTCAGTCGCTTTGGCAAGGTAGCCTATGAGCTTGAACTGCCTTTAGATCTAGCCTCAGTTCATCAAGTATTTCATGTCTCTTTGATCAAGAATTGGATAGGTGACCCATCAGGTGTAGTCCCTATTCAGAGCATTAATATTCAGAATACTCTCTCTCATGAAGAGATTCCAATCAAAATCTTAGACTATCAGACTCATAGATTGAGGAACAAAGAAGTCCCTCTAGTTAAGGTTCTTTGGTGAAATCAGTCTGTCGAGGAAGCTACTTGGGAAGCAGAGGTATACATTCATACCAAGTATCGTCACCTCTTCTTCGCCAACTCAGTTCAAGCTCAAGGTAATAGTTCTCCTTTAGCATACTCAGTTTCATGTTTAGTGTTCATCATAAACTTGGTATACAGTTTCATGCTCGTGTTCCCATTATAAACTTGGTATCAAGTACCATTGGATATTTATTCATGCACTCATATATCAGTTCAGTTATGTAATTATGGATCAAACATGCATTCTCATTGTGAGAAACTTAGTTCTTCAAAACACTCAGTCATGCATTAATGAATTATTTGCACATGCATCAGATATGCATGTTTAGTATTATATGTTTAGCTTATAAGTCATGTCATTCATGAGATTATCTTCCAGTTATTCATGTTCAGTATGTACGTTAATTATCTTTTCTCCCCTCTCAGCCAGTCTCATTTGAGGACGAATATTCTTAAAGTGCAGATATTGTAATACCCCGTACTTTTTCTTAGCTAATTTCATCTCAAGAATGTCTAGTATTAGCTTCTAAATTGAATGATGATTATTCCATGAGGAATTTTCAAGATTTTCACTCTTTGTCATGTGGGAAATTCAATAAGTTTTCCATCGATATAAGATTCGGCTAAATTCAATAACCGGATCAGAAGTTACGACTATTTTAAGTTCCCATCGTAAAACAACGCCATATTGGTCAGTGACGCGCCGTGCCACAAGCTAAAATGGCAATTGTCCTTTTCCAGTGTCTCGGTCCGATTTCCTCCTCGTCGCACCAAAGTTCCAGGTAGAAAATGAAGGGGCAACACGATGGCTCTGCATCGCGCCTTCCCTCAGTTTCTCAATTGTCAAATTCCAGTGACACGGTGCGATAGCGCCGCATCGCGCCAAGGGTCCAATTTAGGAATTTTTTACTAAAATTATAAGATGCGTACGGGGTTAAAAGGGTCAATTTCCCACCCCTATTTAAGCCCTTTAAGATGTGATTCAGCCACTTTTCACCCAAAATACACTCTCTTCTCTCAAAAACCTCTCAAGAACAACCTAGAGCTTTTCATAGAAGATTCAAAATCAAGAATTTCCTCCGTAAATCTTCATGAAATCATGAACCAAGGAATGCATAGTGTTCATTCATGGACTTCTTTCATCCATAAAGCCCAAGAATGCCTTTTCAAATTCAAGATTATGGATTTTCTTATGAATTTCATGATTGGGATGCTCTTGTTCATGTGGATAGTGAGAAATTGAATTCTACTCCATGTTGGGTGATAAATTCTATTTGGGTTAAATTATTATAGATATAGATTCATGCAAACCTATGATTAAACCCTTGAATAATGAAATTAGAATTGAACCATGATGTTTATTTATTGTACAATGATGTTTACATTTACTATGCCTACAATATGTTTGATTGAATGTCTAAATGAAGAAAAAGTTCCTAAATAGCATGATACCATGAAATCCCCATGTATGTACAGGTTTATGCTTATCACCTATTTAATGAAATGCTTCAATAAATGAATTATGGAGTATGTTGATTACTATGTATTCAAGAAGTCATGCTTCATCAGTTTCTTTCCATCAAGTCCTAGGGGTATTTGTACCCGACAATTTAGCTGTGTGCCTCGAGCCATGTCATATTTTTCCGTTACTCTCAATCAAGCTATGAATCCTTAGACTTCAGATAGTCTTATGACTCAGGAAATCTCCATGATCGCATGAACTCAGTCATTTTTCAGATATCAGTAGTATTTTGTCAGTCAACAAAATTTTGTAACTCAGCCCATGTAATACCCCGTATTTTTGTGCTAGAATTTTAACTGTCATTTCTATGTGTCTAAACTCTAATACAAGTGACTCTCATGTGAATAGAGTTTTCATGATCATCAACCTAGTCTATGAAGTAGCTTTGAGGTGAAAAATGTTCATAGAAATAACTTAGAACAAAGTTGAGCTAAGACTAATTGATTAGTCCAAAGTTTGACATTTAATTCTATAAGGGTCTAATTCAAACGAGTATAAATCTTTGTATACATGAGATTTTTCATCCCAAGACCTATCAAATTGTAGACAATTGAATTATCTTTCCAACGATACCAATTTCACAAAAATTTGATACCCAAGGGAAAAGTTACAACCCTTTTAGTGAAGAGCTGTAAGCTAGGGCGATTAGGCCCGCGCCGCACGCAGATCGCGCGCCAACACTATTTCAGACGTGAATTTCAGTTTTTTATGGGTTTAGGGGCGTTTTGGTCATTCTCCCTCACCCAAAATCCGTCTAAACACTATATTAAATCCTATTAGAAGCATTATATGTTATATTTAATCAAATTCCCTCAAAAAGAAAACCCTAAGCCCCTACATCCAACTTCAAGAACCTCCAAAGTTCACCATTAATTCTGCAAATTTATTCAAGATTCCAAGTTCCTAGTTCAAGAACTCCACGAACTATCATTCAAAGGCA
>JAPEIP010000007.1:112999915-113029725 GCA_026120095.1 Capsicum chinense | reverse complement strand
ATGCTTCAAATTCATATCAAAACATGTAAAATCATGTATATTCATAAAAGAAAAATCAATTTGGGCACAAGAACGAAAGGGTGTTCTTGTTGAAAAACTCCACATACCTTGAATGATGAACTTTAGATGGATACTCATTTTTGAGATGTTAATCGTGCCTTTGAATGATGGTTCTTGGAGTTCTTGAACTAGGAACTTGGAATCTTGAATAAATTTATAGAATGAATGGTGAACTTTGGAGGTTCTTGAAGTTGGATGTAGGGGCTTAGGGTTTTCTTTTTGACGGAAATTTGATGAAATATAACATATAATGCTTCTAATAGGATTTAATATAGTGTTTGGACGGATTTTGGGTGAGGGGGAAATGACCAAAATGTCCCTAAACCCATCAAAAAACTGAAATTCGCGTCTGAAACAGTGTTGGCGCGTGATCTGCGCGCGGCACGGGCCTAATTGCCCGGGCTTATAGCTCTTCACTAAAAGGGTTGTAACTTTTCGTTCGGGTATCGGATTTTTGAAAAATTGGTATCGTTGGAAATATAATTCAATTATATAAAATTTGATAGGTCTTGGGATGAAAAATTCCATATATATAAAGAGTTATTCTCATTTGAAGTAGACCCTTATAGAATCAAATGTCAAACTTTGGACGAATCAATTAGTCTTTGCTCAACTTTGTTCTAACTCATTGCTATGAATATGTTTCACCTCAAAGCTACTTAATAGACTAGGATAATGATCATGAAAACTATATTCACATGAGAGGCACTTGGATTGGAGTTTAGACGCGTAGAAACGACGGTTAGAATTCTAGCACAAAAATATGGGGTATTACATTATCTCCTCCTTGGGAAAATTTGTCCTCGAATGTGAATAATTAAATTCAAACACAGAGGAATCTTGGTATTTGAGCTATCATGTACAACTAATATAAACTGAATCACTGAATCTCAAACATAATGAGCCATTGAACTGATCCGCAAGTGCACGAATTCTTATGAAAATAGATATATGGCTAAGATAGTAATGAGAGTGTCAACTTATGAGTCACCATTACTTTGTACTAGACCTGATCTCATGAGAAAAGATGAGATGTTTATAAAAATGAAAACTTAGGGTATTACATCCCATGTTCAGTTCAGTAAATCATGTTTAGTGTCTATACAGATGGGAGTAGAATTAACACTGAGTGAACCCAAGGATGGGGACACATACTATCAGATGAGGGTGTGATCCTTAGAAGTCATCCTTACTTTCTAAAACTATGTAGCTAAAATTGGTTGAGACATCAAAACTGTCCGATGAGGGTTGATGAGTTTGATAAACACTGTCAAATAAAGGCCCCACTGTTCTCGTATAAGGGACACTATCAGATGAGGGTCGCCCACAGCTTGTCCTTACCAGAGGCGTGGTATTAACTACTTCCTACAGTTTTATGTTATAGAATCAGGACTATCAGATACAGTCAATCAGTCTCAATAATAGAACTCAGATAGTTCTTCAGATTTCAGGACTTTCAGATACACTCAAGTCAAATACAATATGGAACTCAGATAGTTCCATTAGATTCAAGACTGTCAGATACAGTCACTCATGTTATCAGTTATATTCAAATTCAGTAATCATGCTATCACAGTATTAGTGTCAGTTATTATGTCTCATGCATGTATTCTCATG
The DNA here is from genome assembly GCA_026120095.1 of Capsicum chinense. NCBI lineage: Eukaryota > Viridiplantae > Streptophyta > Magnoliopsida > Solanales > Solanaceae > Capsicum > Capsicum chinense. Next base: position 113,028,048 of record JAPEIP010000007.1, on the reverse strand, counting down.
CTCATGATTGTTAGTCAGTTATTATTATTGTTCATGCATGTGAACCCCATGCATTTAGCCTACCTCACATGTATACCAGTACATTCAAAGTACTGACACATTTGTGCTATGGTGTCTCATACGATAGGTTCAGAGACACTAGTTTTAGAGCAATAATAGATTCCAGATATCCATAGACAGAGTTAGAATTGAGTCCTAATCTTTTGAGGACGTGATTATTTCCCTATTATCTCATTATTTAGTTTATTAGTTGGAGTTAGTTGCGGACATATTCCATCAACTCCTTACTCAGATAGTTCAGTCAGTTAAAGGCTTTCTAGACTATGATGTTTCATACTTCAGTATGTTCAGTTTTGTTTTGGGTATTTTATTACCGCACACAGATGTTATATCATTTAGATTATGTTCAGTATTGGACCTTATGGCCTTTCAGTTCATGTTTCCGCATTATAAAGTATTTTATGCTATATACAGGTACAAATATCAGTCATGGGTTAGCTTGTGGTCCTTTGGGGTCATGATCACCGTGTAGTGTTTCAGGTACCAGATTTGAGGCGTTACATGACTAAACACCCTCAAGATGCATTCTCAGAATTGTCTTGCATTATTCTTGAATTCTTTTATCAATCCGGGGCTTTACTCCCTTCTCTATTAGCATTGTTCTTGAAATTGACCTAGAATTGGATGGTCTCGGTGCCAAAAAGCAAGATAGAAAAGGTTTAATAAAGGTACCAGTTGTATTAGAAGGCTGGGGCTCAAACGTCCTGGCATCATCAGAAATGTCACCTATGTCGATGAATTCGATAATGTCAGAACTTGGATCTCAATTTCGAAGTGCTTCAGCTAATAATGATTCTCCTTTCTTATACTACCTAGACATAGGATTTACAGTATCATGAATGAATGCTAAGTCAGTAGTGTTCTTCGACTCAATAAACTGATCCACATCTTAAAGTTTCATCACCCCTGCTTCCAAGCATATTTGCATCAACAAGCATTGGAATGCCAGAAACATATCAGTATCAACTACTTAATTTGAATCTCTCTGGTTATGAACTAGGCTACAACAAAATCATACCCTGCCATGATTTTGGCTATAAATTCTACGTGGACTGGATTGAGCATATTATCCCTAGTTGTGGTACACAATCAATGCCAAGAAAGTTTTTACCATGACTTTTCCATGAAGTTCAAGTAGCCTTTAATAATTTGATGTGTATTCACTCCTGACCACCAGCTACCCAACTAGAAGCTTCTCTATTTGCAATGATAATACCAACCATCCACCAAAATTTCATTATCTTATCACCAGTTTTTATTTTCTTCCTTGTTATTTTTTGCATTTCATCTATGAGGTAATTAATTTCAGTAGTATTCACTAATGGTTGAACGTCTAGTCCATGCAATATTCTGGAAATAGTCCTCAGAGAGATATTCACCCAAACTCCTTTAATAGTCAGGGAATTAAGTGGTTCACAACTCTTTCACAAGTTTTCCTATGGGTATAATCTCTTCAGCTCTCCCTTATAAGCTTCATAGAACTCTCATACTAATGCGGGACTGAATTTTGTAAGAGTTGTGGTCATCCACTAGAAGTTGTGCTATTGAAATTAGGCCTCAAATTCAGGCATTTTAGATATGCCTACAGTTGTTAACCTTTGCTCAAGATATATGCCCCTCTGAGGATTGCCAGTTAAAGGATTCATTGCTATCCCATTATTTTATATATCTTTCAATCTGGGGCATCCCCACTATTTAACGCTGGGCATCAAACCAACTTTGATGGATAGTGAAATCTGTGGTAGTGGTTGTGGCTTGATATCAATAGGAGTAACATGCTCCTTACTCTCATTCATATCATCTTCTTCTTCTGATCCAGATTCAACCTCTTTTACATTCTCACCACCTTCATCATCATCATCATCATTGTCATTTTTCTTTTAAGACTAGGATAGTGAATGATGTGGTGAGGTGCTAAGATGCTTTATTTTGGGGGTCTTTCTAGGAGGTGTGGATTCCCCAGCAAATGTTTTCTTGCCCCGAGGTGGTTTTTCCCATGGCCTCACCTGTCCATTTATTGGGTATTCTTTGAGACACCGCTTGACTCGTTGGTGTCCTTGTTTCTCAACTGGAAATCAGACTTTGGGTCTGGTTTCTTTTTAGTGTTCTTTTTTGGTATTTGCTTCTTTAATGAATCATACTTTAGAGCCATGACTAATTATTTGCATAAGACCCATTAGTGAATTCTAAGAATAAGAAATAAAAATAAGAAAATTTGGTGTCAGTGCACATATACTGGACTCTATACGACTAAGGGATACGAGTTGTAACCTTTGGGTATGACTCATTTAAACGAGTTATAATTTAGACAGAGGCCAAGTTAGTTGTTACTGGTTAGATTACGAGTCCTCCTAACGAGTCATACGGATAAGCTACGACTCATTACCAACACTCGTATGCAGATCAGAAATATTAAATATTTTGCATAAACCTCCCCCAGTTATTACAACTCCTAACTACAATTTCTAGGGATTGATTAAAACTCGTTTGGTTGAGTCATAGTGATACTAGAACTCATACTCTTCTAATCCTCCATGTTATCAGTGGTTACGAGTCTCGTATTGACTCATTAAGTATCTTTACGAGTCGTTAGGGGTCCTGTATCTACTGTAACATAGGGGTTTGTACTTAGTTGGTTCCAATATTCAATCCCCCATACTTAACACATTCATCTCCAAACCAACACTCCAAAACATTCACCCCATGCAATTTTTAAAGCACAAAGTCCATTTTTCTACTCCTATTACCAACTATAGAAATAAACTTGCAAGAATAGGGCTCTATCACCATTACACAAATATTTTTCAATCAAGAAATCCAAGTACTCATACATATTTAAAGAACAACTTTACTAGATATGATATCAAAGCACAAATCACTTACTTATTTTCTTGAGATTCGGATTTCTTAACGTTAAACAACTATAAGCCCTACTTTTTGAGAATTTTGAACTTTGGGAGGATTAGACTTCGTTGATTTTTTGTTTTGGGGATGAATGTGGAGTGTTCTTGAGTTCTGCTAGCCAAAATAAATTGAGGGAGTCCGCATAGATTAGGTGCCCAATTTAGTTACTTCTTTTGATTTAAAAAGGGTTAAATTGCAATTTTGACTGGGTCGACTCACGAAGTCTTAAAGGTCCATCTTGGTTAGGAGTAATGAGTACGACTCATAACCACAACCTATGGGTGATAGACTCCCTCCGTTAAGATTGTAACCTTACCTGGGTCTCTAGTCATTTCGACTCAAGGTGGCAAGTTGTTGTTAGTGACTAAAACTCATTCTAAGAGTCGTAATAAATCAAAAGATCAATTACCTGATAGTGGTCTGAGTTCCAGGTCCTTACAACTCTGGCTTATGAGTTGTAGTATCTATTTTTGACTCTTAAAGAGCCCTGTATGGCTTGGTAAAAGAAAATTATCTGGATTACTCCTACAATTTCCAAACCTGCACACTGAACACACATGTTACCTTATAATCAAATAAGTACAAATCATGGGTTGCCTCCATGCATCTCTTTATTTAACATTATGGCACAACGTGGTTAGGTTGGATACTCAGACTTCACCAACCATCCCCATGGTCTGCTTTCCATGCAGTGCAAGATTTAATGTTGCAGAACGACTTAGTTGCCTTGGTTACTCAGACTTCACCAAGGCTCAAATCATCAATTACCTTAGCTTCCTCAGTATTGCCTATATATATCTTGACCCTTTGCCCATTTACTTTGAACGGGGCTTCACCATCATGCTTTCATTCTAAAGCAGCATATGGAAACACTCTCACCACAGTAAATGGCCCATACCACATAGACTTTAACTTGCCTTGAAACAAGAAGAATCTCAAACTAAACAACAATACATGGTAACCTGGATTAAATACACTTTTCTTGATTTTTTGATCATGATGCAACTTTATCTTCTCCTTTTATAGTGCAAAACTATTATAGTCACATAGTCGGAACTTATCCAACTAATTCACTTTACTTATTCTTGTCTTTGTTGCATCATGCCACTCAATATTTAACTTCTTCTATGCCCACAGTGCTTTCTGTTCAAGTTTAACAGGCAAGTGACAGGTCTTACCATACACCAACTAATATGGAGAAGCACCTATGGGGTTTTTGAAAGTTGTTCAGTAGGTCCATAATGCATCATCTAGCTTTATTGACCAATTAGTCATATTGGCACTAACAGTCTTCACCAAAATAGACTTTATCTCTCTATTGGAAACTTTAACCTGTTTGCTAGTCTGCGGATGATAAGGTGTTGCCACCTTATGCTTCACAACATGCTTCTCAAGAAGACTTGTGAACAGGAGACTACAAAAGTGCCTGTAGAAAGCAATGACACTTCTATGTTTGTTATTGGGTAGCGCTACCGCTTCCACCTATTTAGACATACAGTTCACTACTACCAGAATGACTTCATACCAAATAAGCTCACAAATTCCCCTATAAATTTCATGCCTTACATATCAAAACAGTTTCATCTCTATAATAGTAGTCATAGGGAGTTCATGGAATCTTAAAATATTTCCTTAATGTTGAAATTGGTCATAGGTTGCATCAAAATTATGAGCATCTTTGTAGATTATCGACCAATATTACCCATATTGTAAGATCTTGTGGGTTGTGCAAGTTTCACCATGGTGACCCCCAACTGGTTAAACATGACAAGCCTCAAGAATGTTCATCATCTCCACTTCAGGGATGCATCTATTAATGATTCCATCCGCATAAATTCAGAATAGATAAAGTTCATCCCAAGATAATTTTCTTACCTCTTCCATAGTTCTCTTTCGTTGCTGAAATGACAGATCTTCTGTGATAATAACACTTGCTAGGTAATTTGCAAAGTCAGCAAACCAATGAATTAAGTTCTATGATGCTGCCGAAATCCTCGTTTCTAGAAAAGTATCATTGATATCAAGCCTATTCCTCACTTTCTAAATTGCTTCATCCTCAAGTTTGAACAAATGATTAGCAACTTGATTCTCTGTATTCTTTCGGTCTTTCACCTTAAATCAAACTCTTGCAGTAAGAGAACCCAACAGATCAATCTAGGAATTGTATCTTTCTTCGCCATCAAGTACCTTAAGGATGCATGGTTTGTATGAAAAACAACCTTAGTGCCGATTTGACAAGACCAAAAATTTTCAAAGGCAAAACTATTACTAGTAGCTCTTGTTTAGTCAGAGTATAATTCTTCTAGGTAGGTTTTAATGCCTTCCTGTCATAATAGATAGGGCGTCGAATCTTTTCTTATCTTTGGCCTAGAATAGAACTGAGAGCCACTCCTCTCACATCACACTTGATCTTGAATGACAGAGCCTAATTGGGAGACACTATCATAGGGCCGACATCAGCTGCTCCTTCAAGGACTCAAAATCTTTAAGGTATGCCTCATCAAAATCAAACTTCACCGTTTTCTCAAGAATTTTGCATAAAAGGTTTGCAATCTTTGAGAAATCCTTGATGAATTGCATGTACAAACCAGCATGACCTAAAAAATTTTGAGTTCCCTTCACTGAAATTGGTGGTGGAAACTTCTCAGTCACTTTAATTTTTTCCTTGTAAACCTCTTTGCCTCTTTCTGAGATCTTGTGCCCAAGCACAATTCTTTTATTCACCATAAAATGGCACTTCTCCCAATTAAGTACCGAGTTGTATTCTTCACATCGCCTCAGAGTATTTACGAAGTGAACCAGAAAATCATCAAAAGAATCACCAACCACAAAATAATCATAAATAAATACCTCAATGGTGTCTTCTACCATGTCAGAGAAGGTGGTCATCATGAATCTCTGAAATGTGGTCGGAGCATTGCACAACCCAAATGACATTCTTTTAAAAGGAAAAATCTCATATAGGCAAGTTGACGTTGTCTTGTCCTGATCTTTGGGAGCAATCATGATCTGATTGTAGCCTAAATTTCCATCTAAAAACAATACCAACCCCTTCCCATAAGTCTATCTAGCGTCTGGTCCATAAAGGGCATTGTGAAGTGGTCCTTTTAGGTCCATGTGTTCATCTTCCTATAGTCCATGCACACTCTTCAATCAGTGACTAGTCTCATTGGTATGAGCTATTTTTTCTCATTTGATACAATAGTGATTCCACCTTTCTTTGGGATGCACTGAACAAGACTAACCTACTTGTTATTAGCAATAGGGTAAACATCACCATCGTTCAATCGCTTAATAATCTCTTTCTTTACTACCTCCTATATAGGAGGATTTAGTCATCATTGATGGTCTATACTAGGAATACAATCTGGTTCCATGTGGATCTTGTGAGTACAAATGCCTGTCAGAATACCCACAATATCAACAATCGTCCATCGTATAGCTCTCTTAAACCTTTGCAACACCGACAACATTGCTTCTACCTCAGTATCTAATAAATCAGCTGTAATAATCACTAACAAGGTATTGTTATCCCCAATACATTCATAACACAAGTGAGATGAGAGGTCCTTCAACTCTAAAACAGGTGGCTTCTCAATTGTTGGGTGAGAGGAAAGAGTGGTTCTATTCTTCAAATCCAAATCAAGCTTCTTTGGAGCATAAAAACCTCTTCCATATAGAGAACCTACCATCTCAACGTACTCCTCAATTCTATCACTGTCAAAATTCATAATCACCACAGCTAATGTCTCAACACCAAATCTTTCTTCAATTACAATAGTCTCTGCATCAACTTCATAATAAATGGTGCCTATTACAGATACAACTCTCATATCATATGATTGATGCACTGACTGGCATATATTGAAGGTTGCCTATTCATCATTGAGTTTGAACCTCATCTGAACCAGCTCTATATTAACCAATGACCTGCCTATAACTAGGAAGGTTCTACTCAAGATGATAGTAACTTGGAAGTTCACCTCATAATCAAGTATCACAAAAAGATGAAGGATTCCACCTTTACCAGCACATAGCAAAGAATACCAACTAATTTTTGATGGTTTAGTTAGCCATCAACAATCTCATCAATGCTGGTTTAGGAGTTCCCAACCCTAATTGGTTAGACACAACTATTGGCATACGATTAATATTGGCTCCTAGATCACATAAATCATGAGCGAAGTTAAAGGACCCAATGGTACATTGAATAGTAAAGCCTCCAAGGTCCTCCTTTCTTTTTACTAACAATCTAGAGACAATAACACTGCAGTGATGAACATTGTCAACGGGTTCAGAGCTCACTGTCCACTTCCTAGTGACCATATCTTTCATGAATTTTACATAACCAGGCATTTCCTCCATTGCCTCTACAAGTGGTATGTTAATAGACAACTCCTTTAGCATAGATAGGAAAAGTCTAATATTTTTCCTTTTCCTATTTTTTTTCAATCTTTGAGGATAAGATGGGCGAGGTCCTAGAATGGTTTTTAGAATAGGCTACTAAAACTTACCCTTACCTTTGTCTTTCTTACTACTACCCTAAACATCTGATAATTTATCTTCAACTTCAAGTATTACCTCAATATTTTCATAATTATCATCATTCTTTGACTCATTCACAGCAGGCATGGGCGGATCCATGGTGGTGTTACCAGTCTTAGTGGTAATAACGTGACAGAGACTATTATTCTTTATGTTTTGCACTACATTACTGGGAAGAGTACCAAACTTCCATAGATTAAATGTGGTCGAAATTTGGCCAAACTGTTGCTTCAATTATTTAATTGCGGTGGCATGCGACTCAATTTCATGATTCAGCTCTGATAGGTCTGCCTTAATCTCCATAAGATAAATTTCTTGACATTCTTGGCCTTTTACTAATTTCGACAACATTATTTCCATTTTGGATTTGGTATCTCAGCCACATGGTGGAGCATATCTATCACTCTTCTCTTTGTAATTATCATTACACCTCTAATCACCATCCTGTTCTTTACTCCTGTCTTGATACCTATCACCATAATAGTTTTGACCCTGGATTCCTTGCCCCTTGGCTCAGAAAACCGACACTTCATGATTTAAATACTTTGCTTCCTTATCTGCATAAGACTCATAAGACCTGGATGTAGTTTCTTATATCCCAACTGTGTTCACTTTGATAGCTGTCATTACTATGAATTATTTTTTAAGTAGCCCTGTATCAGTTCTATGCTAAGCAACTTGTTGTGCTACTGTATCATCACTATCTCTGTAGTCACTAGCAACTCCAATAGCATATGTTCCATCTTTTCTATCATCCTCTTGAGTATGTTATCCTTGGTTAGCTATATAGATCTCATCTAGCATCTCTTGAGCCATATCCTAATGCAGATGAATAAGTGCACCTTCAGATATTGTGTATATCATTGCCTTAGAGCTAATATTCAAAGATCTGTGGAATATCTCCAACGAGTTAGATTCTGGTATCCAGTGATATGATACCATGCTCAGCTTTTTTTTGAATCAAAACCATGCTTCATACATATACTCTGTAGGCAACTCTCAAAAGTTGTAAATTTTATCTTTTTGTTGTAGCATCCTGGAAGAAGGAAAGAATAGATTCAAACATTATCTGTACAGCTCAATCCAAGTCACAATTGAGCCTCTAAGAAGTTTCCCCAGCCATATTGATGCTTCACCTCTTAGTGAATAAGGGATCAATCATAACCTCAATGTTTCCTAGTTCACCCCAGGGATAGTATGTGAAGTGCATATTTTAGTAAAACTAGCGAGATACATGTTTACATCATCTTTTGCTGCCACCAAAAGTACCCGTTTAGATTTAGAAACAGGATCGTTGGACTTGTAATGTCAAACTTTACATTTGGGGGTAGAGCAGGAGGAACAATAGCTCCTGTCTCTGCAGGCTCAATATAACCTATACCATCATCTTTATCATATGGCGGTAGATACTGATATGTTGATATAACGTGAGCTCTGCCACCACGAGCTCAATCCTTACCATCATCGACTACTGTATGTTGATTGGCTGCTATTTTGTCCTGACTATCTATGCCTGCTGAGCTAACCTGGCTTCCTCAACTAATCTTATCTATTTAGCTACCTCTGCTAACATTAGCTCCGTCTGTCTATTAGCAACATTCTATGGATTACCCAGAGCAGGCAGAGATATACCATGAGGGTTATCCCAAACTCTTGTCGGAACAACATCATGAGTAAGCTCCGACATCCTTCTTAGGTTTTGTAGAATTCTTTAATGTTAAAGATTAATGGGAAGTAAGGGATTTCCTTAAATTTTAGTGCTAGGCATATAACTTTGTATACCCAACTATGGAATAGAAAATAAAACCAGTGAACTTTACAAACTTTAGTAAATAATTAACACTGTAGTCCCTGGGAATGACGCCAAAATTTAATGTCTCCCAAAACTAACCTCCGAAGAAGTATGATGCAGTTGATGTCAAGTATAATAACCCAAACAAGGTTGGGGTTGAACCCACAAGGAATACATGGAACACTCTCTCGAACTTGAAAAAGTTTACGAGCAGTACGAAAAAGTAAAAGGGGGTTTAGAATTCAGTAGTAACAAATAGCCGTGCTTGAAAGATTGAATTTATAGACAATAGGAGATGAACACTAGGATTGTGTTCCCCCTGGCTTCACAAATACATAAGATTCTTATGTTTATTCCACCCAACCTACTACTCTGCATGTAAAGTTGACAAGCTCTGTACTATCAACCATCTTAGGAATGCGTTGATAGATCTCACCATTTATCTTATGAGTCTCGGGGTGTTGCCTTTCTGTCCCTTGTCTATAACCTCAGTACATCTCTCATATTTTGAGTCTCCAGTTGATTAGACGAGGGTTGATAGCCTTGAATAACTTTTCAAACCTGCTTTTCCTAATCTCAAACTCCCTTGTAATGATGTTTTCAAATATACGCAAGTCCTAAGCTTCTGTAATATCTTGGGTACAATTAATATGAAGAAGATTGCAATACATACAACTACTGTAGAATAGATAAATCTTCCACTTCCCTTATGTAGCTAATCCGCCAGGGTTCCCATAACTCTAGTTAAGGAATTTAGCCGCTCATAGTTATGAAACAATCCATGGAAATCACTGAAGAAGACATGTAATTACATCCACAATAATGAAAGATTAAAATACAAATTCTCCAATTGAATAAAAAACTGAAATCTCAAGAACAAAATCTCAATGAGCAAAGTATGTGAAAGTATCAAAAATAATATATAAGTTCATAACCTAGTAATGAGTTAACCCTAAGGTATTTATAGTAGTTTAAAATAACATAGAAATCCTAATTAAAATAGACTAGGGAAATTAACTCAGCAGTGGTGACGTCTTTGGCAATGAGTCGTTGGGTTTCTTTACAACTCGCTGCCTACAGTCATATCTTTCTTTTTGGTTTCATTGGCCATAACCCGTATAGTCAGCATGAGTCATAGGCTTCTTCTCATAGTTACTCCAACATCTCCTATCCTTTATGTTACATAGTTCTGTTGTCTTTATGATTTCTCATCATGAGTCGTAGTCAGTCCTTACGACTCGTGGTCTTCACTCCTTATCACTGGAGCTTCAATATTTAGGTATTGGCACACTGGTCTCATCACAGTTGATCACTATGAGTCTTAATCTATCGTAACAACTTATAACCTTATATGACTTAACTTCTGGACCCTAGCATAGCTCGCTATTTTTCTTACAGTTGCATAATACGACCCGAATTCACTCCTTATGAGTCGAGATCATTTGGTACTTAGATTTTCCCATGTATATTTAGCCACTGCTTATGAGTTAGGCTACGATTCATATAGTGTCTTGATGACTCGTAGCCTGACCAGTACTTCAAATTTTACAAAAATTTCTCTTCAAATTTTTAGCTCAAACCATTTCCTGCGTAATTTCCATGCAATCATGCAACAAACACATCATATCCACCAAAATAATCTAAGTCCGAGCATAAATTCCTTATTTTAAGTATCAAATGTGCCATGTTTCCAAGGCACATCGATAAGCTACAACAACATCCTAACCGAACAGTGCGCAAGGTTACCCAAAGATCGATAGTTTGAAGGTTATCCATATGTCACAACTAAATCCTTATCGGAGAATGAAAAGATTATAAAATTGATTGGTCCAAGGGTTATTTATAAACCGCATCATATCCAAGGTCGATTATGCACAGAATTACCCTAAGACTAGCAATTTGAGAGATATCTATGTCACATTGATCCAAGGTTGGGTGATATGCAGGAATACCTGATAGCTAGAGATTGGAGGAATATCTGTAAGCCATCACTTATCAAAGGTCGCATAATGTGCAGGATTACCCAAAAGCTAGCAACTCTAAGGATTCTAGAAGTCGCCTCATATCCAATATCAAATAATGTACAAGATTACTCAAAGATTAACAATCAAGGGATATCTATAAGTCGTATTAATATAAAAGATGCACAAGACATACCTGAGGTCACATTAGAAAGATCATTGCCAATAGCCAATGATGTTATCATTTAACATACAAAACCTTTATAGGTGACGAAAATAGTTGATGCTTCAGCATAAAATTAAGCGGTTACAGGGACCATCCTACATAAAGTGTTGTCGATTTTCAAGAGGGCCACCCCACTTTGAATAAATATTCAATTGACAAAAGAGCTATATTATTCAACAATCAAGAGATTTTTTGTGTCTATTGTTGCAAATTATTTTTCTCCAAATGGGTACATTAGAGGACGACTTTACTTTTTGAATAACAACTCATGTGGAGATATGGTAAGAGACTATATACCACTTTGTGAATTATATTTATCACTAACAGTTTTATTTGAGATTTTGTCGAGAGAATTTGAGAGGATGAAAATCTCAAACCAATACCATAGTTGTAAACGACTCTAAGAAGTATGCAACACAACGTGGAGCTTTTTCTTAGCAGTAAATCAGGATGTAGTCCAGAGAAGAATGTCAAACTCTTTAGACGTGAGCTAAAAGATGATTGCCACCATCATCAAACCATACCTCTATTAGAAGGAATATGGGCATTTCAGGATATTCTAGATTCAGTTTTACTTCTGAAATATTCCTAAATTCATATTGGAGGTAATCTTCTCTTTCCTTCAAACTCGGGTGACAATACACTTAGAGTTTTGGAAATCATATCAAGGTAAAATCATCCCTATGGATGTGAAGGATCCCATATTCATGGTCAAGAGGTTACAAACATCTTTTTTCATAACTCAAACAACTTGTCACTTATCTTGAGCCAAAGATCGTCAAAAATAAAAGATTACCTTTTTTATAAATTGTGCTGAACTACAAATAATTTGATTCCCTGAGTCTCGGGGATATGTATGTTGGGCTCCGTGTTGAAAACTCAACTATATTCTAGCCGCCCCCCAATTCACTTATTTTGTAGCTTTTCAATTTCACTAAATTTCTGAAATTGAGATAACTTCCGATTCTTTAGAAATCATGATTAATATCAAGCGTTGTAAACTACAAGTAGCCTAAATTCTCATGCAACTTGATATATGTAGGAAATTCAATATTGGGGTCTGACCATAACTCCCGGAAACTTATGCAAAATCAACCTTTTTTGAGAAATAAATTTGTGGTCGGACAATAATAGGAATGTCAAGCTCCCTTTGCACAGGGTTACTTGCATCCACCTCACTCAAAGGGAGGGATAATTGTTGACATCTAATTTTTTTCTCCCACGACTAATTTTAATCCTGAGTTTCTTCATTTTTAAATAAAATTATAATATTTATTTTATCCGAATAAAAACTTTCAGAATATATATCTAGATAATTTTGTCATTTTAAATAGCGACTATATATTTTCGTATTCATATATACGAAATAATATAATTTTGTTACTTAAATATTTATTTATAGAATATCAAATTTTAATCAATGGTTACCTTGAAAATTAATTTAAATGGGTTAAAAGCTTGACTTATATTTAACTTGTTCTTGGAAATAATTTATTTGATAAAATATTTGTTTGATTTTATTAAATCAATAAACTCAAAATTTAACTGATTTTTAGTTCGTATCAAATTTTAATTCAATTTAGTCGATTCGTTCAATTTGGCCACAATTGTAATCAATTGGGCCGTAATTGTAATACGATTGACCAATTGATTCTCAATTGGACAGAATTTAAGTGCGATAAGATAATTTCAATCTAATTTTGGCTATTTAATAAATAGCCAAATCTACTCATTCCCTTTCTAATTATAATATAATAACCAAATAACCTATTCTAGCTAACACTACCCCAGATCCAAAATAAACCCCTGTGACCGAGCCTATGACATACCCTAGCCCGCCCACCTTTTGTTTTATTTTGTAATATAACAACTAACAACCAAAAACAAAACAACTAAAAACTTCAGGAAACAACAAAATAACGCACAACAATACCTCTGTAAGACCCTGCAAAATCCTAAGCTTAGCTCATTCCTTTAAAGCCTATTAAGGGGTCCTAGACTTAGAAAATTTTAGCTAAATATTCAGACTTAGTGTTATTTTAGCCTTTGTAGGTTGGTGAATCTATTTTATGACCCTTATGACCTTAAAATGATGATTTTTAGGTTAAATCATAATCATGACTATCAGTAGGTATTCTCAGACAAGTTTTGGATTTTTCAGACTTCGTTTGAAATACATTTGAAAGATCAAACCAGTGGATCGATGCGATCTCGATGCGCCACATCACCCATCGCGTCGATGAGTATTTACCCCAGCTCCCAGTACAAATTTCAGTGAACCGACGTGGCCTCGACACTGTGTGTTGACTATCGCATCGATTCCAATGTCGCAGCACGTCGGTCTGTGAGTCGCTAGGTCAATTTTTAGTCATTAAAAAGCCGTATCCTCAGGGATAATTGAGTCTTTTTCCTAAGTCTATTAGTCCCAAAACACGAAATTAAACCTTTCTAAGAGCAAAAACTATTCATTCTTCACAAGTTGCTCTCAAGAACAAACCCTAGGAGATTTCAAATTCAATTCAAGGCTCAAGAACTTACAGTCAGTGTTTCATAATTTAATTGTTAACGTATGTGAAGTGTTCATCCAAGGGTTCCTTTCACCCTTAAAGTCCAAGAAACTATTTTTAAACTTCAAGTGTATTAATTTCATGATTTTTATGTTGGTTTGATTATATTCGTGATGATAATGATTAATTGGGGTTATAAATCCATATTTCACTACAAGTTTCATGTAGAGTTAGTTGTTATATGTGTAGTATTATGTGAATTCATGTTAAACCCTTGAATATTAGAAATTGGAATTGAAGTTATGATGCCTACATGTTGTTTAGTATCTTGTGAATAGATTGTGTACACTAAGTACTTGATAAATTGCTCAAGTGAACTAAAAATTGGAAAATTATGTCATGTTAGCTTATGTGCAAGTTATATCATGAAAGTGTTGGGTAGAATGTATCAATGAATGAGTTATGATTATGTGCATATGGTTAAGCCTTTCGAGTTTATGCTATAATTTATTTTTCATTCTATCGAGTCTCGGGGGTATCCAATACCCAAAACCCTAGCTGTTTACCTGGAGATATGGTAGTTACAGAACAGCCGTAGTAGTGTCACAAATAGTAGCCTCAGTAATCAGTTATAGTTCAGACCTCAGTAAATCCATCAATTAATAGAATTTAGTAGTATTCCATCAGTTAATGAAACTAAGTGAACTTAATTCAGTTCAGTTAAACAGTACGATTAGTAATAGTTCAGTCCGGCCTAGTACTACTTAGAAATCAGCACAATGTCTATTCAGTTATGAGTAGGACTCAACACCGTGCGAACCCACAGATGGGGGCATTCCTGCCAGCAGAGAGTTTGACCCTTAGTAGTAGTCTCTGTGTTACAGAATTACATAGCCAGTATAGGTTGAGATATCTTCCTACTAGACTAAGATTGATACATCTCATATGAGTTTTCCTGCAAGCAAGGGTTGACAAAAGAGCTTCCAGTCAGAGAGGGTGAACTCATAGTTGTCTTTACCCATGGAGCGTACTGACACCCTTCCAGTTGAGGTTACAGGTTAGACCCCAAATTAGTTCATAGAAGGGGCATATTGGTTAGATAATTACCTCCTACAATCTTAGTTTCAGTCTTCAGAATAGAACTTAGTTCAGTTTTATAGAAATCAGGACTGTCAGACATAATCACTAAGTTCATTACGGAACTCAAAATAGTTCCATAAAATTAGGACTATCAGATATAGTTACTCAGTTAACAATAGTATAGTATCAGTAAACTTACATATTACTAAACCAGTAATTTTGATGCAGTATCCACTGTCATCATGACCTCAGTTACAATTTACGTATTTCATGCATGTGCTTTCATTTAGTTATACTCATGTTATTCAGTCAGTATTGTTTGTGCATATGAACCCATACATCTCATCCTACTTCACTTAGCATACCAGTACATTCAAAGTACTGACACATACCTTTGTTTATGCTATGATGTCTTATATCATAAGTTCAGATACGTGGGCTCTCGATCATACTTAATAGCCTGTTCTATCAGCAACAGACTAGTGGTGAGTCCTTATTGTTCGAGGATAGATTTATTATTATATCATTTAAGTACTTAATTATTTCAGTATTCAAAGTTAGTTGGGGACTGGTCCCATCAACTCCTTGTTTGAACAATAGAGGCTTTTTAGACTAGAGTATTTTCAGATAGATATTCAGTTTTAGCAGTTATTTTAGATTTGAACCTTATGGAAAGTTTTTATCTAATTTCCATATAATTTCAATTTTATTATTCAGTTATTGCAGAAGGTACCAGTCATGGGTTAGCTTGTGGTCCTTCGAGACTATGAGCATCGTGTAGGATTGGGGATACAGACTCTAGGCATTACAAACTTAGTATCAGAGCCTAAGGTTCAACAGCGTCCTAGAAAATTTGAATGCCATATCTAGTAGAGTCTTTTGCATGGGTGTTTAGCACGTCACACTTATGGACAAGAGGCTACGAGATGTTTTAAACAAAGTTTCCCTTTTTTCAGTAATCATGTCGTGCGAGTGAGTACAAGCTTAAGTTAAACTCTCTTTCTAATCTAAGTTTCTCTTCCATTTATAAAATATGCCTCCAAAGAGGTCTCTAGGAAGAGGAATGGGTGACCAGCCATCACTTCAGCCCGTCCAGCTAGATCCTCTAGACGAACATGTCTTCCATGCTAAATTTAGAGAAGTTTTCACCACACTAGCTCATTCCGTGGCAGCCCTAAATGAATACCCTGCTGCCCTTCCAGTAACCATGTAGACAATACTACTGCAGCTAGGATTTAGGACTTCACTCTAATGAACCCTCTATTTTTTACCGAGTCAAAGTCAGATAAGGACCCATTGGAATTCCTTGATTAGGTGTAAAAGATTATAGATATTATGGGGGTGATAGCTAGTGAGAGTGTCGACTTAGCTTCATATCTATTACAAGATGTGGTTCACTCATTGTTCAAACAATGGAAAACAGAGAGGGCTGTAGATGCAGGGCCTATAGAATAAAAGGAATTTGCTATTGCTTTATCTAGATAGGTTCTTCCCGCTAGAGTTGAAGGTTTTAGAATTTATAAATTTAAAGAAAGGCAACATAATGGTACAAGAGCATGCTCTTAAGTTTACTCAATTAGCTAGATACGCTCCTCATGTAGTAGCAGATAACAGATTTAAGATGAGTAAGTTTATGTCTGGTGTGTCTAATAGTGTGGTTAAGAAGTGTAGGACCATATTGTTGATTAATGAGATAGATATATCCAGGCTCATGGTTCATGCTCAGCAGATAAAGAAGGCTAAGAATAAAGAGAATGAGAGAGAGATGGCCCGAAATCTCAGTTCTACCCAAAATCCTCAGTTCCACCTCTGTCCTTAGCCAATGCTCTCATGCCAAAATTTAGAGACGACAATAGATATAGGGCATCAGGACCTAAACCCTAGGGTAGTGTTAGCAATGCCCAAACCAATCCCCTTTGTCAGAAATATAGCAGAAACTACCAGGGTATCTGCAGGGCTGGTAGTAATGTGTGTTTTAGGTGTGGCAAACCAGGTCACAGAGTCAGAGAATGTCCTCAGTCATGTTCCCAGGGTTAGTATAACCGTCCCTCAGCTTAGTTCGATCGCTAGAATCATCAGGGTACCGCGTCCAGTACCACCAGTGGGTAATGCCCAAATAGACTCTATGCACTTCAGTCTCGATAGGATTAAAAAAGTTCTCCTGATATGGTCACTGGTACATTACAAGTTTATCATTTATATATTTATGCTTTACTAGATCCAGGAGCTTCTTTATCCTTTGTAACTCCATATATAGCTGTCGACTTTGGAGACAGTTCGGGACTCCTAGTAGAGCCTTTCTCAGTCTCTACCCCAGTGGGTCAATACATCATAGCCCGGTGGGTATATAGGAACTGTCCAATTATGATATCTCAGAAAGTCACTTTAGTAGATTTAGTTGAATTAGAGATGACCAATTTTGATGTCATTCTCGGCATTGATTGGCTTTATTCCTACTATGCCTCAGTCGATTGCAGAAATAGAATTGTCCAGTTTTAGTTTCCAAATGAGCCTATCCTAGAGTGGAGGCATAGTACTTTAGCACTTAGGGGTTAGCTTGTTTTCTACCTTATGGCAAGGAAAATGATACCTAAGGGATATGTCTACCATCTTGTTCGAGTCTAAGACTCTAGATCAGAAACCTCTACTCTTAATTCAGTATCAGTAACATATGAATTCCCAGACGAGTTTCCTAAAGATATTTCTGGAGTTCCCCCCAAACCAAAATCAACTTCGAAATAGACCTTCTTCTAGACACTCAGCCCATATCTATTCCACCATATAGAATAGCTCCAGAAAAAATCAAGGAATTAAAAGAAAAGTTGAAGGATCCCCTAAATAAGGGATTCATCAGACCTAATGTGTCCCCATAGGGCGCACCAGTTTTATTCATGCATAAGAAAAATGGTTCTCTTAGAATGTGTATAGACTACCGTAAGCTAAATAAAGTTACGGTTAGGAACAAGTATTCCCTTCCCAGAATCGATGACTTGTGTGACCAACTTCAGGGGGCAGTTACTTTTCTAAGATAGACCTTAGATAAGGCTATCATTATCTCAGAGTCAGAGAATGTGACATTCTGAAGATAACTTTCAGAACTCGATATGGTTACTTTGAATTCTTAGACATATCCTTTGATCTTACCAATGCCCCATCAGCTTTCATGGACTTGATGAAATATGTGTTCAAGCAGTACTTAGAAATATTTGTCATAGTCTTCATAGATGACATTATTGTCTATTCCCATAGTAAGCATGATCATGTAGGCCATCTCAGAATAGTATTACAGACACTCAGAAACCATCAGCTATTTGCCAAATTTAGTAAGTGCAAATTTTGGCTAAGGTCAGTAGCCTTCCTCAACTATATCATTTTCTATGAGGGCATTAGAGTTGATCTCCTAAAGATCGAAGTAGTATGAAACTGTCCTAGACCAATCTCTCCATTAGATATCCGAAGTTTCTTGGATTTTCCTGGATATTGACGATGGTTTGTTGAGGAATTTTCATCTATTGCATCCCCTATGTCTAGATTGACTCAGAAGAAGGTCAAATTCTAGTGGTAAAATTCTTGTGAGAAGAGTTTTCAGGAGTTGAAAACTCAACTCACTATAACTCTAGTTCTTACCTTGCTAGATGATTTGGACGGCTTTGTTATGTATTGTGATACATCCAGAGTAGGTTTGGGTTGTGTTCTCATGCAGAGAGGTAAGGTTATATCCTAGTCCTCTAGACAGCTTAAGCCACATGAAAAAAACTATCTAACTCATGATCTTGAGTTAGCAGAAGTAGTATTTGCCTTAAAGATTTGGAGGCACTATTTATATGGAGTGCACATTGATGTGTTCACTGACTATAAGAGCCTGAAGTATATAATATCTCAGAAAGACCTAAACCTTCATCAGAGAAAGTTATTGGAGTTGTTGAAAGACTACGACATGAGCGTCCTGTATCATTCAGATAAAGCTAATGTAGTGGTTGATGCTCTTAGTATGATGTCAATGGGTAGTGTTGCTCATGTGGGGGATGGTAAGAAGAAGTTAGCTCAGGAACCTTATTAGCTTGCCTGACTAGGTATTCCCTTAGTCCATTTAGCAGAAGGTAATTTATGGGTGCAGTGTAGTTCAGAATCATCCCTGGTTTCCAGGGTAAAGGAATAAAAGAATAGGGATCCCAGTCTAGTCAAGTTGAAAGAACCAGTCAAAGATCAGAAGGTAGAGGTTTTCTCCCATGGGGCAGATTGTGTGTTGCGCTACCAGGATTGGCTATATATGTCAGGTATAGATGATCTAAGATAGTGAATTCTAGAAGAAGAGCATGGTGCGCGCTACTCTATTCATCCAAGGCCTACTAAAATGCACAATAATTTATGGGAGATCTATTGGTGGAGTAGGATAAATAGAGACATTACAGAGTTTGTTGCTAAGTGCTCAATATATTAGCAGGTTAAGATTGAGCATCAGAAGCCAAGTGGGTCCATGTAGGAGTTCAGTATTCCCACCTAGAAATGGGAAGAAGTGAACATAGACTTTATGATGGGTTTGCCTCATACTCATCATCAGCATAATTCAGTTTGGGTTATTAGAGATAGGATGGCCAAATCAGCTTATTTCCTACCAGTCTATACTTTTTTTTTCAGCCGAGGACTATGCCAAGATCTATGTTAGAGATTTCATCAGATTACATGGAGTTCCATTGTCCATTATCTCAAATAGAGGTATGCAATTCACCTCTCATTTCTGGAAATCATTCTAAAAGGGTCTTGGTACCCAAGTCTACCTTAGTATTGATTTCCACCCTCAAATAGATGGTCAAGCAGAATAGACCATTCAAACTTTAGAGGATATGCTGCGAGGATGTGTGATAGACTTTAAGGTTAGTTGGGATAACCACTTGCCTTTGATTGAGTTCGCATATAACAATGGCTATCATTCCAGCATTAAGATGGCTCCGTTTGAGGCTCTTTATGGGAGGAGATGTAGGTATCCTTTTGGTTGGTTTGAGGTAGGTGAGGCTATAGTGGTAGGTCCTAAAAAATAAGTTTTGGATTTTTTAGACTTTGTTTGAAACACATTTAAAAGCTCAAACCAGTGGATCGATGCGATCTTGACGCACCGCATTGTCCATTGCGTCAATGAGTATTTTCTCCAGCTCTCAATGCAAATTCCAATGAACCGACATGGACTCAATGAGGTGTGTTGGCTATTGTATTGATGCCAATGATGAGGTACGTCAGTTTGCGCATCGCTAGGTTAGTTTCCAGTTATTACAAAATTGCATCCTCTAGAGTAATTGGTTTTTTTCCCATATCTATCAGCCCTAAAATACAAAATTAAACCCTTCTAAGAGCAAATACTATTCATTCTTCACAAGTTGCTCTCAAGAACAAACCCTAGGAGATTTCAAATTCAATTCAAGGCTCAAGAACTTACCATCAATCTTTAAGAATTTAATTGTTAAGGTATGTGAAGTGTTCATCCAAGGGTTTCTTCCACCCTTGGAGTCCAAGAAACTATTTTTAAACTTCAAGTGTATTGATTTCATAAATTCCATGTTGGATTTGATTATATTCATGATGATAATAATTAATTGGGGTTCTAAATCCATGTTTCACTACAAGTTTTATGTGGAGTTAGTTGATATATGTGTAGTATCATGTGAATTCATGTTAAACCCTTGAATGGTGAAATTGGAATTGAAGTTATGATGCCTACATGTTGTTTAGTATCATGTGCATAGATTGTGTACTCCAAGTGCTTGATAAATTGCTCATGTGAACTAAAAAAGGGAAAATCATGTCATGTTAGCTTATGTGCAAGTTATATCATGCAAATGTTGGATGGAATGTCTCTATGAATGAGTTATGATCATGTGCATATGGTTATGCCTTTCGAGTTTATGCTATGATTTATTTTTCATGCTATCGAGTCTTGGGGTATCCAATACCCAAAACCTTAGTTGTTTAGTGGTAGTTACAAAATAGTCTCAGTAGTGTCATAAACAGAAGCCTCGGTAATTAGTCACAGCTCCAGTTTAGTATTAATTTCAAACCTCATCAAATCCATTAGTTAACAGTATTCAATAGTACTCCATCAGTTAACAGAAGTCAATAAACTCAGTTCAGTTCAGTTAGATAGTACGATCAGTAATAGTTCAATCTAGCCTAGTGTAGTTTAGAAATTAGTCTAGTGTATATTCTGTTGGGAGTAGGACTCAACACCGACCGAACCTAGGGATAGGGCGCAGTCCTTCCAGCAGAGAGTTTGACCCTTAGTAGCAGTCCCTACTTTATAAAACTACATAGCCAGCGTAGTTTGAGATATCTTCCTTCCAGACTAGGGTTGATACATCTCATAAGAGTTTTCCTGCCAGCGAGGGTTAACGAAAGAGCTTTCTGTCAGAGAGAGGTAACTCACAGTTGTCTTTACCGATGGAACGATACTGACACCCTTCTAACTGGGGTTACAGGTTACACCCTAAATCAATTAAGAGAAGAGGCATGTTGGTTAGATGATTACCTCCCATAGTCTCAATTTTAGTCTTTAGAATATAACTCAGTTTATTTCTATAGAAATTAGAACTGTCAGACACAGTTACTCATTTTAGTACAGAACTCAGAATAGTTCTACAGAATTAGGACTATCAGATACAGTCGCTCAGTTAATAGTAATATAGTATCAGTAAAATCATATATTAGTAAACCAGTGATTATGAATGCAGTATCTAGTGTCATCATGACCTCAGTTATAGTTTACGTATTTCATGTATGTACTCTCATTCAGTTATACTCATGTTATTCAGTCAGTATTGTTCTTTCATATGAACCCATGCATCTCAGCATACCTCACTTAACATTCCAGTACATTTAAAATACTAACACATACCTTTCTTTGCTCTATGATGTCTTATATCATAGGTTCAGACGCACATGCTCCTGATCATACTTAGCAGCTCGATCCATCAGCAGTAGACCAGTGGTGAGTCTTTATTATTTGAGGATAAATTTATTATTACAGTATCTCAGTACTCAGTTTATTTTAGTAGTCGGAGTTAGTTGGTCCCGGTCCCATTAACTCCTTGTTCAGACAGTAAAGACTTTTCAGACTAGAGTATTTTCAGACAAATATTCAGTTTCAGGCAAGTTTCTGCTTAATTTTTGCATAATTGTAGTATTATTATTCAGTTATTACAGCAGGTACCAGTCATGGGTGATCTTGTGGTTCTTGAGACTATGAGCACTGTGTAGCGTCCGCGGTACAGACTTGGAGTATTACAACCTCAATCTAACACCAACCTGATTCCTATCAGCAAACCCTCCAACACATCATCACATCCCTTTTCTTACAATGGGGTGTGCGTGGAAAAACTAAAAGTTGTGTAAAACTTCTAAAAAGCTGCAAGGTGGCAGCTAGGTCGACTCGAAGAAATATTCCACAAAAATCCACCTTAATCATTAAAATTGTACCATGAAGGTACATATTTATTCAATTCCTATTGGTTGGGAAGAAATTCATTCCCCCCAATAGTTTCCAATTTTAAATTTCTTTAGACATTTTAAAATTAGTACTAGAATGAGGTTACAATCTAATCCATATCCCAGATTCAAAATTTTTTTTATTGAAATTTCCTAAATTACCCCTGAATTTCTCTTTTTCCACATCGGTTGAAGCCTAAAAATCCAACCTTGATTTTTCCTACAAAAGGCTCATTATGGAGCAAAATTGGGAAGCCTTAATGGTGAAAAAGAAACGCAAAAAATCTTAAAATATTCTGAGAAAGGAAAAATTATAATTGAAATTTCTCTTAGTTTGTTTTATTTCTTCTTAAATTCCTAGCTTCCTGTGGTGGTAATAACGCTCCGACAAAAGTACAAAGTGTGGTTTGCTTCTCTGAAAGAGGTAACCCTTCACCCCTTATTATTTTTAGTATTTTTTTCTTCTTCTCATTGCTCTGTAGTCATAGTAGTATTTTACTCTTTTAATTGTGTTGTTAATAGTTGTTGTAATAGTGGGATTTCTTGTTGTAGACAACTTTAAAAGCCATAGGCTTTTGTGTTGAAGATTATAATTGATTTGTTGATGTTCTTTTGGCTGTATAACTTTAGTTTTGATGTTCTTGTGCGGATATGCTGATGTTCTATTATTTAGCCTTCGCTAAAAGCTACTTTGATATTCTTGATTGAGCTTTAAATCATAGTCTGTAAATATTATTTGGTGTAGCTGGACTCCTACCTTTTTGTTTGTCCTTTAACTTTACTCCTTCATTGTTATTCTTTTTTCTGCTCTCGTTATTTTACTAGTTTAAAATTTCTCAATTTCAGTTATTTTGTTTTTCTTTTACTGCTTTTCTCTTTGATAGGGTTAAGGTTTGATTTGTTATTTTAAGCTTAACGTTTATAGTCTTAAAACTTTTATCACTGTTTTTCTTTCGATTAGTCATATTTAAGAGATTTTAATACGCTGTTTAGATTATTACTGGTTGTTATAGTTCAAGTTTATTATTTTGACTTAACATCTTTTGTTTCAACTCCTAATTTATTATTCCCATTTAAAAAGAGAAATTATTTGCTTTAATTTTTGGTGGTTTTACTACTTGTTTGTCAAAATTCTTGCATTTTATTCTTTTTGGCTTATTGTTTCTTGTTTCAGTCTCTAATCTACTATTTGAACTTCGCAACTCCTGTTATGATCCATCACTGATTCATCTTGATTTTGTTTGATGCCTAGACTATTGTTTCAAACTTGAGTGCTGCTTGTTTATGTTAAATGAGACTACTCCTAAAGTTCTCCCTAGCTTACCTTGTCAAAAAGGAACGTGAGGTTATACTATATAATGTTTTGAAATTTTGGGACCCTCTAGGATATTTTGACATTTAAAGTCCTTGAGATGGGTCAAAGAGAGGAAATGATGAGCATGAATAATAGAAATGGGGTATTATTTATGTGTTTCACTCAATTTTATATGCTCCTAGCTTTCACAATATCTTAGAGTAAAAGAATAGATTATGCACTTTACTTCTTATTTTGTTCATTTGTGTTTTTTCTTTGCTATGAATTATTGGTTTAAAATTGAAGTTGGTGTTTAAAGTCCATAGATATTTTGATAAATGTTTAAAGCAAAACAGTTTGTATGTACATAGCCTTTTTTTTTTAAATAAACTTGGACATATCTTTATGTATATGCTAGTTATGTTGCCTGTGTTGTGTCAAAATTTATTATTGATTTCATTTGATGCTATGACTCTTGCTTTTCATTTATTTGTTGTAATATTTTTCTACCTCTTTTTCTTTCTTTTCATTTTTGCTCTATTCTACAAGTATATTAATTCTATTTTCTTTTTCTTTTTCTATGTTGCATGTGCATTTGGATTCATTCGGACCCTCCAACCCTATTTTGTATTTTTTGAGGGATTCATCCTGATAAAGTCATGTCAAACCAATTTTGAGATGAAATTCTCGACGGTCAAAATCCATTGTTGAAGTTGCTAGAAGACTTGAAAAGTCTCGATTTTTGTTATCTTTTTTTTATTTCTATTTATTTATTTATTCATTTTGGGCATCGAAGCCGAAGTAGTAACTTAATACAGGTACAACAGGTTTTGGGCCTCAAAGATTCGAAAATGACTAGATTAGAACAGCTTGTGGTTGAAAGCCAAATGATTAGATTTGGACAGGTACAGGTGGGCCAAAAGCCCAATTAAACCAGGACATATTCATTGGGAAGATTTGAGCCAAAAGCCTTTAGTTTTCATTATACTCTTTTTTGGCAAAAATTCACATATAGTCTCGTTAGAGTATTTATAACTAACTTCATAGTCAAAATTTTAATATTTACAAATCATAGACAAAGTAAATGACAATTTTATATATATATATATACAAAAAAAAAAGAAAAAATCTATAACAACAAAAAGAGATAAAAATTTTTTTTTTAATGTAGTAAATGTCCTTAATCTTCTCCAACTTTTCATTTATTTCTCTCATATAACATATCAATAAATATGAATTTATGTGTTAATTACTCCCTCAAAAGTTGATAATTTTTTTTTTTAAAGAATTGTGATCTACAGGAGAAAGTTGGTAATTCGTGCATACAAAATTCTGGTATATACAATTTATGTAAATTATTTTTTTACTTGAATTTATTTACTGAAATCCTTTTTTGAATCTAATACGCAATAAAAATTGATTCAGTTTCAACATAATGAAAATCGATTTTATTATTGTTTTGAATTAGGTTTTTGAAATTGAATGCACAATATAAACTTCAAACACTTTCAAATTGTCAATTTTGTAATTACTATTATTTTTGTATACAATAACTTCAATTGTAATTTTGTGTTACAATTTCCGCATTTAATTTTTATTTTTGTAATTTTGAATTTTTTTCACAAAATTTGTTAAAAGGTTATAATCCTTGTTTGCGTTAGTTTTTTTTTTTTTTTTTCTAAATCTCATTAGTAATTGCAATTTGTGTAATATATTTGTTCATTACTCTTTTGCATATTTTATAATATACATATTGACAGTCTATTAATATTTTTTTATGTATATCTAGTAATAGTATATTTGAATTTCTGTATATCAGTTAACATAAGCGTATAATTGTGTTTGTATATCTATTTTAAAGGTTAGAAAGATTGTTTTTATTATTTGTATATTTGTTGTTTGTATATCTGTATATTAGTTTACATAAATTTTATATTTGTATATTTTTTGCTTGTATATCTATATATACATATATGCAAATGAAGTATACACATATTCAAATCAAAACTGTTGTTTATTATTTGTATATCTGTTGTTTGTATATCTGTATATACAAATTTTAATGTTGTTTGTAAACGATATTGCAAACGAAATATACATATATTCAAATCAAAATTGTCGTTTATTATTTATATGTCTGTTATTTGCATATCTGTATATACAAATTTCAATGTTGTTTGTAAACGAAATATAAATGCAAATGAAATATACATATTTTTATATCTGTTTTTTGTATATATGTATATACATATATGCAAAAGAAATAAATATATACATATATGTTTATTATTTGTATATCTGTTGTTTGTATATCTGTATATACATATATGCAAATGAAATAAACATATAAATATATGTTTATTTTTTGTATATCTGTATATACAAATTTGAATGTTTTACATAATAACAAATTTGAATGTATATACATATATGCACTCTAAAACTGTATATATCTGCATATCCATTATTCTTCAAAATGTATATGTGAAAGTTAACTGTATATGCATATATGTAAATTGTATAAACATATATCAAAAATACAAACTGTATATACATACATACACTCTAACTCTGTATATATATATGCATGTATTATTCTACAAGAAAAAAAGTATACGTATCTACATATATTGAAATAAAAATGTATATTGACCAAGAATTCTATTTCACGAGAATATATACAAAAAAATCTCGTAATCATTGTCAACTTCATTGCTCCCCCTTTTAGATTTAGATACCTTAAAATATTTTTTTCTTTCCGCTTTGCTAGAAGATATAAAATTCTTTTCTTTTTTTTGATAAATCATCCATAAAAAAATGGGGGAGTGACTTACATAATATATTAAAATTTATATTATAAAATAAAAATTCGCAAAAACAAAGAAATTATAAAAAACGGGGAGTACTCTCCCTTTTTTTTTTGTAAAATAGAGGAACAACGAAGAAATTTAACGACTAACTGACATAATATATAAAAAAAAATTTAAAAAATAAATTTAATATCAATAAATATCCTAAACTGATTTTCTGTGTTGAAAAATCCACAAAAATGATTTATCACAGAAAAATCAAGGATTATATTTTGTGATATCAGGGTGACTTTGAGAGAAAAATAAGGAGAAGAAAGTTGAAGAGGATCTCTTGAACAATCATGTTTTATGATGTTGTCAATGTTGTCGTTTCTTTAATTTAAAATCAAGGATATTAGAGTGATTTTGAGAGAAAATTAAGGAAAAAACAGTTGAAGAAGATATCATCAAAAATCTTGTTCTTTGACATTCTATTGTTGCCTTTTTTGAGCCAATAGGATAGAGAGAGAATAGAAGAAAATACCAAAAATAGATATATGACAGAGAAAATTGATATATACAAATCTTAATACATAAATATCAAGTTAGTGGATATTTTAGGTTCCTTAAAAACCTTCCTAAAGTGTTAATAAGAACCTTTTAATCGAAATTCTTTACAAATCTAAGTTTCTTTTTTCTGTTTTAAGGACATAGAGTTTTCTTTAATGATTTTCTTGATTTTCTTAAATGAATTAAGTGACGATTCTGTTTTAAAAAATTGAGTTTAAAAACTTCTTTGAAAGTATTTGAATTCATAAAAACTATAATAATTATTTTTTCCCCGCAAAACACTGCAAAATGGAGAGGATTTCTTATGGTGGAATAGACATAGCAAATGCATATTTAAGGTGAGGGACAAACATACGTTAGTAGGAAACAAGAACTTGCACATCTATGTCATCCAATTATTATGTTAATGATATTAAGATAAGAAAGAAAATCCTGAACTATATTACTTATCTGAACCAGGATCACAGTAATAAAACATGAATTGAGGGAACAATAAAAAAGAGGGATTCAAAGTGAATGAATGACCTGGGGTTATCCTTCCGATAATCACCAAACTTGGAGCACAGACAAAATAATAAAAACATAATTAATTGGGATTTGAGAAGTGGCAGGTGCTATCTTTCACAAGGTAAATACAATAATATGATATATTAACAAAGTAGGTTGACAACCCTTTAAACTTATGATTATATTTATTTAAACACTCAAATTATAATTTACTTCTATTGAACACCAAAACACATAATAAAGGTTTCATATTGGTGCTTATCACGTATTTTATGTGGTCTAACTTAGATATTAGAAAAATATTTTTTCAAAATTGAAAGTATCTCATAGGAATACTTCACATAAATTCTAAAAATTGAAATATACATATACATATACATATATATATATATATATATATATACATATACATATACATACATACA
>JAPEIP010000007.1:112956249-112997647 GCA_026120095.1 Capsicum chinense | reverse complement strand
CACATAATATTTAATGGTCTAAGAATACACATCTTACTCTGTATAAATAAAAATCTGAGTAAAATACTTCCCCCATGGACTACCATACCATCCACACGTGCTACTAGCTACCACATTAGTTTATCACTATAAAGGGGTAAATTATCATCAAACATCGGTTATTCAACTGAAATATTCATTTACACCAAAAATCACCTTCACTCTAACTTCTAACTTTGTGACTTCACATCACTAACTTCTTGGTCTAATTTTATTACCGATAGGTCATGACAACAACACTTTAACTTATGCTACTATTCGGGTGAAAATACAGTTCCAACATTCTTCTATACACCATCTACATCCGTATCAAGATTTTTGAGAGGGACTAGATGCACTTAATACCTTAAGCTGGAAAGCGCGATTCCATCAGGATCAATGTTTAATCAGAATCAACACATATTGAAGCACCAACAGACTCCTCTCAAGTCTTTAAACAATTTTTTTTCTTATATGACACAATTGGAAAAGACTATATTATGTAGATTCTAAACTTTTTTCACTTGAATCACCCCAATAATGGGACATGTCTGAGAACATCAGAGTAAGAAAAGAATTTGGGATGACTTTACCTTCATATGGGTGACACCATAGCACGAATGACCGTATGGAAGAGGAAAATTTTGACTCTATTGCATGAATTGGAACATGAAGAAAGAGAGACATTTCTAAACTCCTAGTAGCCTCCTACTTATAAGTGTAGTGCGCTACACACCCATAAACAAGACTCTACCCGATGCAATTTTGCAGACACCCTGGGACCATGAACCATGCTTTGATACCAAGTTTGTCACGACCCGAATCAGGGCCTTGATTGTGATAAGCATTCCGAACCATGAAGCCCCAAAATACCCCTATTTGTCTAATAATCATGCACATAACTCATATGATAAAAGAAATATGGAAGATAAACAATATTATGGAAACATGGTCAAGAATCATATGAAATTAATAAAGGGGAATAATGTCCCACAATCTTAACACAACATCTCTATAACGTCTACGAAATCTCTACTGCATGTTTGAAATAAATATCTATTTAAAAACTGGGACAAGACCCCCAGTAGACCCAAAACTAATAATGATAAGTGAAGCTGCCAGATATTGGGCGTTCCAAAATATAGAAGGCTCATCAAGTGACTCTACAAATCTGTCTGAGGAATTGATTGATTTTCTGGACCCCTAGACTGTGCCTCCAAACCTGGAGGGAAAGGGGGTCAATACAGAAGTACTGGTACGCAGACATATCAAAACCAAACATAATATTTTTACAAAATATAGTTGAGAGCCATTATAAAGCAGTTTTATATCAAATCATTTGAAAACACATGGGCGAAATATAATTGTTTTCAACAACAATGTAATGTAGCTGAGAAAGATGAAATACCCTACATATTACATTTACACCAACTATCAAACCTCGTTTGCCGCCGAGATTAGAGTATAAGTGAGGAGAAGACACACAAGATCACACAACAGGGTGTCGACCCAATGGTAGTGCACAAGACCACAAAGCAGGGCTTCTAACCATAGTTCCAACTTGGGGATAACATAAAATCAGGTGCGCAAGATCACAAAGCCGGGTACCAAATTTCCATGTCGGCAAACGCAGTTTCTAGCGATGAGCCCTTATACTCAAATGCTTCTTCGGGCATCCACCTATCTCATGTAAAATCAATGTATTTAAATTTTATCTGATTCAATCACATATCATATTTTATAGGGTATCGTCATACCCGACTTGCAAGCCATCAATATCACCTCATTCTTCTCATTCAACCATTGTATTCAATATGTTTCAACACAAATAGCCCTTTTGATTTTTTAGTCAAAATCATACCAATTCTCAAAATATTTCATGTCAAGCTTTTCAAGATGTTTTCAAACAATTTACATCATATGAACATTTAAAACAAATTCACATCAAGAGAGGGATTCCATGTAATTCATGCTCTCAAATTTATACCTTTTCGAAACATATGCATATACATATATAATATGTCAAATCACTTTAGAAATAGGCCTAAAGACCAAATCAATATTATAGAAATGTTCAAACATGATTATATTCATAGTTTCAAAAACCCCATTGTAAATCATGAATTTAAAAACCCATGAGATTTTAGGATAACCCCACGTACCTCTATATGCGAAGATGATAGGTGCTTCTTGAAGCCAACGTTCTGGGGATTCCAAATATGCAATTAGTTTCATAAATCCACGGTTGAATCTTGAGTTGCTTGGGTTTTTATTTTGAAATCCTGAGAGTTCTTGAGTAATTTTGATGAATGAAGGTGTATTTTGGGGTATTTGGGGACTGAATTTTGAGTTTATTGCTAAATAATGGTGGGAAAAAAACCATTTTACCCCAAAAATGGAGTGTTTAAGTCACTTGAGTAGTAATGTATGCACCGCACACCTTATCGCATAATATAGGTTGTACGAAGAACTCTTTATTGCACACATTAGGTTGTGCGTTGCACACCTTATGGCATAATTTAGGATGTGCGTCGCACACCTTATGTTGAACGACACACTCTACTTTCCAAAGCCATAACTTCTTTCTCAGGTTTTGGATTTTTGCAAAATTTGTATCGTTGGAAAGATAACTCAAAGACCTTTCATTTGATTTATAGTAAGCACTCTAATTCAATATATACAAAGAGTAATAACCGATTGAAGTTGACCCAAGTTTTGACGCTTACTAAAACTCAATCGATGGAAAAGGTTTCAACTAGTCCTTGAGTTAGGGGACCTCTATGATCTCAATTCATGCTCAAATAGATTTACACACCACATAGTTGATTAAAACACTATATTCACACTAGATTTATGGTTTTTGGAATATGTACAAGTAGAAATGACAATTTATGTTCAAGTCTGAAAGTATGGGGTATTTCATTTTGCCTTTCTTGTCCCCCTTTTTCTTCTTTTTCTTCAGGGAATCCGCAGTAAGATCAAGTATAGAAATGTTTTCCTCTACATCATGCATGGCTGATCCTATTGGCACCAAAATTTAGTGCTACTGCAGCATCCCAACCTCAGCCTTCACCTTGTCCAATGCAGCCCTAAAAGTAGCACGATCAGTATCTTTCATCTCTCTTGCCCAAGCATCAAATCTGTTCTCAAGATCTGCCACCCGTCCAGGTAAGGTCATGAAAGGTTCTAGCATAGCATCGAGTGCAGCTTTGACTCTTTTGTCTACAGCAACTGCAAATTGTTTGGCAAAGGCCTGCAGTTGCACTTCGCACCAATTTGCTTGCCTGGCCACCTTCCTGATATCAATCGGTTGAAATGCCAACCTTGTTACTGTTGGAGAAAATGAAGCAGTCGACTCACTTTGAGGCACTGAACCTACCAGAGCTAAATGTGCTGGTGGTGGTGGTACAGTTTTGGGGCTTTGCACCCCTACATCTGGTGCTGAAATAGTCTCAGTGACTGGAGGCTTTGCTGCACCAACTGCATCTTCATTAAGTCACAAGCCCAGCCGAATTTCATTTTTGCTGATAGGGTTATGAGTCTCCTTGGCATGTATCTCATTATCAATACCTGAAATCTCAGGTACATGAGCTGCTTCACACAACCTAATAATCAGACATGGGAATGGATATATAGCATCGGGTCTTGCGAGTTAAATCTTGATCTCTTCCGCTATAATTTCTCCAAAATCCAAGGGGGTTTTATCTATCAAGCTTGCAATCAATATTGCTCGATCATCCCCTAATATGTTGTCTCCCTCAGTGGGTATCAGATAAATCTATATTAAACCCTACCAAAATCTTGCCTCTGAATTTAGTAATGCTTTGGTAATCTTTTCTGCTGGATTATTCAACCACTTCCGTTCCCCATCTGCTATGAGAGTCGCTAGCCACTTGTGCTTATTTTCTCGATGCTTCAACCTGGCATAGAATATAGGTGAGGTGGATCATGGGATAAAGGCTAGCCCATGAAGAAACCTATTTATGGTGGTATCTACTATATCCATCCTCACTCCACGTACTGTAACTTTTGTCAGAAGAGGCTTATCTGAAGTTCTATCCTCTTTTTTACACATAGTTTCCACCATAGCCTGGTAGTTCATGTAGAACTCTGGGACTAACGAAGGACAGTAAACACCGCTTCCCCTAGTAGTCCACTCCAGACCATACTCCTTGAGTTTATGCATCACCTCAGGGCATCTGATCAACCCTGTAGTGATGATCTTCTTCTCCTCTAGAATTGGCCTTCTAGGACTTCGTCGATCTATTCTGTGAAGTCCATCCAAATAGATCATTTCAGCCCCAAGGATTTTATATCTCATATTATTCCTAACCTCAGGGTTTTTGCATTTCAGTAAAGTTCCCCATACTGGAGAATCCTTATCACCTTGCTGCTCCGAAGATGGTGATTCAGACTTAGTTGCTTCAGCTACAGGCCTCTCAGAATCTTCAGTTTCAACTTCTTGTTCAGTGATCTCATACCCCTGCTCAGTGTGTTCTGATCCTTTTTCCTTCAAAGCTTGCTCAGATGAGGTTATCACCTCAGTATCATCAGTATCCTCCACCTCAATAGGCTTAGGTGGAGGCGAAATCTTTTGACTAGTCCTCTTTCTTTTCTATCTGAGCAAAGGCTCCTCGTTTTCATAATCAGAGTCCTTATTGACACGTTTCCAGGTATACTCTCTTTAGATGCTTTATTTGGTGTGGTTGGATTCTTCTTCTTGGGTACCATGCTTAGTTTTATACAACATAGAAATCCTCAATTAGTACACATAATGAAACAAGAAAACAAGAAGGATGTAATACCCCAAGAATCTCAATCGATAGTAGAACCATGATTCAAGCTCATGAGAAATAAATCTTAGTGATTTGGTAGTTTTATGATCAAGTTTGATGTGAATTAAGGCCTTAAATACATCCTAGCTATTAGGCAAATCAAAACATCCCTTACCGATTGAATTCTTGAGAAGGACATTACGATAGTCAACTTCAAACGAGCACATCTCCCATTCTACAAAGAATTTTTGATCTCATAACCTACCAAACAGATATATAATTGAATTATATTTCCAAAACTACCAATTTTGCCAAAATACAATTCGGAGTAAGAAGTTATGGCCATTTTACTGAGAGCTGTCCGAGCTGTCCAGGAGTGATGGACAAATTGACGGACCATCAAGTTAGTGATGGTCCGCCACTTTAGCCATAAAAAATGAAGCATTAAGGGCCTTTTATGGACGATAAGTGATGGTGGGAGTGATTGTTAGTCACCAGAGTGACGGTCCATCACTCTGATCGTTAGAATTGTCCGAGAAGGCATTGAAGCACCGTTTTACAAGGATTTTTGGGTCATTTTCACCCTATTTAATACCCAATCACCCCAAATCAAATCTCATAACTTATCCTTCATCCAAAAAATTAAATTCGGGTTTATTTCCAAGATCAAAACCCTTATTTCTACTTCAAGAAAAATCAAGAGAAGTCAAGAAATCAAGAATCTCTCTAAGAACCTTCAAGAAACAAGTTTCCCTAAGGTATATAGATGTTGATTCTTGGGTCCCTTTTATCCAAGAAGCTGAATTACCCTCTTATAAATCTCCAAGATTTATGTTTATGAATTTTTAATGATTCTTGTGAGTTGAAATTGATGTTCTTGCTATGATTGAGTTGAGATTGTCGTTTGTCTACAAGAATCAAGCCTTGTCCTTAGTATGTGGTATTTGTGTGGTAAATGAATTATGTACTTGTTGTTGATGTTGAACGATCCCCAAGATGGGATATTTATGTGGTTTGTATGAATCTATGATAATATATGAGTTGGAAACATATAAAGTTGGTTGTTCATGATGAGTAGTTGAGTTATTATACCTATGCCTAAGTTGTGCATGTGAGGTGTTTGATAGAATGTCTAACAGACTAGAAATCAAGCATTGTAGTTAAATTGTGATCTAATAACAAATGCATGCTACAACCTTATGAAAATAATGACTTCTAAGATATTGTTATGTGTTATGGTTGTTGATGAAATATTTGCGAAACTAGGTCGATGGACGTATGGCATTTTGTTATATGCACTCCCCTCTATGTATAAGACTTTGAGAACTATGATTGTCATCAAATGCCCAAGTAAATGAATTATTCCATGATAGTAGGAAATCTCCAAATAAGTGTGAACCTATGGATGTCTAGTGTTTGTTGAAGGTTCTTTGTGAACATATGGAGATGTGATAGTAGTAAATTCCCCAATTATGTGCTCTTTGCTATATGCTAAGTTTTTAATACATGCCAAGTGATTAGCAAGTAAGTTATGACTTGATAGTATGAAGTTTGCCAAGCGATGTGATATCTAAATATATGTCAAGACTGATGTAGGTATGAGGCACTTTATGTAAGACCTCGTTGAATGGGGTACAATCTAATAGCAAGTTTTCCCTAGGCTAGTATATAATGATGAACCGATGTTTATGATCCTTAAATGTTGGAAGTGATTCTTTGGCAATTGTGATGATGAATAGAGGTCTATATTTCCTAAATGTTTGATATGATGCCTTAAGGATTTTGAGGGGTAAAGTATGTTATGATTTCTAATTACTTAGAGAGATGCTTTAATAAATGTGATGATGCATGAATGATTATTATGAAGAATAAATGCTTGTGTTGATGAATGAATGATTGTGATGATAAATAGATGATCGTGGGGATGCAAAAATGATTATGTTTTACTTTTATGTTATCGAGTCCTCGGGGTGTTTTTACCCGGCAATAGAGCTGTTGTCTAGAGCCCATGTCAATTTCACAATAATTCTAATCGAGTCACAATTCTCAAAACTCAGTGAACTACAGAACTCTGTATCCTCAGACAAGTGAAGAACAGAAGAAATCTCAGTAATCTCAGAAATCTCTGTAATCACTGTATCTCTAGTAATCTAGCTCCAGTCCTATAAATCAGCTCAGATCTAATAGTATTCACATGATTCAATTCTAATATCAGAAATAATTTGAGTAATCTATTCTAGCTCTGTATTGTCAGTCAGATACCATGATTTGATACCTTTTTTCATCAGATAAGGAACTAAGTAATCTCAGCGTAACTCAGTTAGATCTCTTGAGAAACATAATCAATATCAAATTCAACTCAGTCTAAGTTTAGTTAAGAATCAGATCAGTGTCTTTCAGTTGGGAGTAGGATTCAGCACCGAGTGACCTCAAGGATGGGAACTCACCTACTAGTAGATAGTGTGATTCTTAGAAGCATTCCTTGCAATCCTGAACTACGTATCCAGCGTAGGTTGAGACATCATACCTGCTAGTTGAGGGTAGATGAGGTGGATTGACCTATTAGATGAGGGCACCACCATCTTGTTTAAGTACCTGATAGATGAGGGTCATATAAAGTTCTCTTTATCGATGGTGCAGTACTGACATCCTTCTAACTAGGGCACATGTTGGACCCCGACTTAGCTAGGTAGGCTATATTGGTTAGAAGACTACTTCCCACAGTCTCAGTTTCAGAATCAGTCTCAAACTTTAAGAAAGAGCTCGGTTCTGTGTATAGAATTCAAGGCTATTAGATACAGGCCATCAAGTATGATTATTTGCAAATTCGAAGATCCACTGCTAGATAGGACGATCTCAAAATTAGTTATCAGATCTCAAAATCATTTATCAAGTAGTATTATTATCCACAGATTCAGAGACTACCTGCTAGATAGGGTTGGTCTCAGGTTTAATCTATTATTCTTATTATTAGCAGATTTGGAGATAACTTATTAGATAGGGTTGCTATCAGTTTCAGAAGCTTTAGATACTCGTAATCTCAGTATGTCTAGAAATTTTAGAATTTCAGTATATTTAGTATCAGTTACCAGAATTAGTCCGAGTATGCTCAGTAACAGTATGTGCAGTATGTTCAGTAAATACAGACTCTTTATGTATGCTTATCCAACTCTTATATATTATTTCAGTTAAGTTATGTTCATGCATAAGACCTTGCATTTATCCTTACCTCATCTACACACTTGGTGCATTTTTGTACTGACACATTTGCACTATGGTATTTTATTTGACACCATAGGTTCAGAGGCACAGGATCTAGAGTACCCCCATCTGTTCAGTCCCAATTAGCAATAGTAGCAGTGAGTCCTCTTCTTTCGAGGATGAATCTCAGTTTACTATTATTGCATCAGATTTTGATTATATTTTCAGTTGACGAAGTTAGTTGGGGACATATCCCATCAAATCAATAGTTCAGACAATTTAGAGGCTTTTTAGACAGATGTATTAGTATTGAGTTTTCAGTTTTGAGTATGTATAGATGTGTTGAACCCTATGGCCAGTTTTTATATTTACTTTAGATATTATACTATGTACAGGTAAAGATATCAGTAAAGGGTTAACGTATGGTTCTTCGGGTCCATAAGCATCGTCTGACATCTCGGGATGGGATCTCAGGGTGTTACAAACTTGGTATCAGAGCCTAAGGTTCAAGAGTGTCCTAGGGAGTCTGAAAAGCCGCATCTAGTAGAGTCTTGTGCATGGGTGTGTTGCATGCCATATTTATGTACAAGAGGCTATAGGATGTTCTGAGGAGTAGTTTCCCTTCTTTCAGTATTCAGATCCTGCGAGTGAGCATAAGTTCAGGTTGATCCTCAGTCTAATCCTCTTCTTTCTTACAATTACAGAGTATGCCTTCTTACAGAGACATTGTCTGTGGGGTCGATGATCAGCCCCCTAAGCCAGTAAATCCTTAGAATAAAAGTGTGTCATATGCCGAGTTTTAGGAAGCTTTCCAAGTGTAGCCCAAGATGTGACAACTATAGTGCATACCAATAATCAAGCTGCTGCTCCTAGATAGCAAGGTAGTAATGCAGCTGCAGCTAGACTCTGTGACTTTATCAGGATGAGACCACCCGAGTTCTTTGGGTCTAAGGTAGGTGATGACCTGCAGTTATTTCTAGAAGAGGTAAAGAAAATCACCCAAGTTATGCATGTGTCTGAAGAAAAGAGCATAGAACTAGCCTCCTATAGGCTAAAATATATTACTTATGATTGGGTTGTAGCGTGGAGAAAGGGTAGAGGGGAGAATGATGCTCCCATGACCTGGCAAGTATTTTAGGATGCCTTTCTAGATAGATTTTTCCCGCTAGAGATGAGAGAGACTAAGGTAGAAGAGTTCATGAACCTAAGGCAAGGTTCCATGACCACGAAAGAGTATTGTTTTAAGTTTAACTAATTAGCTAAGTATGTTCCCAACTTGATAGCTGACCCTAGAGTGAATATGAGTAAGTTGTTGACTGGGGTATCAAGTGATGCGTTGAAAGAGTGTAGAGATGCCATGCTTAATAGAGATATGGATCTTTCAAGGCTAATGGTGGATGCACAACAAATTGAGGCAGATAAAATAAAAGAAAGAGAGAGCGTGGGTAAGAGAGCTAGAACAAGTAGTCATAGTTTCTCCCAAGTAGGGTCACAGAGTGGTAACCGTTCTCACCATAGTCAGAAGTTTTTAGTCCTAGCTCCATCCTCAGCTAGTGCACCACTCTCTAAGATCCAGAGTAGTAAGAGTAGGGGTCTTACCTACCTATTGTGTAAAGAATGTGGTAAGAATCATAAGGGTGTATTAAAGTCGGTAGTGATGTGTGCTTTGGATGTGGTGATACCGGTCACAAACTTTGAGACTGTCCTAAGCCAGGTCCCCAAAGTCAGAAAAGTCGTTCTTCAACTCATAACAAATTTTATGCACTTCAAACTCACCATGTTCATGAAGATTTCCCTGACATTGACCCGGGTAGGTTATGAGCCTTTCATTTTTGTGATATATATTGTTAGATACCATATTTCCATTTTGAGCTTGTATGTTAGAATGAGTCATGCATGAGTTTCAAATCATATTTGGTCTATTACAACCTAGTCTGTAGGTGCCCTACGCACCGGCCCAGTATTTGAGCGAAGTATGTTTAGAGGGACATAGAGTCCCAAGGGGAAGATACCCCATAGTATTATGATATTGCATGCCATTAGATTCATCCCGATGCATGTTCAGACTTTCTTTATGAAGTTAGTTTCAGTCGTTATTGCATTGTCAAATCATGCTTTCAAAAGTCAGCTTAGCCAGACATTCATGCATTAGATATGCACATACAATAGAAAGAGTTCAGCTTGTCAGCGTGTGTTCAGCCGATTATTCCATGCATCAGATATGCATGCCCAGTGTGAGAATATTCCCAAGGGGGAGATATTGTAATACCCCGAGAATACCAAGCAATAGTAGAACCATGATATAAGATCATGAGAAATAAATATTAGTGATTTGGTATTTTTATGATCAACTTTGATATGTATTAAGGCTTTAAATGCGTCCTAGCTATTAGGCGAATCAAAACATCCCTTACCGATTGAATTCTTGAGAAAGACATTGACATAGTCAAATTCAAATGTGTATATCTCCCATTATACAAATAATTTTTAATATCATGACCTACCAATAGATATATAATTGAATTATCTTTTCAACGATACCAATTTTGCCAAAATCCGATATCGGAGTAAGAAGTTATAGCTGTTTTACTGAGAGCTGTCTGAGCTGTCCAGGAGTGACGGACAAACTGACGGACCGTCAAGTTAGTGACGGCCCGCCACTTTGGTCATCAAAACTGAAGAAGTAAGGTTCTTTCTTGGAACAAAAGTGACGGTTAGTCACCAGAGTGACGGTCCATCACTCTGACCGTCAGAATTGTCTGAGAAGGCGCTGAAACACTGTTTTAAAGGGATTTTTGGGTCATTTTTCACCCTATTTAATACCCAATCACCCCAAATCAAAGATCATAACTTCTCCTTCATCCAAAAAATAAAATTAGGGTTTATTTCCAAGATCAAAACCCTTATTTCTCATTCAAGAAAAATCAAGAAAAATCATGAGAAGTCAAGAAATCAAGAATCTCTCCAAGAACCTTCAAGAAACAAGTTTCCCCAAAGTATGTAGATGTTGATTCTTGAGTCCTTTTTATCCAAGAAGCTCAAGTATCCTTTTCTAAATCTCCAAGATTTATGTTTATGAATTTTTAATGATTCTTGTGAGTTGAAATTGATGTTCTTGCTATGATTTAGTTGTGATTTATGTTTGTCTACAAGAATCAAGGCTTTTCCTTAGTATGTGGTATTTGTGTGGTAAATGGATTATTTACTTGTTATTGATGTTGAATGATCCCCAAGATGGGATATTTATGTGGTTTGTATGAATCTATGATAATATATGAGTTGAAAACATGTAAATTTAGTTGTTCATGATGAGTAGTTGGGTTATTATACCTATGCCTAAGTTGTGCATGTGAGGTGTTTGATGGAATGTCTAAGATACTAGAAATCAAGCATTGTAGTTAAATTGTGATCTAATAACAAATGCATGCTACACCCTTATAAAAATAATGACTTCTACGATATTATTATGTGTTATGGTTGTTGATGAAATATTCGTGAAACTAGGTCAATGGACGTATGGCATGTTGTTATATGCACTCCCTCCATGTATAAGACTTTCAGAACTATGATTGTCATCAAATGCCCAAGTAAATGAATTATTCCATGATAGTAGGAAATCTTCAAATAAGTGTGAAGCTATGCATGGCTAGTGTTTGTTGAAGGACCTTTGTGAACAAGTTGAGATGTGATAGTAGTAAATTCCCCAATTATGTGCTCTTTGCTATATTTTAAGTTTTTAATACATGCCAAGTGATTAGCAAGTAAGTTATGACATGATAGTATTAAGTTTCCCAAGCGATGTGATGTCCAAATACATGTCAAGACTGATGTAGGTATGAAGCACTTGATGTAAGACCTCGTTGAATGGGGTTTAATCTAATAGCATGTTTTCCCTAGGCTAGTATATAATGATGAATCGATGTTGATGATCCTTAAATATTAGAAGTGATACTTTGGTGATTGTGATGATGAATAGAGGTCTATGTTTCCTAAATGTGTGATGCGATGCCTTATGGATTTTGAGGAGAAAAGTGTGTTATGATTTCTAATTACCTGGAGAGATGCTTAAATAATTGTGATGATGCATGAATGATTAGGATGATGAATGAATGCTTGTGTAGATGAATGAATGATTGTGATGATGAATGGATGATCGTGATGATGCAAGAATGATTAGGTTTTACTTTTATGTTATCGAGTCCTGAATAGTGCTGTTGTCTAGAGCCCATGTCAGTTTCACAATAATTCCAATCGAGCCACAATTCTCAGAACTCAGTGAACTATAGAACTCTATATCCTCAGACAAGTACAAAACATAAAAAAACTTAGTAATCTCAGAAATCTCGATAATCACTGTATCGCTAGTAATCTAGCCCCAATCCTGTAAATCAGCTCAGATCTAATAGTATTCAAATGATTCAATTCTAATCTCAGAAGTGATTTGAGTAATCTATTCAAGATCTGTATCGTCAGTCAGATACCATGATTTGATACCTTTTTCCATCTGATACGGAACCAAGTAATCTCAGCATAACATAGTCAGGTCTCTTTAAAACATGATCAATATCAGATTCAGCTCAGTCTAAGTTCAGTTAAGAATTAGATCAATGTCTTTCAGTTAGGAGTAGGATTCAGCACCGAGTAAGCTCAAGGATGGGAACTCACCTACTGGTATAGGGTGTGATTCTTAGAAGCAATACTTGCGCTCACGAACTATGTGGCCAGCGTAGGTTGAGACATCGTACCTTCTAGTTGAGGGTAGATGAGGTGGCTTGACCTATTAGATGAGGTCTCCACCATTCTTGTATGAGTACCTGATAGATAAGGGTCACATAAAGTTATCTTTACCCGTGGTGCGGTACTGAAACCCTTCCAACTGGGGCACAGGTTGGACCCCGACTTAGCTAGGTGGGGCATATCGGTTAGAAGACTACTTCCCACAGTCTCAGTTTTAGAATCAGTCTCAGACTTCAAGAAAAAGCTCGATTTAGTGTATAGAATTCAAGGCTG
The DNA here is from genome assembly GCA_026120095.1 of Capsicum chinense. Classification (NCBI taxonomy): domain Eukaryota; kingdom Viridiplantae; phylum Streptophyta; class Magnoliopsida; order Solanales; family Solanaceae; genus Capsicum; species Capsicum chinense. The sequence goes on along the minus strand of JAPEIP010000007.1, from coordinate 112,984,643 downwards.
TTAGATACAGGCCATCAAGTATGATTATTTGCAAATTTGAAGATCCGATGCTAGATAGGCCGATCTCAAAATCAGTTATTAGATCTCAAAATCATTTATCAAGTAGTATTATTATCCACAAATTCAGAGACTATCTGCTAGATAGGGTTGGTCTCAGATTCAATCAATTATTCTTATTATTAGCAAATTTGGAGATAACCTGTTAGATAGGGTTGCTATCAGTTTTAGAAGCTTTAGATACTCGTAATCTCAATATGTCTAGAAATTTCAAATTTTTAGTATATTCAGTATCAGTTACTAGAGTTAGTTTGAGTATACTCAGTAACAGTATATACAATATGTTCTATCATTACAGACTCTTTATGTATGCTAATCCAGATCTTGCATAATATTTTAAGAGGAAGCCCTTGCATTTAGCCTTACCTCGTCTACATACTCGATACATATTTGTACTGACGCATTTGCGCTATAGTGTTTTATTTGATACTGTAGGTTCAGAGGCACAGGATCCAGAGTATCCCCATTAGTTCAGTCCCATTCAACAGCAGTAGCAGTGAGTCCTTTTCTTTCGAGGAAGAATCTCAGTTTACTATTAGTGCATCAGATTTTGTTTAAATTTCAGTTGACGGAGTTAGTTTGGTACATGTCCCATCAACTCCACAGTTTAGACAATTTAGAGGCTTTTTAGATAGATGTATTAGTATTCAATTTTTACTTTTGAGTATGTATAGATGTGTTGAACCTTACGGCCAGTTTCTGCATTTACTTCAGATATTATGCTGTGTACAGGTACAGATATCAGTAAAGGGTTAGCTTGTGATCCTTTGGGTCCATAATTACAATGTGATGTCTCGGGATTGGATCTTGGGGCATTATAAAGGATCATCTCAGTTTAACATCAAAACTGTTTTTAGTTCCCAGGTTTGACGACATTTCTGATTTGCCGTCACAGGTGTGACGACGCTTCAAAAGCATCGTCAACCTTATCAAGAATCTACGAAATTTCTCATCTTTTTACAATATTTTTGAATGGCTATCACACTGGTGCATGGCCGTGAAAATTGTTGTAAGATAACATTATGATTTCTAACTTCTTTTTACTTGATTTTCCATCTACCATTATTCTTAATTTTAACTTAGGTCATGTTCTTTACTGAGATTTCCATGAAATTATACCGCATACCCCTACAAACCCTAGTTTTTGATGGGGTTTAAAGCACGTTAATGGGTTCAGCTCACTCCTTTAAAACCAAGGTTTCTTGTAGTTCACAATTGATCCAAAGAAAAATGAATTTGAAGTTCTCATACCTGGATATCGACACTTAGCTGATGCACTCTGAGCACCTAGACTTGTGAGTGAGAGAAGAATGAGATGAGGGAAGGAGAAGATTTCTTGACTTAACTCTTAGGATTCAACAAGGAAAGCCTTAAAATTTTGCCTTAGAAGGGATTAAATTTGAAAAAGGAAAGGAAATAAATCTCTAAGGAAAGAAAATTAAAATTAATAGGAAAAGAACTATGGTACATAGGAATATGAACAACTCTAACTGGGCTGGGTTAGCCCAAAATTTTTAAGCTGGGCTTAACTCTTTTGACGACATTTTTAACGGCGCGTCAGATACCTGACGTTGCTTCAAAATTGTCGTCAGCCTTAAACAGAATAGGGCTTTGACTTGAGTATTTTGACACTATTTCTCACGGATTGTCATACTTGTGACAGCCCATCAAAATTGACGTCAATCCTCCTCAAGTTGACTGAAACCAGTTCACCTCCTTTGTACTCTTAGCTATAAATATTAAAAACACAAGTGCAATAAAATTAAAACATTAGGTTGCCTCCCAAACAGCGCCTAATTTAATGTCGCGGCACGACTGGGTTATATCGACTACTTAGACTTTGTCAAGATGCCGTATCACTACCTCATTTTGATCTTCCTGGAATACATCGATGACCAACAAGATATTCATCTCCTCTAACTGCTTTATATAAGGATGCATTTTAAATCTAGCTTCTCTTTTTGCATACCTGAACTTTAGCTCATTGAGATCCATATCAACCAACACTCTTCTCGTGGCTACTAATGGTCTACCCAAGATGATGGGTGCCTTAAAATCAACATAACAATCCAATATCACGAAGTCTGCAGGCAGAATAAAGTCATCCACCTTCACCGGCATATCGTGCAATATACCAACTGGTCATTTCACCGACCTGTCTGCCATCACAAGACTCATAGTTGTAGGGGTAGGTTCCCCCAGTCCAAGCTTCTTGTAGATATCAAGGGGCATCAGATTAATACTTGCTCCTAAGTCACTCAAAGTTTTTGTAAACTTCATGGACCTAACTGTGCACGGTATGGTAAATGCTCCAGGGTCAGGCTTTTTCTGCACCAAGGATTGTGAAGAAATATCGCTACAGTGGTAGATGTTGTCCACCAGCTCACAGCTTACCTTCCGCTTCTTTGTTAGCAATTTCTTTATAAATTTAGCATAGTTTGGCATTTGCTCAAGTGCCTTCATCAATGGCACATTCACAGTCAGTTGTTTCATTATTCCCATGAACTTGCTAAATTTTTCGTTGTCTTCTTTCTTCTTCAATCTCCGAGGAAAGGGAGGTGGTGGTCTTGGCATTTCTTTCAATACCACTTCCCCTTTCTTTTCATCTTCTTTCTATGAAATATCAACAAAACCATCAATCTTCTCAGACTCCACTGGATTACTTCCTTTTGATTCATCAACATTTACCTCCTTCTCTACAGCTTTTCCCATAGAAGGGCCAGATAACATCTTTCCACTTTGAGTGGTAATCACCAAACAAGAGCCATCACTCCACGGGTTCTGAACCATATAACTAGGTAAAGTACTATCTTTTTATTTGGTTCAGAGTAGTCGATAGTTAGCTCATCTGTTGCTCCAACTGCTTAATAGAAGCAGAGTGTGACCTAACCAACTGACTGAGGGTAGAAAATTTTCTTTTCATAGTAGTTACCCCTGAGTTGGTAGCTTCAACTCCCTTCAACATCTTTTCCATCATGTCTTCCATGGATATCTTTCTAGAACTATTCGTCACAGTATCTCGATTTCCAGGAGAAATATACAAACCACTACTGTTATTATTATTTTCCAATGTCCCTGCTCCTTATCTTTATAATCAGGCTTTTCATAGAAAGTCCGACCTTGGTTCCCTTGGCTATTGCCTCGGAAACCCCCTGATTACTCACATAGTTTTCCTCAGCATCAACACCTATAGACATAGTACCCTGAGATTCCATAGCCTTAACCATTTCAGTCTTGCTGGATAGTAAGTGCTTGGCCAGTAAGTCTATCTGTGTCTTCAAGTGGGTCATGTCCTAATCTCGCTCCTCATCCCTTCTACACTACTCCACAGTAATACCACCAGCAATATTCAGGCTAGCCACTACAGAATCCTTAGTGTGCTAAGCCCTACTATGCTTGGTCATTCTATTCAACATGTCAGAAATATCTAGAAATGAGAGGTCAATGAACGAGCCACCTACAGTATTGTCAATAATAGGCTTCGTCACAGAGTTAAAAGTTCTATATAAAGTCTCCATCAAGTGCAAGTCCATCATATTATGGTTCGGACATTGTACAAGTTTCTTTTTAAATCTTTCTTGGGTTTCGTACAGTGTTTTAGTCGGAAGCTGTGTGAAGTTAATAATTTAGTCCCTCAACTGTACTCTTCTAGAGGGTGGAAAGAACCATTCTAGGAATGCATCTTTCAACTTTCTCCAGTTGGTTATAGAATCGGGCTCTAACTCATTCAACCACATTATTGCCTCCCCAGATAGAGACAAAGGAAATAATCTTAACCTGATCGTATTCGGGCTCACTCCTGGATTGTCAAAGGATTTAAAAATAGTTATGAAGTTCACCAAATGCATGTTTGGATCATCACCAGGAAAGCCTCCAAATAACTCTTTCAGATTTAGGAGTTGGATCATGGTACTTGTTATGCTGAATTTTGCACCTAGTGCCAACGATGGAGGAATGATAGCACCCATTGCACCAGCTCCTTCCATTCCTTCATCATCTTTATCAACCTCATATTGCATAGGCTGTTGCCCATATCTTCCTCAGACTGGATGATTTCTGTTGATGTTTTGCTGCACTGGTGCAATAACTTGTTCAGCTCGCCTTGGGTTTTGAGTATTCAACAATTCCTCATTACCCAAGTCTTCATCATCAGGGTTCTGGTGACATGCTTTTTGACCCAAATTTTGCACATTAACCTGAGCCTTGGCCATATCAGCTAGTCTTTCTGCTTCCTATTGTTCAGCCATTCTTCCTATCAGTTGAGGTTACAGATTGATTGGTAATAGTGGTTCTCCGAAACTTCTTGTGTTTGGCATAAACAAAAACAATAAATAAACATAAATCAAGGAAACTAACTATCAACAAATTTTCACGTAAAAACTTTTAGTCTACAATCGTATTCCCTAACAACGGCGCCATTTTTGGTAATGCTCAAATTACACTCTTGAATGGGTGTAAGCGATCGTTGCCAATATAAAATCTAACTAGGTTGGGATCGAATCCCACAAGGAATAGGATGTGAACTTCGATTTGTTTACAAAATTCTTTACAGATAGTTTATTGTCTCAGAAAGATGGGGGTTTAAGTTTCACAGAAAGTCAAATGTCACTTTCAATACTTCAGTGTTTGTAAACAAGATAAATGGGAAACCAAAGTTATGTTCACCATGGATTTTGGGAGTTGACAGATACTAGGTAATGTTTGGAATTATTGAAGTACGTAGAACAACAGACTATCCTTGACTATGATACTTTCTGACTTATCTCTCGACCTCACCAGACAATTTAATATCTATTCCCTCGAACTTAGATAACTTATCTATTTCCAAAAGGATGTTATCTCAGGTAGATTAATCCAGTTACGACATCAATCATTAAATAGAAGGTTGGTAGCTTTTGAGTCCCTATTGATAATTCACGACCTCAAGTCTATTTCTTTGTTAGAATAAAATAAAACCTAAGGCATAATCTAATGTTTGCAACCACTAGATTTTAGTTAAAATTATAGAATTTAAAGATGTTCTACTACTCTTTGAATCCGTTAGCATCATATCAAACCCTAATCCGTGGATCCCATAACTCCGAATAATGGAATTAGCCTCTCATGATTTGATGAATGGAATAACGAGTTAAATTCCTAATGATAAGGATCAACTTATGAGTGGATGAAAAACAACAAGTAGTTCCTTCAATTTAATCACAAGATGGAATACCAAAAATGGTTGATAAGAAACAAGAAGAATAATTGATGAAAGAGAGCAATGTACGTTCCTCTTTTCTCAGAGTTAATGTCTCCTAGATAATGACCAATCATCCTTAAAAACCCTAAAACAAGTCTTTAAATAGTCAACCCTAATTAAGGAAACAAAAGTAAAGTTTTAGTTTTCTCTTCGAATTAGATGACGATGCTTTTGACGGCACGTCAGACACCTGACGACGTGTACGGGATGTCGTCAAAGATTCTAGTAAATTGTTATCTTCTGGCTCTTCATATGGTAATCTTGAAGGCGTGTCAAAGATCTTAACGGCACTTGCAAACTGGCATCACACTTCACTAGAAATCAACATACTCTGTTCTCTGGTTAACTGAGATTTTGACAAGATATCAAATATTTGATGGCCCTTCTGAATCATCATCACAGTTCATCTAATCTTCTCAGGTTCTATCTAATCTTGACGGTGACTTTGAAAGCCTGTGCCATGTATAACGACGCTTCAAAATGATCGTCAGATACATTTCAGCTTATTTCCACCAGATTTTAACTCTTTTATTCTTCTTTCCTTTGGTATCCTCCCTGACCACTTGTATCTATATTAACACACAAAAATGATCAAAAACAACAAAATTTACTTAAGACTTCTCAATTATTTAGTGTTAAAAGCTTCAAATATGTTAGCATCGGCTCACACATCAGGATGCAAGGCTAAGCCAAACACCTTTATATTTCTTCCCATTTGTGGACAAAATAGGGTGTATTAGGTATATTCCTACCCTAAACACAAATGATTACCTTAATTGAATTAAATATTTTAATCCAATCCCACATATTCCACATTCTATTCGATCGTTCCTCCTTTTATGCTTACGATAAAATTATGTGTTTATCCTAAGGGTCATGAATCCATAAGATATTTTGAAAAAAATGTTAACAATAAATGATAATAACAAAACCAACTCAATTAATCAAGCAAAGTATTCATGTTCATGGCCTTAACCCCAAAAATGGGCGTTTAGCCACTCTTGGACATACACACAATCAAAATATATGAATCCATGATATAATACATAAATAAAATAAAGCAAAGGAAGGAAAAACCTAATTTAAGCATCCTCAATTGCATTTCAAAGCCCTAAGTTTTTTCAAGGTGTGAAACATAACAACTAAGTGTCCTATTTATACTTGGACAGAAGCTGCCGATTTTGACATAGGGGTGTTCCACACCTTTATCATGTGGCCTAGGGTCTATGAAATGCCTTAATGGCGGTGAGATTATGGAATTGTTCATTTATAATGCTCCCAATTATGTGGAATTTCCTAACAAAGTGCCTAAGGTCCGTGGCATGCAAATGACTCAAAAGCGTCCATTTTTGGTCAAGTCTTGTCCCATGTGTTTGTACATACTTTCCAAGCCTTTTTGGTGTTGTTTCCACTTGATTTAAAGATTTTAAATCAACTATATATCGTCATGATAAACTCACCAAGAATTCTATAGCATCAAACACCACATATTTGAGTTGAAAACAACATACCATCCAAGACGATGAACTGGTAACTTAAGCTAAGAGTACTAGCTTTGTCCTTTAGGTCTTTCACTTTGTGTTTTGTCCCTTGGATTGTTTTAATTAAACTGTAAACACTATAAAAATGTTATTACATACATAATTACTCAGTTATATCTGTATTATACCATTACTCACACTAGAATCCATCGAGATCAACTAGAACAACACATAGCTCAAGCAAGTAACACTAGTTTTCGCATCTAAACTCTAAGTGGCCAAATTGATTCCAAACATGTTTGAAACACACTTTAAATATTATAATCAAGTATATTAACACTTATATGCAAAATTATATCATTAACCACTTATTAATCACACAAGAAGTAATAAATACAAGGCTAATTAAGGCTTGATAACAAGTCTAAAGTGTATAAACTCACCTAAGATTAGCGGTATATTTGTACATGACCCGCAGTTTTATTTAAAATAGACTGCCTTTTCAATATGTAGATTATCTTAACATATCATTGTTAATGAATATCATTATAGGTCATTATAATATTATTTAGTTCAGTTTTACACTTAACTTGCATTCAGTACAACTTATCAGTATCTTCTATATGATTAATTTTATTTTATATCTCACATATCTCACATGCTTAGTACATCTAAAGTACTAACTGCATTAAAATTTATTTTGTGTTATATAATCTTATGTATAGGTCCCAGAACTCAATTTTAACATCGCAGTTACTACACTGCAGAACCACTTTAGCAACTATCTTTGGTGAGTCCTCATCATCATAGGATGTAAGTTTAGTATTGTTTTTTTTCCATGTTTCAATTTTAATATTAAGAGTTAGCTAGGGAATTCTCCTAGAAACTCACTAGTAGTAGAGGATTTTTAGGCATAATGTTAGACTTTTATCTTTCTATATCTACTTTCGTATTGGTATCTTTTTAGATTAATTTTATTCAGACTTGGTTTACTTTATATATATCTACTAAAATTATTTTAGCTTCTGCATATTTATTCAGTTAATCTAGTTGATTAATATTATGCTAGGCCATGGGTTAGCTTGGGGCCACTTATGGCTCTAAGAATCCTATTATGCCTAGGGTGTAGACTCAGGTCATGACATTATGTTCAAAGATCAATCAACATGCTTATTGATCACAATACATAAAAAAGACCTAAGTAAATATAAATCCAAATAAACAACCATAAGTTCTTCTAAATTACTCAACAACAATTATTACACCAAGGACCATTGAATCTAGTTTCTAAGTGTGGGGACCCATCATTAATATTATTATCAAATTGATGAACATCACATCATTATCCACTTGTCAGGCTATTTATCAATATTCAATGTTTGATGCTAACCTAGTTTATCCACCTTGTACTTAATATCATACTTTAATATTTTGTCATCTTTTCTCTTATGACATCTATTTTATGACCTTGGTTTATACTTCATATCCAGAATACAAGAACAATCACCTCAAGGTGGACACATCATTAAGAACATAAACAAATAGTTTAATTAATCCTGTATTTCCTTCCAGCCCATAATATTATTAATTTGGGTTTATAATTGCATTAATGCATAATATTTCCACCACTAATCGTGTTACTCTTATTCAAATTAATAAAACATAATGATAACCTCATATATATACATATATATATATATATCACATAGTCCTTCTTACGTTATTCTAAGTATTATCCATCCAAACATCATGCCAGAAAGCCTAATCATATTATATCTTATCAATTCTGCATAGTATATTACATATCGTAGAGTTGTTAGTGGAGGCAGTGTGAGCTACCATTTGGAAACTTTTCTACGTGCACGTTATGTACTGATAGCATCTTTTATTTGGTTTTATTTTTTGCTTTAGTTAGTTGATCTATTATACTTATTGAGTACAAGTGGACTGTACTCACCCTACTATGACATTTAATGCAAATACTAGTTAAAGTACAGCTCATAGAAGTTGTGTTTATGCTATCAGAGTTGACATTTTGAGGTACTGTTGAGCTTGAGAATTCAGAGCAGATTCTAGGACTTATCTTATCCTAGTTTTATTTGTCTACTTATTGAAGACAAACTTATGCACTATTTCTTATTTGTTTGGGTTGTATTATATTCTCCTTACATTGTGACACCTAAATCTTATGGATTTTATATATTTCATTTTAATCTCTTGTTATTCATATGTTATAGCTTGAATTTATTCTAGAATTGTAACATTTTTGGGTTTATTTTATTATATTAATCTTTCTTTATTTGTGGGATTTGTCTTACTTACTAAGGATAGGTTGAGGTAGGTTCCATCATGGCCTCAATTATAGGTCGTGACAAATTGGTATCAAAGCACTAGGTTCACCAGTCTCATAAGTATAAGGGGCGAATGGCTAGTAAAGTCTCATCGATGGGTATGTTGATGTCTGTATCTATCTTTAAGAGGCTATATGATTCCTTTAGTAGAACTTCTCTAAATTAATTACTTATTATGCAGGTTATTCATACCCTTTATTCTAAACTTGTATTCCATTATTTTCTATGCAGATGGTGATGAATAGGTCTAGAAATGCTAGGGATACTAAGCCAACACCCGTATTAGAAGGCCTAATCAAGGGTCAAGGTAAGGTTCATGGATGACAGAGAGGTAGATGAAGAGAAGAAGGAGCTTCACTAATAAAAGATGTTCTAAGGAGGCCTTTCCCAAGCCTGAGGTTGATTATGTTCAAGATGATTATCAAATAGAGAATGCAAGGATAGATAAGTTCCCATATTACTCAGTTGATACTCTGTTGTTACATGATTTATTAATTTATCTCTTAAGTTATCTATATTGTGTTCCCCAATCTAGTGTTCCTTTGAGTGTATCAAGTATTTCTTAAACTTTAGGAGGCATTCAACCATTAGAACCTACTCCTATGGTATTCTGATATGGGGGTACAACCATCTTTTATGGTACCCCCCACATATGGATTTAGTACCTAGTAGAATTACTTTTTCTCCTGTTACTTCAGGTCTTATGATATTTTCTGATTATTAAAAGAGGTTTGAGAAATTCATTCACTTAGATCCTTTCATGTTTAGTGGTGCAATTAGAAAGGACGCCTATGAGTTTTTGTTTGACTGTCAAGAGTGGTGCATAACCTTATATCCACTGAGACCTATAGTGTTTATTATTTTACTTATCAGCTAACTATTATGGCCAGAAAGTGGTGTAGGTCTCTTTCTAATTATAGACCATTGGGTTCACCTACTATTACATAGATCGAGTTTTATAGGCTTTTCAAGAGAGGTTCGTTCTTTATATTTGAGAGATTAGATGATAGATGATATTGATCACCTGGAAAAGGATCTATGTCTATTGTAGAGTATGATTCATATTTCCATATATTATCCAAATATTTGTTGCCAGTATTTGCACTGAGTCTGAAAGTATTAGGTATTTGTCAAGGGTTTGGTAGGATTTTATTAGTTAGCTATAACTTAGATGGTAGTTTCAGGAGCTTTTATTTAGAGTATATTTTTTTGAGCATAACAACATGCTTGAGTCAATCTGGTGGTAGTGCTAAGAGGGGATGTTATTTGGGTGAATTTAATGGACATTCAACTTAAGGTAGGGTTTTTATGGTAGAATTTCTCATAATTATCATGGTATACAAGTTCAGACGACTTTATAGGGTTCAGGTGGTAGGCCTTTAATCTATGTAGCTCCAGGTAGTTAGGATTCAGGTTATGTAAGTAGAGGCTCCAATCTTAGTTTTATAGTTTAGGGATGCCATTTTGGCTTTTTTAGGCCTTATTAGTATGAGTTAAGTAGCTGATAATGTTTTATTTTTTGTGAGACTTTTCATATTGCGAGGGATTGTCCTTGGCATACATTAGATGTTGCCTAGTAGAGTTCTTAACTTTTTCCTACTCCTATTTCTATGGTTAGAGATGGTTTACAGAGTGTTAGGGTGGTATTAGAGGTGCTGGAGATATAACTCGAGAGGTAATAGATATAGAGTTGCTCAATCTAGGAGAAGTACTTTTCATTTATGGTTGATCTTGCAAAGATAACAATAATTAATGATTAGGATAGAACTACTTCTCCAACTGAGATTCAAAGTTTCATTAGTTTAGCAGGTTATTATCATCTTTTTGTAGAGGGTTTATCTTCTATTAAGGATCCTTTGTCTAAGTTGACTCTTAAGAAGATGGCATTTAGTAGACGGATGACTATGAGGAGGGCTTCAAATGATTAAGGAGTTTTTGACTTCACCTCCTATTTTGACTTTGCCCAAGGAAGGTATCTATTATATAGTATTATCTAATACTTATTGAGTTGGATTAGGTACGATGTTGATAAGAGAGGGTATGGTGATCGCTCATATTTCTTGATTGTTGAATCCTTATGAGAAAAATTACCCTACGCATGATTTGGAGTTGGCCATAATATTATTTGTTACAAAGTTGTGGTGACATTACCTATATGTATTTTATTGTGATATTTTGTTTAATTATTGTAGCCTTTAATATTTCTTCACTCAGTGAGATCTTAATATGACAAAACAAAATTGGCTTGAGTGTTTTTAAAGATTATGATCTCACTATTCCCTATCATCTGGGTAAGGCGAATGTAGTTGCAGATGCCTTGATCTGGAAGCACTAGTATAGGTAGTTTAGCTTGTCATTTATCCTATAAGGGACCTTTGCTTGAGATGTTCAGTCTTTGGATAACCAGTTGGTTAGGCTTGATATATCTTCATATAGGCATGTTTATGCATTTGTAGAGTCTAGGTATTCTTTGATGGACCAGATCTGATCTCAACTATTTCATGGTGATAGATTGAGGGTGATTCATGATAGGGTGAATGGTGAGGCCAAGGAAACTTCTCTATATTCTAATGGGGTTTTGAGGATTTATGGCCGAGTTTGCTTACCAAGAGTTGGTTGATGGGTTAGGCTTATCTTGGAGGAGGCTTGTTGTTCTAGATATTCTATTCACCTAGTAGCTACTAAGATGTATCATGACTTAGAGAGGTATTACTAGTGGGATAACATAAAGAAAAATATTGTAGAGTTCATGCATAAATATCTTTATTTCCAACATGTGAAGTATGAGCATCAGCGACCATGAGGTACTATGTAGAGGATGACCATGCCTGAGTGGGTGTGGGAACATCCATGGATTTTATATCTAACCTACCCCTAACCTTGGGGAAGTTTGACTTTGTTTGGATGATTGTGGACCGTTTGACCAAATAAGCCCCTTTGATACTGGTGAAAGTAAACTATAATATGGAGAATTTTACCAAGATCTATATTAGAGAGATTATTTCATTGCATGGTGTCCTTGTATCTATAGTATACAATAGAGGTACCTAGTTTACTAAGATTTTTGGAGTACTATTCAGAGTGAGTTGGGTTTTTGATTTAAGCACAGTATCTCATAAGAGGACTATTTAGATATTAGAGGATATGCTCTAAGCTTGTGTCATAGAATTTGGTAGTTATTGGGACTAAAACTTTCCCCTAGGAGTTTGCCTGCTACACCAGTTACTATTTTAGTATCTAAATTGCACGCTTAGAGGCTTTATATGGGTAGAGGTGTATATCACTTATGGGATGGTTTGACTTATTTAAGGTGAGGCCATGGGGTGTAGATTTTTCAAGGGATTCGATAGACCATGTAAGATTAATTGATTAGCTACCTAGAATAGGTACAAAAGTTTCACCTACCATCAAGTACACTATATATCATTCATGTTTGAAGATCGAGGTTTGTTTAAGGTTTTACCCATGAAAGGTGTGATAATGTTTGGAAAAAAAGAAAGCTTAGTCCGTGATTTATCGTCCCTTTTGAGATTCTTTAAAAGTATGGGGATAGGGCATATCAGCTAGCTTTAGCTCCATATCTATCAACTTTTTATCTTGTATTCCACTTTTCATGTTGCAGAGATACTATCATGATGATGTGTATGTGATTTAATAGTGTTCAATTATACTAGACCATGATTAATTCTTTGAGGAGAAGCCTATAGCCATACTACACAAGCAGACTAGGAAGTTGAGGTCTAAGAATATTGATTTAGTGAAGTTCCCGTAGAGACATCACCCTATTGAGGAGGCTACTTAGGAGTTTGATTCTGACATGCGTCATAGGTGTCCCCGGCTTCTTACTATTTTAGGTACTTTATTTGCTTGTTAGTGTGAGGACAAACTAGTGTTTTAATGGTGGATAATGTAACATCCTTAATAGTGAAATTTCCTTGTTTATGTGTTTTGACTATTTTTTCATTCCTCTGGTTGTTATAGTCTATTTATGAGATGTGGGGATGGTTGGGATAGTCCCCTATGTATTCAGGAGTGATTTGGGAGAGTTTGAGGCTATTTGAGGCTTTAAAAGCCATTAGTTTGAATTTTGTCAGCATCTTGGGTATTAGGCGCAGGATGGTGGTTTGGACAGTTTCACTATATATTAAATTCCAATTTTTGATTAGTATTATGGGTAGTTAGGGTCTGTGTCCTTTACATAGAATTTCAATCATATTTGAAAACTAGTGAAATTAACCTTTTAAGGGTCTCGGGGGATAATTTCTTGTAAATGATCTCTTTTCAAAAATCTTATGTTTCCATTAAGTTCAAAACATCAAAAACATCCTAGTAGAATATATGGTTTAGTTCTGTGGGGTCCTAATCAAATCCCAAGGATCCAATACCATTTTCTAAATCCTAATCATTGAACTATTATTTTTGGTGCAGCTATAATACCTTCTTTGTATTCATAGGCTCCTGACCACATTCCTAGAGAAGGAGAATATTACTCATTGGGAATGTGATGGTGGGACTTCATTCACGTAGGAGGATTTTCCTTTGTTCATCATGATACCAAGGATTATACCGCTTTTATGAACGTTAATGTTCGGGCTACCCTTTATTAATTTTTGAAGTTTGATCACGAAGGTAGGACTCAGGTGGAGTTGGCCTTTGAGTTAGCAACCTTGGGATCACATTTGTGAAGGGCATTTTGGTTCCTGGACAAAATATAATTCTTTCCTCATCCAAAAGCCTTTTTTCTTTATTTTTTGGACTTTTAGAGCTTGGGAGAAGGCAGTTTTGGGGTTGGGGTGGGGTTTCATCCAACCTTATGTTAGTAACTTCTAAAACCTTATTTTGTTAATTTCCAATGATTTCCCTACTAATCCATCTTTAGATCCTTAATTTCAGATAGAAATTGGAGGGGGAGGGGTTGGCCGATAAACTTATAAAATGATTTTTCTTGGATTTGAACATTGATTTCTACTAATTTTAAGTGGGTTTTCAACTGTAGTTTCCTTTTTATATGGAAAACATATTTTCAAAATAAAATTCTAGTTTTACCCATTTTATTGTCAAATACATTTTTCAAATTAATTTAGACTTGTATTAAATATAACTGATATGGGTATCATTAGCTTTCATTTGAAATGTGATAATGTTTTTGATAGTTTTAGCTCATGATGGGACTTTAGAATGGGAAAAGTATCTATATTGAAGGTTTCAGGCTTTGATCTCAATGCTTCGATGTACGTTATGACAAAATTTTCTTCATAATGGACTGGGTTGTAAACGAACATCTAAAGCATGCTATGGGTTAGGGAGTTTATTCGTGGGAGTCATATTTAGGTATTATTATTTTATCATGTTCATGTGGGGGACTTATTTGTATATTGTTTTTGACTTGGGAGAATAAATTTGTTGTAAGGCCCGAGTATGGGCTTTGTATGGAATTGTAGGCCTTATTTGTTCATTGACTTACCTTATTAATTATTGTGTCACCCAAGTGTAACCTTGACTTGTTATTATAGGATTTACATGAGTATTTATTGCCTTTTAAAATTGATATTATTAATGTCTTACATGTATAATCATTGTAGTGATGTTAAGTGAGGCTGATAACATGAATTACTAACATCTTGAGTTAAATCTAAGCTCATATATACTTATATTGAATTGATATTTTCTTCATGTTGATTGGTTGTGAGTATTACATCCTCATAAACTATACATAATTATGTGATTGGTACCATTGAGAAATACTAATTTTGATAGAAAATGAGATACTTTATAAAACACCTATAGTGAGGAATATGCTGATGGGGTTGATTTAGTAATACTAATTTGTGACGAAGAATGAGACACTATATAAAATGCCTATACAGAAGGATGTGCCCATTGGTTTGATTAAGATATGATATTGAGATTATGATAATGTATATGGGCTGCAAACACCTCCATGGGTCCTGTCCTGAATCATTGAGGCTTGGAAGGTGTATACAAAAGTTTCACCTTCATTGCATCATTTCATTGCATTACATTGCATTGCACCATTTGTATTCCTCTATGCTTTGTTGTTGTACTTTGTTTTTGTATACATATTGCGTGTTCAACTATATCTTTTGACATATTATATATCGTAGATTTATTAGTAGAGATAGGTGAGCTAACATTGAGAACTTTTCTACTTGCAGGTTACGTGCTCATAGTATCTTTTATTGGTTTTTGTTTTCTATTTTACTCAGTTTTTCTATGAGACCTACAGAGTAAAAGCGGATTGTACTCACCCCTACTGTGCCCTTTCAATGCTTATCCTAGTTCGAGTATGACTCGCTGATGTGTCATGGTTTAGTGGCACTTTCGATGCTTGAAACCAGAAAATATGCAAGTACTTAAGTCTGTTTTGTTAGATATGAGCAATTAAGACAATCATGCCTAAATTATAGTTTTTGGATAGCCTAAACGGTCCAACTAACCCAAGCATTACCAATTATACCATCAATACCTAAAATCCATCGCAAATATAGCACAATATCATAAACATACTATGAACTACCTCAATCTATAAGGAGGGTGAAACCGAGCCTACTTGAACGCCGAAGAAAGCTCAAAGAATCTACTAAATCACCGACTTTTCCTAATCAGACACATTCACAACATGCCATGCTATCAAAATCACAATTACTCATCAAGATGAGAACAATGATACCAATATTTCACTCTTGTTCTTAGGTTTCAAAATTACTCAAAAATCCCATATGGGTCTCATTTACAGAAATTGGATTTTTGAAGACAACCCAACACTCCCCTATGCTCAGAGAGTAATTAACCTCTAAAATGGGTGGAATCCAAGCTACATTGGTGCTAAATCAAGTCACCAAGTTTTAGGAATTTTATAGAAGAAAAGGAGAAATAAACCAAGAACATAAAGAAATCTTACCACAATTTTGGAGGAATATCATGTAATAATCGTTATCCAAGATCCCTAAATCACCCACAACCTCTAATCCTAAGCTTTCTCAATATTTAGGGTTTAAGTATCTATTTAGGGTTTAAGTATCTTCGAAATGGATAAAGAAGGGTGAAAAATGGGCCAAAAAGGGAATATTTATACCCTTCCCAGGTGTTTGGGAGTCGGTATCGTGACCCAAATATTGAGTTCACAATATATGGTGGTTGTTAGGTGAGTCACTTTCTCGCTATAATGCACCGCAATCGTATTATATGGTACCCTACCAAGGTATCGAGATTGAAATTCCAGACTCAATAGCATAGTTGAAAATTCCATTCATGGTCGTTTTGACAAAATATAGATACCACACCTAACTTTTATTTTCTTAACTTTTTGACCAATAAGTTGAAATAATCCTGAGTTCCTCGGGACCCAAACTAAGAGTACACCTCGCCTAAAATGATATTTTGGAGCTGTTGGAATAGTCATAATTAGCATATGAGGTCATTTGACTGAAGTTTTGCCCGATAGCCAATATGAACCATCAAAAACTTCAAAATAGGGAAGTATCTCTAAAAACCAAAGGAAATTATAACCGAACTGTCAGTCCCAACAAGTCATAAATAACTTGGGCAGCTATAGGAAAGATCTGAAGATTAGCCGATATATGAAAAATGACCTAAAGGGTCATTACAATATTCACTACTAAAAGGACTTTTATCTGCGAAAGTTTAGGATTAGGATGTACCTTAAGTATCGAATAGGTGAGGATACTAGGCGTGTTTCTCACTCACAATGTTCCAAGTATCCTCCTCTCCGAACGGTGCCGCCCTAGAATTATAACTATTTGAATCTCCCTAGTGTGCAACCGCCTGACATCACTAGCCAAAATGAGCACAGGCTACTCCATGAAGGTCAACCACTCATCCATTTGATCTTAATACCAAATAAACACAACAAATAGATTAGGAATATATCACCATAAAATAGAAACATGGAAAGCCAGATGGACAACAGAAAAATCTAGAGGTAAAGCTAACTTATAAGCCACCTCACCAACTGTGCAAAGAATTTCGAATGGTCCAATATATATGGGGCTGAACTTTCCCTTCCTCCCAAAGCTCATCACACCCTTCATAGGTAATACATAGAGGAACACCTGATCACCAACTCCAAACCTCAAGTCACGAAACCTATGGTGTACATAAGCCTTTTGCCAATTTTGGGCTACTCCAACTCGTGCTGAATCACCCGGACTCTACCTAATGAATCCTGATGCAAGCCAGTACCATGTGGTCTAAGCTTAAAAGTCTCAAACCATACAATCGGAGAGAGTCATTGCCTACCATATAAAGCCTCAACAGGCGCCATCTCAATACTCAAATGATAATTGTTATTATATACAAACTCTGCCAAGGCTAAGTGTTGCTCCTACTAACCTCTGAAATCCATAACACAGGCTCAGAGCATATCCTCGAGAATCTAAATAGTCCTCTTCGACTAGCATCAATCTGCATATGGACGACTACACTAAGATCCACCTGAATACTCAAATCCTCTTGGAAAGCTCTCCAAAAGCTAGAACTGAACACAAAAACTCGGTTTGAAATAATTGATATAGGCATACCATAAAAATGGACTATCTCATGCACATAGATGCTGGCAAACCTCTTGGCACTGAAGGACATTTGAATAGAAAAGAAATGAGCCGACTTGGTCAACTGATCTATAATGACCCAAATACCATCAGAACCATGGTAAGTGTGAGGCAAGCCACTAACAAAGTTCATGGTAATCTACTCCTATTTCTACTCGAGAATGGGCAAACTCTGAACCAAACCACCCAATCACTCATGCTCGGCCTTAACCTGCTGATAACTTGGCAACGAGCTACAAAATCTACCATATCTCTTTACATACCACTCGACCAATAATGTTGCCTTAAATCTCTATACATCTTAGCTATATCTGGATAAATGAAATATCTAGAGCTATGAGCCTCATACAAAATAAATTGAATCAAGCCATCAATCCTCAAAACACAAATACAACTATCAAACCTCAAGACTCCCTTAGAATTTATGGTATCCTTCTTGGACTCACCACTAAATACCTGATCACAAAGGATGCAAAGTCTATTACTCAAATTAATGATCCCAAATTTTCTCAAATAATGAAGACCTAGCCCCAAAACTAGTAAGAATCCTCTTAGGATTTGAACTATCAAGTCGCGTAATCAAGTTGGCTAAGGAATTAATATCCTTTGCCAACGGCCTTTGAGAGATTGAAATACAAGCCAAGCAACACATACTCACTGCCTTTCGACTCAAGGGCTTTGCTACCACATTTGCCTTTCCCACATGAGGCAGATGGAGATATCATAGTCTTTAAGCAACTCTATCTATCTTTGTTTCCTAGCATTATACTCTCTCTCTGGGTTATAAGATATTAAAGATTGTGATGCTTAGTGAAAACCTGACAATGCATACTACAAAGATAATGCTTCCAAATCTTAAGTGCAAAAACCACCTCCGCCAACTCTAAATAATGAGTGGGATAGTTTCACTCGTGCACCTTAAGCTACCTTGACACATATAAATAACACGACCTTGTTGCATCAATACACAACCAAAACCAACAGTAGAAGAATCACAATATACTGTGAATCCCTCACTTACAACAGAAAGAACTAAAATAGTAGCCAATGTAAGAAACTCTTTCAACTTTTAAAAGCTTAACTCACACTCCTCGGACCATCTAAAAGGAACCTCCTTCGGCTGGTCATAACTTCTAAAATAGTCGCAAAACCCTCGATGAAATGTCTATAATAATAGACCAAGCTTATAAATCTATGAACCTCATTCGGAGATGTAGGTCTAGCCCAATCATAAATAGCCTCAATCTTTGTTGGGTCTACCATAATCCCATCCTTAGGCACCACATGCACAAGAAATGTCACTGACTCAAGCAAAAACTCACACTTGGAGAACTTGGCAAAAAACACACGATCCCACAAAGTCTGGAGTACAATCCTCTAATACCAAGAATGCTCCTCTCTACTCCTTAAATACACAAGGATTTCGTTGAAGAAGACAATCACAAAGGAATCCAAATTAGGTCTGAAAATTAATTCATCAAATCTATGAATGCTGCAGGGGAATTAGTCAACCCAAAAGACATTACTAGGAACTCATAATGACTATAACAGGTCCTAAAGGCTATCTTTGGGATATCCTCAGCCTAAATCCTAATATTATGATAATCGGAACTCAAATCAATCTTAGAAAACATTATTGCACCTTAAATTTGGTCAAACAAATAATCAATGCGAAGTATAGGATAATAGTTCTTCACTCTCACCTTATTAAGCTGCCTATAATCAATACAAAACCACATAGATCCATCTTTGTTCTTCCCAAACAACATAGGAGCTCAACAAGGAGATACACTTGGTCTAAGAAAACCCTTACCAAGAAGGTTCTATAGGTGAGAATTTGATTTCTTAAGCTCAGTAGGAGCCATATAGTTAGGTGCCATAAAAATAGGTTGGGTGTCAGGCTCAAGATCAATATCATGGGTAAGAGGTATACCATTTAGATAGATAACGAAAACATTATAAAACTCAAGTACTATAGGAACAGAGTCAAGCAACAGACTCTCCATACTAACATTATGAATATAAAAGAGATGAGACTTATAAACCCTCGAGATAAGTCTTCTACCAAAATATATAAGAAATAATATCCGTCGGCTCGCGGCTAACAACTCCATTCCATATGATCGGGGGTATGTTGGGCATGGCTAAGGTAACAATTTTGGAAAAATAATTCATGAATGCATTTTAGTGAGATAACCAGTCCATGCCCAAAATCACATCAAAATCTACCATGTACAGAATAATAAGATCAGCATGACAATCAACATCTTAAATAGTCACAATACATGATCTAAATACTCGATCCACTACTAAAAAATCACCCAAGAGAGTAGATACACCTAATAACACATAAAATAAATCAAAAGATAACTCTAATCATGGAGCATAATAAGTAGACACATAAGAATAAGTAGATCCTGGATCAAATCAATCAAGGGCTAACTGACGTCCTACAAAAATTATACCTACGATAAGAACATCTGAAGACTCATCCTTGATCCTAGATAGTGAGGTATACAATCGAGATCCTGAATGATCACCCCTACCTTCTTGAGATCCTTCGCGAGCACCTTAGGGATTACCCTTATGACCTTAGGTCTCTGACACTAATTTGTAATGATTCGATTAACGTGTCATGATGGAACCTACCAAAACCCGTTAGTAGGTAAGAGAAACCATATCTTAGAGCTATTCGCAATGGGTTAACCTGGTGAAAAATGCCCCAAAAGGCAAAATATAGATAATTGAAAATTATAAAAAAGCAAAGCAATAGAAATAGACAAACGGTAGCCAATAATACATATAACCATCCTACAACCTGGTAGAGCCAGTATAAGAGCAATGTAAATACAACCTAACTTCTAAGTAACTAGTAAAATCTATCTAAAAACAACGAACTAGCCATAAATAAGATATAAGAAAAGGGAATGACTTCGACTCTAAGAGCTTACCCTTCTCTGAATCAACCACAGTATGATCATCAAATCAACAATGACATATAGTAGTCAGATCTTCACCAAAAAGGTATAGAAATATAGTAAGAGCCTCAAAACCATGGGTACTCAGCTGGCATCATTGGATGACTGAGCTAAATCATGATATAAATATGATAAAATACAAGATAACCTAACTAAGTCAAGGTAAAGAAGAGAACCTGAACAACTTCAACGTTGTTGTATACAAGTAATTAAATAAATCGGGATCATACATGCTACTCATACAATTATAACTACAAAATTCACCCCCATAAGCCAATAAGTGTAAAAAAGTAAATATCCCAACATAGGCCCCCTATAAGCCTGGAGGGTACGATCAAGATAGTACAATCCAACCCATCAATATTTACCAACTTCCATGACACAACTATAATCCATCCATGACATGTTTCATTATAACTATTTTATTGCTTTTAGACTTAACCAGTAACTCTATTCTCAATAGTAAACCCCAAAGTCCACAATGTCATATCACCAATATCATAGAAAAATTTACTAGGCTTAAACCGCTAAGTATGTAATCAATAACATAATCATCCATTAGACTCGAACTGGGTATACATCTATATATATCTATATATATATATATATATATATATAAGCCATGTCATAATCATATTTCAGACTTAAACTAGGTATATACGTCATCAATATCATCATCAATATCCGAACTCAAACCAGTAATTATATCATCATTATCATAATCAATAGCATAATCACTAGCATGATCAATATCATAATCACTAGTATAATTGCAAGCATAATCAATAGCACACTTGCTAACATAATCAATAAGCATGAACTCTCAATACCAACCTATCATAACCATCAATTACCAAAGTTTTTTAAAATTACCTCAATAAGAATTTTCAAGGCGTACAAAAAACATATAAAAGGTTTTCAATAGTTAACACAAATCTTGGCCTAAGGTGGGTTAAAGGGCCCACTAGTAAATTCCCAAAATCTATTATAAGGCAAATTCTACCTCGGACTAGGCTAAGGTAACTAAATTGACACTTAGATATTAACTAAGCCACAATCAACTCTAAAGTATTAATTTTACCTGAAACATGAGCAACTAAGCCAATTATGCATAAATTATGGTTTTTGGATAGCCTAAATGGTCAACTAACCCAAGCATTTTCAGTCACACCATCAAAATCTAAAACACATCCCAAATCTAAAACAATATCATAAATATACTATGAAATAACTCAATCTATAAGGAGGGTGAAACCTAGCCTACCAGAACACCAAACAAAGCTCGAAGAATCAACTAAATCACCGACTTTCCCATTCGAAAAGCTTACTCAAGATTCCATACTATCGTAATCACAATCTACTTATCAAGGAAAGAACAATGATAGCCATATTGCACTATTGTGCTTTCGGTTCAAAATTTCTCAAAAATCCCATATGGGTCCCATTTATAGAAATCGCATTACTGAAGCCAATCCAACATTCCCCTATGCTCAAAGAGTAATTACCCTAAAAGTTGGGAAGAATCCAAGATACATTGGTACTAAAATCAAGTCACCAAGTTTTTGAGATTTTATTGAAGAAAAGGAGAAATCAACCAAGAACATGAAGAAATCCTACCACAATTTCGATGGAAAACTGTGTAATAATCATTATCCAAGCTCTTCAAATCACCACAAGATATAATACTAATCATTCTCAATATTTAGGTTTTAAAACACTATAAATGGATGAATAAGGGTAAAAATAGGCCAAAATAGGGATATTTATACCCTTTCTAGGTGTTCGGAATATGTTATTACGACCCGACTATCGTGACCCGACTATTACAGTCGTGACATATACTGGTTTATAGGTGAAATAATTTTTTGAATTAATGCATCACAATCATGGTATATGGTAACCTTCCCAGGGTATTGCAACCACAACCCGTAGCTAGCTAATGGCGAGTGCACAAGCACAACTGAAACTTGGAATATTGCAAGTCTCTGCCAACCTCTCAGTATTTATTAGATATGTCGTATGCAGAAATGGACTATGATACCCTATTAAATTCAACATTCCAAAATCAATGGCATAATCAAAATTTTCATCTAAGGTCACTTTGACAAAAACGGTTCCCACACCTAACTTCCATTTTGTTAACTTTCTGACCAATAGGTCGAAATAAGTTTGAGTGCCTCGAGACCCAAACCAAGAGTCTACCTTGCCTATAATTAAAATTCTAGATCTTGTGGAATATTCAAAATTGGTATACAAGGTTATTTTATTGAAGTTTTTGCCCGATAGCCAATTTGAACCAATGAAGACTTTAAAATAGGAAATTGATTCTAAAAACCAAATGAACTGCTCAATGAATGAACTATCAGTCCCAGCAAGTCATAAATGACTTGGGAATCTATAGGAAATTTCTTATGGTGAATATTAGCATAAATAAAAGAAGTGACCTAATTGGTCATTATATGAGATTGATAGGAAAAAATAGAGGTGACTAAAAAATTGCATCCTCCAATATCAGTCAAAGGTTTCAGAAGATTCTTTGGTCATGTTTGGTTTTATAGGATATTCATCAAGGACTTATAAAATTTCTAATCTATTGTGAAATCATTTAGAGAAAGAGCTAATGTTCGTATTTGATAATGCTTCTCTCAAGGACTTTGAGTTCATTAAGGAGCAGTTGATCTCAACTCCTATTTTTGTGTCTCTTGATTGATCCTTACCTTTTAAGGTGATGTGATATGCTAATGGGGTGTCCTTGGGAGCTTTCCTAGGGTAGTAACATAAGAAGAACATTCACCCAATTTACTATTCCAAAAAAGCATTAAATCCTGCATAGAAAAATTTTACAGGTACTAAAAAAGAGTTACTCATAGTGGTTTTTGATTTTGAGAAATTTTTGTCCTCTTTGATAGAGACCAAAGTCTTATTCACACTGATCATGCAACATTGAGGTATCTTATGTCAAATAAAGATGTTAAGCCGATGTTGATTCATTGTGTACTCTTTTTGGAAAAATTTGACTTTGAGGTAAAGGTCGAAAAGGCACTAAAAACTAGGTTACAGATCACTTATCTCACCTCAAGGAGGAGGTATTGTTGAAATTAGGGATGAGATTGATATAAATTATACTTTTCTAGATGAGCGGGTCTTCGAGCGTCTTAAGACTTAATTCTTTGGTTTTTAGATTTCACCAACTTTTTTACAAGTGATCTTGTCCTAAAAGATTTATCATTTTAGTAGCATTATCATTTCATGCATTAGGTCATAAATTTTTTCTAGGTTGAGCCTTATATTTTTTTGAATTTATGCAAATGGAGTTATTTTGAGATGTATTCCTGAGGTAGAGATGATGGTCATCCTTGAGGCTTGTAATTCATCACTAGTTAAGGGTCATCATGGTGGCATTCGTACAACCTACAAAATTTTGTAGTATGGGTACTATTTGCCAAATTCTTACAAGGATGAACATTGTTTTTATTAAGCTTGTGATCAATGTCAGCAGCAAGGTAATATTTCATGGAAACACAAACTCCTCATGACATCTATCTTGGATTTTTAGTTATTTGATACGTGGAGAATTGATTTCATCAGTCTGCTTGTGAGGTCTTACAGGTTAAAGTATATATTGGTGGCGGTTGACTATGTTTGTAAATAGGTGGAGAAGGTTGCGCTACCCAATAATGAGGGAAGAAATGTCACCATAATTTTGAAAAAGAACATCTTTTCTCAATTTAACTCCCCATATGTTATTATTTCTGATGGTGGGCCCTAATTTTGTAATTGTTTATTTAAGGACCTACTCAAAAATATGGTGTGAAGTATAAGGTGGCAACACTTTACTATCCCCATAGGAGTTGGTAGGTTTAAGTCTCCAATTGTGAGATCAAGCTCATATTGGCAAAGAATGTGAATACCAATAGTACTGATTGGTCAAGAAGGTTAGAAAATATTATTTAGGCCTACCAGACAACTTTTAAGACCCCCATAGGTGTCTCTCTATATCAGGTTATGTACAACAAAGTATGCAACTTGTAGGTTGGGCTTGAGCACAAGACACTATAGGCATTAAAAAAGCTTAAATTTGAGTGGAGTGATGCAACTATTTCAAGGATGAGCAAGGTGAATGGGTTTGATGAATTCTGTCTATGACCTTATGTAAGACCCCACAAAATTCTTTGCTTAATTCAGTCCTTTAAGCTTGTTAAGGGGTCACAGACTTAGAAAATTCTAACTTAGTGTTATTTTAGCCTTTGAAAGTTGCCAATCTTATTTCGCGACCTTTACGTCCATTAAATGTTGATATTTGAGTTAATTCATGATCAATATTGTCAATAGGTGTTCCCAGACAAGTTTTAGATTTTTTGAACCTCTTTTAGATAATGTTCGAATGACCAAAATAGTGAGTCAATGCGATCTTGACGCGTCGAGTCGTCCATCGCATCGATAGATAATTTTTCTCTTAGCTTAGTGCAATTTCCAATGAATTGATGTAGACTCGACGTGGCACATTGTCTATCACGTCGATTCCACGCCGCAGCGTGTCGGCCTACGCATCGATGATTCAATTTTTCAGTAATTAAAAGACCATATCCTTAGGGGTAAATGAGCCATTTTCTCAACCCCATTCAATCCTAAAATATAAGATTCAGTCCTCATTAAGCAAAATATACTTGTTTTCTCTCAAAATCTCTCAAGAATAAAACCCTAGGGGGATTAATTTCAAATCAAGTACTGAAGAAACCACCACCAATCTTTAATAATTTAGAAACCAAGGTATGTGAAGTGTTCATCCAAGGGTTCCTTCCACCCTTAGACTTCAAGAAACCTTTTTGAAAACTAGAAGTTAAGGGTTTAATGAAATTTATGATTTAATTTTACTATGTTCATGATTATTATGTTGATGGGGTTTTCTAAGCCATGATTAGTTGCAATATTAATGTGAAATCATTTACTATATGTGTAGAGTCACGTGAATTCATGATAAAGCCTTGAGATTGTGAATTTGATGTTGAAATTGTGATGCTCTCATTTTGTCTAGTGTTATGTGCATGTACTATGCCATCCAAGTGTTTGATAAATTGTTCATGTGAGTTGAATAATGAAATTATAGCATGCTAACATGTATTCTCCATTCATGCACAAGTTAATGCATTACAAGTGTTTGAGTAAATGTCTCTATGAATGAACTGTGGACTAGTATGCTTTGTTATGACTTTTACGACCATGCTATGCTCTAATTTTCATGTAATCGACTCCTGGGGGTATTTATAACAACAATTTGACTATTTACCTTGAGCCAATGTTACTTATAGAATAATCTAAGTCATGTCACGATTAGTAGTACTCTCAGTCAGTTACAGGACTCTGAAAAATTCAGTAGTGCTCAGTAATCAGTCTTAGTTCAGTATTCAGTTAAAAACATATTAGTATCCATTTTAGAACACAGTAAACTCAGTTAGTTCACAGAATTCAGTCAGTAATCAGTTTACTACTTAAAGAGCTCAAAATCAATCCAGTTTCTTTTAGCAAAATCAGTTCAGTTCAGTTATACAGTACGACCAGTAATAGTTCAGTCCAGCCTAGTACAATTTAGAATTCAGTCCAGTGTCTATTCAGTTTGGAGTAAGATTCAGCACCAAGTGAACCCAAGGATAGGGACTCACCTTCCTGTAGAGAGTGTAATCCTTAGAAGTAGTCCTTGCATTCTAAAACTACATAGCTAGCGTAGGTTGAGATAGCTCCCTGGAAGACTAGGGTCGATATATCTCATTTGAGTTTTCCTACCAGTGAGGGTTGATGGAAAAGCTTCCTGTTAGAGTGGGTTAACTCACAACTTGTCCTTATCTGCGGCACAATATTGACACCCTTCTAACTAGGGTTACAGATTAGACCCTAAATTAGTTAGAGAAGGGGTATGTCGGTTAGATGATTACCTCCTACAGTCTCTGTTTCAGATCCAATCTCAGTATAGAACTCAGTTTAATTCTATAAATTAAGGACTGTCAGACATAGTCACTCAGCTCAGTACAAAACTCAGTATTGTTCCACAGATTCAAGACTATTAGATATAGTCATTTCATTATTATTAATTTAGTAGCAGTATACTCAAATACCAGTTAATCAGTATTTAGACTTAGTATCCAGTATTATCATGATTTTTGTTACAGTATATATATTCATACCTGTACTCTTATTTAGTCATATTCATGAACTCAGTTAGTATTGTTCATGCACATGAACCCATGCATTTTAGCATACCAGTACATTCAAAGTACTGACGTATAGTTTTCTCTTATGCAATGATGTCTTATATCATAGGTTCAGATGAACGGCCTCTCGAGCACCCTTAGCAGTTTAGATTCTCAGCATATAGAGTTAGTAGTGAGTCCTCATAGTTTAAGGACTTGATTATTTATTTCAGAATTTTAGTTTATTTTTAGTAGTTAGAGTTAGTTGGGGACTTGTCCCATCAAATCCACAGTTCAGACAGTTTAGAGGCTTTAAGACTAGAGTATTTTCAGTTAGTTTTTTAGTTTTCAGTATTGATATTCAGTTTTGGTATTGAGATACCATATTTAGTATTATTTATAGGATTGAACCTTATGGCCTATTTTCCTCCTATTTTCCACATGTTTTACAGTATCATATTTCAGCTATGGCAGTAGGTACTAGTTATGGGTTAGCTTATGGTCCTTCGTGATTATAAGCACCGTGTA
This sequence comes from Capsicum chinense, assembly GCA_026120095.1. NCBI lineage: Eukaryota > Viridiplantae > Streptophyta > Magnoliopsida > Solanales > Solanaceae > Capsicum > Capsicum chinense. The sequence continues at coordinate 112,957,233 of JAPEIP010000007.1, read as the reverse complement.
CCATCCGGGGTACAGACTCTAGGCGTTACAAACTTGGTATCAGAGACTAAGGTTCAATAGATTCCTAGAAAGTCTGAAATTCATATCTAGTAGAGTCTTGTGTATGGGTATATTGTGCATCACACTTATGGACAGGAGGCTACGGGATGTTTTAGGAAAAGTTTCCTTTTTTTTTAGTATTTATGTTGTGCGAGTGAGCATGATCTCCAGCTAAATTATTAGTCTAATCCTTTCTCTTCTGCTTACAGAATATGCCTCAAAAGAGGACTAAGGGAAGAGGAATGGGAGACCAGTCAGAACCTCAGCCCGTTCAGGAAGATCACCTAGATGAGTACGTCTCTCATGCAGAATTCAGGGTTGCATTTACTACTCTATCCAATTTAGTGTCAACTTAGAATAAATGGCCTGCTGTTGTACCTAGAATTCAAGACTTCATCCAAATGAATCCTTCCTTATTCTTGGGTTCTAAGTCTGAAAAGGATCCGTAAGAGTTCCTCTATCAGTTTCAGAAAGTCACAGATATCATGGGAGTGACATCCAATGAGAGTGTTGAGTTAGCCACTAATCAGCTACAAGATATTGTTCATACGTTGTTTAAGTAGTGGAAGGTATACAATGGTGCAGATGTAAAGTCCATAGAATGAGAAGAGTTTTCTATGACCTTCTTAGATAGATTCTTTCCCTTAGATATGAAAGAAGCCAAAGTATGAGAGTTCATTAATCTCAGGTAAGGCAGTATGAGTTTGAAAGAGTATTCCCTTAAGTTTACTCAGTTAGCAAGTATGCTCCTCATTTAGTAGAAGACAATAGATCCAGAATGAGCAAGTTTGTGTCTGGGGTATTGGGTAAAGTGGTTAAGAAGTACAGGACTACAATTTTGATTAGGGAGATGTACATATCTAGGATTATGGGCCATGCTTAACAGATTAAGGAACAGAAACTTAAGAAGAACAAGAGAGAAAATAAGAGAGCCAGAATGGGTAG
>JAPEIP010000007.1:112940715-112956149 GCA_026120095.1 Capsicum chinense | reverse complement strand
TGAACCTTATGGCCTATTTTCCTCCTATTTTCCACATGTTTTACAGTATCATATTTCAGCTATGGCAGTAGGTACTAGTTATGGGTTAGCTTATGGTCCTTCGTGATTATAAGCACCGTGTACCATCCGGGGTACAGACTCTAGGCGTTACAAACTTGGTATCAGAGACTAAGGTTCAATAGATTCCTAGAAAGTCTGAAATTCATATCTAGTAGAGTCTTGTGTATGGGTATATTGTGCATCACACTTATGGACAGGAGGCTACGGGATGTTTTAGGAAAAGTTTCCTTTTTTTTTAGTATTTATGTTGTGCGAGTGAGCATGATCTCCAGCTAAATTATTAGTCTAATCCTTTCTCTTCTGCTTACAGAATATGCCTCAAAAGAGGACTAAGGGAAGAGGAATGGGAGACCAGTCAGAACCTCAGCCCGTTCAGGAAGATCACCTAGATGAGTACGTCTCTCATGCAGAATTCAGGGTTGCATTTACTACTCTATCCAATTTAGTGTCAACTTAGAATAAATGGCCTGCTGTTGTACCTAGAATTCAAGACTTCATCCAAATGAATCCTTCCTTATTCTTGGGTTCTAAGTCTGAAAAGGATCCGTAAGAGTTCCTCTATCAGTTTCAGAAAGTCACAGATATCATGGGAGTGACATCCAATGAGAGTGTTGAGTTAGCCACTAATCAGCTACAAGATATTGTTCATACGTTGTTTAAGTAGTGGAAGGTATACAATGGTGCAGATGTAAAGTCCATAGAATGAGAAGAGTTTTCTATGACCTTCTTAGATAGATTCTTTCCCTTAGATATGAAAGAAGCCAAAGTATGAGAGTTCATTAATCTCAGGTAAGGCAGTATGAGTTTGAAAGAGTATTCCCTTAAGTTTACTCAGTTAGCAAGTATGCTCCTCATTTAGTAGAAGACAATAGATCCAGAATGAGCAAGTTTGTGTCTGGGGTATTGGGTAAAGTGGTTAAGAAGTACAGGACTACAATTTTGATTAGGGAGATGTACATATCTAGGATTATGGGCCATGCTTAACAGATTAAGGAACAGAAACTTAAGAAGAACAAGAGAGAAAATAAGAGAGCCAGAATGGGTAGGTTTAGTTTTTCCCAGCCAAGGTCAGCGGGTAGTGACAGTTCTCAGTTTAGTTAGGAGTTTTTATCCCTAGTTCCATCTTCAGCTAGTACACCAGTACCAAGGTTCTGGAATGATAGTTATGATGGGGCACCAGGCTTCGAAACCCAGAGTAGTACAAGCGCTGTTCGTACTAATCCACTTTACGAAGAATATGGTGAGAATCATATGGGTATGTGTAGAGCCGGTAGTGTTGTGTATCTTTGATATGGCGATTCAGGTGAGAGACTCCGAGAATGCCCTAAGGCTGGTTTATGAAGTCAGCAAAGTTGCCCTTTATCTCAGTCCGATCGCCTGAATTAGTAGGGTGCCACTTCTAGTGTGCCAGTGGGTAGCGACCAAATAGGCTTATGTACTTCAGTCCAGGAAAGATTAGGAAAGTTCCCCTGATATGATCACCGATACGTTATAGACCTTCCATTTACATGTTTACGTCTCATCAAATCCAGGATCCTCTCTGTCTTTTGTATCTCTTTGCATAGCATTTAACTTTAAAGTCAGACCAAATATTAACAAAACCTTTCTCAGCCTCCACCCTAGTGGGTCAGTCGATCATAGCCCGACGGGTATCTAGGAACTATCCAGTTATAATATCTCAGGAAGTTAGGCTTTCAGATTTTAGTAGTAATATTAGTATGTGTAGAAAAGTAATAGGTGAGAATGATTCCTAACCCGTCTTTACCTCAGTTCAAAGTTTTGTACTTTAGTCATCATGATATATATCTATGCCTTACATCTTAGCTCCATGAACACATCTTACATTCATATACTTTGCATAAAATAGTGTGTGTTTTTAGTTCTTAGAATGAGGAGTTCATGCTCAATTATCTTATCTGACCCAGTCTGTCCCTTTCTCGTATATGTGATATTGTACAGTTTCAGTCCAGTTATTCAAACTAAGTATAGTTCAACCTTGCAGATCTAGTATTCAGCTATCAGTCATTCAGTTAATCAGATAAGTTAGTATATTTATGCATTCATGATCAACGACTATGTGAGTACTTTCAATAGTCTCAGTTGAAGTGTCGTACTAAGGTAGAGAGTGTAGTTGAAAGAGTGTCAGAGAAAATCTCTATTTGAGAATAAATTTTTAGTATGAGTTAGTCTGTAAAGCCAGCAATTCAGTTTAACAGTCAGGCAGACAAGGTTCTATGGTTTCGTTTTCCATCTTACCATCTAGTCGAACTATCCAAAGTCACATGAATATAACTATTCTAAGAGGGAGCACATAGGTAATTGCGTGCTCAGTTCAGTTTATATATAATGTTTCAATTTTAGGTCCATGATATTTAGTCACGATTTAGTTCGTTGGTGCCTTGTACATCGCCTCAGCTTTACCTCAGTATCTCAGCCAAGTCAGTATTCTTTGGGGGACAATATGTCCTGAGGGGGAGATGCATTATAATTCTTAGCTTTCATGTCCTAAACCACCCAATTCTCTTAACGTAACGAATTCAGTTTGGATTAATGGGCACTCATAGGTTGACTCTCAAGTTCCAACTTTAGCTGTAGGCCACGTATTCAAGAGGACTCAGTTTAGTTCACGATATTTAGTTCTTGTATCACATTCCAGTCTCAGTCCTAATCTCATGTTCCCATTTAGCGTACTCCAAAAACGTTCTTGGTTTCATTAGTATATTTTTCATTTTTTCCTTGAACTTACTCAGTTCTATGTTGAGATTACCTTTATGAACTTGGTATCAGTTATCATTACATATTCAGTCATGTATTCATGCATCAGTTCAGTCATGTATTCATGCATTAGATATGCATGTTCAGTTTGGAAAAATTCAGCTTATCATAAATTCTAATCATGCATTCATGAATTAGCTTAGTCATATACTCATGCATCAGATATGCATGTTCAGTATGAAATTCAGTATGTCAGTAATGTTAGTCAGATAATCATGTTTCAAATATTCATGTTCAGTAAGTAAGTTTAGTCTACCAGTTTTCTCAGCTTAGTCAGTCTCATTTGAGGACAAATGTTCCCAAGGGGGAGATAATATAAGACCCCGCAAAATTATTTTAGGTTAATTAAGTCCTTTAAGCTTGTTAAGTTGTCCCAGACTAAGAAAGTTCTAGCTAAGTACACACTTAGTGTTATTTTATCCTTCAAAAGTTGGAAATCTTATTTCACAACATTTACATCCACTAAATGTTGATATTTAAGTTAATTCATGATTAGAAATATCAATAGGTGTTCCCAAAAGAGTTTTAGATTTTTCAAACCTCGTTTAGACCATGTTCGAATGACCAAAATAGTGAGTCGATGAAATCTTGATACGTCGCGTTGTACCTTGCATCGATAAATAATTTTTCCCTTACCTCAGTGCAATTTCCAGTGAATCGACACAAACTCGACGTGACGTATTGGCTATTGCATCGATGCCAACTATGCAGCACGTCGGCCTGTGCATTGATGATTCAATTTTTTAGTAATAAAAAGAATGCATTCTTAGGGGTAAATGGGTTATTTCCCCACCCCTCATTCAGCTCTAAAACACGAGATTCCACCCTCATTAAGCAAAATATACTTGCTTTCACTAATAATCTCTCAAGAATAATACCCTTGGGGGATCAATTTCAAATCAGGAACTCAAGAAACCACCACCAATAGTCCAGAATTTAGCAACCAAGGTATGTGAAGTATTTATCCAAGGGTTCCTTCCATCGTTGGACTTCAAGAAACCTTTTTGAAAACTGCAAGTTATGGGTTTAATGAAATTTATGATTTGATTTGACTATGTTCATGATTATTATGTTGATGGGGTTTTATAATCCATGATTAGCTGCAAGATTCATGTGAAATCATTTATTATATGTTTAGAGTAATGTGAGTTCATGCTAAAGCTTTGAGATTGTGAATTTGGTGTTGAAATTGTGATGCTCTCAGATTGTCTTGGGTTATGTGTATGTACTATGCCGTCCAAGTGTTTGATGAATTTTTCATGTGAGTTGAATAATGAAATTATAGCATGCTAACATGTATTCCCCATTCATGGACAAGTTAATGAATTACAAGTGTTTGAGTAAATATCTCTATGAATGAACTATGGACTAGTATGCATTGTTATGACTTTTACGACCATGCTATGCTTTACTTTTCATGCTATCGAGTCATGGGGGTATTTATACCTAACAATTTAGTTGTTTACCTAGATCTAGTGTCAATTACAGAATAATCTATGTCATGTTACGATAAGTAGTACTCTCAGTTAGTTACAAGACTCAGGAAAATTTAGTAGTCATCTGTAATAACTCTTTGTTTAGTATTCAGTTCAAAACATAGTAGTATCTATTTCAGAACTCAATAAACTCAGTCAGTTCATAAAATTCAGTCACTAATCAGTTCAGTACTCAGAGAGCTTGAAATTAGTCTAATTCAGTTAAGTAAGATCAGTTCAGTTCCATTATACAGTACGATCAGTAACAGTCCAGTCCAGCCTCGTACAGTCTACAATGCAGTCCACTATATATTCAGTTGGGAGTAGCATTTAGCACCGAGTGAACCAAAGGATGGGGACTCACCTGTCAGTAGTGGGTGTAATCTTTAGTAGCAGTCCTAGCATTCCAGAACTGTGTAGCCAGCGTAGGTTAAGATACTTCCCTACAAGACTAGGGTTGATATATCTCCTTTGAATTTTCCTACCACTAAGGGTTGATAGAAGAACTTCCAATCAGATAGGGTTAACTCACATCTTGTCCTTACTCGTGGCACAGTATTGACACCCTTCTTACTAGGGTTATAGGTTGGACCCCAAATCAGTTTTAGAAGGGGTATGTTGATTAGATAATTACCTCCCACAGTCTCAGTATAGAACTCTGTTCAGTTCTATAGATTCAGGACTGTCAGACACAGTCACTCAGCTTAGTTCAGAACTCAATATTGTTCCACAGATTCAGGATTATTCCATAGAGTGAATCAATTATTAGTAATTTAGTATCAGTATACTTAGATATTAGTTAATTAGTATTTAAACTTAGTATCCAGTATTATAATGAATTTAGTTACAATATATGTATTCATACATATATTCTCATTCAGTTATATTCATGATATTCAGTTAATATTGTTCATGCATATGAACCTATACAAGTCATCCTACCTCACTGAGCATACTAATAAATTTAAAGTACTGACACATACTTTTTTCTTGTGCTATGTTATCTTATATCATTGGTTCAGATGCACGGTCTCTCGAGCACCCTTAGCAATTTAGATTCTCAGCATAAAGAGTTAGTGGTGAGTCCTCATAGTTCAAGGACGTGATTGTTTATTTTTGCATTTCAGTTCATTTTCAGTAGTCGGAGTTAGTTGGGGACTGTCCCATCAACTCCACAGTTTTTGACAGTTTAGAGGTTTTTCAGATAAGAGTATTTTCAGTTAGTTTTTCAGTTTTCAGTATTGATGTTCAGTTTTGATATTGTGATACCATATTTAGTATTATTTACAGTATTGAACCTTATGGCTAGTTTATTTGCCTATTTTCAGCATATTTTACAGTATTATTTTTCAGCTATTACAGCAGGTACCAGTCATGGGTTAGCTTGTGGTCCTTCGGGATTATAAGCACTATGTAGCATTCGGGGTACAGACTTGGGGCATTACAAAATTGGTATCAGAGCCTAAGGTTTATTAGATTCGTAGGAAATCTGAAATTTGTATTTAGTAGAGTCTTATATATGGGTGTGTTGCGCACCATACTTATGGACAGGAGGCTACGAGATGTTTTAGGAAAATTTTGCCTTCTTTCAGTATTCATGTCGTTCAATTGAGCATGATCTCCAGCTAAATTATCAGTCTAATCACTTCTCTTCTACATACAGAATATGCCTCCAAAGAGGACTAAGGGAAAAGGAATAGAAGACCAGTCAGAACCTCAGGCCATTCAGGCAGATCCTCTAGACGAGTACATCTCTCATACAGAATTCAGGGCTGCATTCACTACTCTAGCCAATTTAGTTGAACTCAAAATAAATGGCCAGCTATTATTCCAGCCAACCCAGTGTCTAATATTGCTATAGCCAGGATTCGTGACTTCACCCGAATGAATCCTCCCTTATTCTCAGGTTCTAAGTCTGAAGAGGATCCATAAGAGTTCCTCGTTTAGGTTAAGAAAGTCATAGATATCATAAGAGTGACATCCAGTGAGAATATTGAGTTAGCCACCAATCAGCTACAAGATGTAGCTCATACGTGGTTTAAGAAGTGGAAGGTAAATAGGGGTATAGATATGGAGCCCATAGAATGGGAAGAGTTTGCTACTACCTTCTTTGATAGATTCTTTCCTTTAGATCTAAAAGAATCCAAAGTGCGAGAGTTCATCAATCTCAAGAAAGGCAGTATGAGTATGAAAGAGTATTCCCTTGAGTTTACTCAGTTAGCTAGGTATGCTCCCCATGTAGTAGAAGACAATAGATCCAAAATGAGCAAGTTTGCATTTAGGATGCTGAGTAGAGTGGTTAAGGAGTAGAGGACTGTAATGTTGATTAGGGACATGGACATATATAGGATTATGGTTCATGCTTAATAGATTGAGGAACAAAAACTTAAGAAGAAGGAAACAGAAAATAAGAGAGCCAGAATAAGTAGCATTAGTTTTTCCAAGCCAAGGTCAGTGGGTAGTGACCGTTCTTAATTTAGTCAGGAGTTTTCAGCCATAGTTCTATCTTCAGCTAGTACACCAGTACCAAGGTTCAGGAATGACAATTTTGATGGGGCGCTAGTCTCCAAAATACAGAGTAGTACAAGCGGTGTTCGAACTAATTCGCTTTGCAAAGAATGTGGTAAGAATCATAAGGGTATGTGTAGAGATGGCAGTGATGTGTGTTTTTGATATGGCAATTCAGGTTAGAGATTCTGAGACTATCCTAAGGCTGGTTCATGAAGTCAGCATAGTCGTCCTTCAGTTCAGTTCGGTGTCCTAAATCAGCAGGGTGGCACTTTTAGTGCCACTAGTGAGCAGTGCCCAAATAGCCTTTATGAAGTTTAGTCCAGGCAATATCAGGAAAGTTCCCCTAATGCGGTCATCGGTATGTTATAGACCTTTCATATATATGTTTAAGTCTTATGAGATCTAGGAGCCTCTCTATCATTTGTAACTCTTTATATAGCAGTTAAATCTAAAGTCAAACCAAATATTAACAACACCTTCGTCAGCCTCTACCCTAGTGGGTCAATCTATCATAGCCCAGTGGGTATACAAGAACTGTCTGGTTATGATATTTCAAGAAGTCAGGCTTCCAAATTTCAATAGTAATATTAGTATGTGTAAAAAAGTAATGGGTGAGAATGATATGCAACCCATCTTTACCTTAGTCCAAAGTTTTGTACTTCAGTCTTTACGATACCTATGCATGCACAACGTCTCAACTCCATGAACACAACTTATATTCACGTTCTTTGCATAGAATCATATATGTTTCCAGTTCTTAGAATGAGGAGTTCATGCTCGATTATCTCATGTTACTCAGTCAGTCCCTTTCTTATATACATGATATTCTATAGTTTCAGTCCAGTTATTCAGACTAAGTATAGTTCATCCTTGCAGATCCATTATTTAGCCATCAGTCATTTAGTTAATCAGATAAGTTAGTATATTTATGCATTCATGCTCAACGCCTATGTTAGTACTTTCATTAGTCTCAGGTGAAGTATCATTATGAGGTAGAGAGTGTAGTTGAAAGGATGTAAGAGAAAAGCTCTATTTGAGAATAAGTTTTTAGTATGAGTTAGTTTTTAAAGCTAGTAATTCAGTTTAGCAGTCAGCCAGACAAGGTCGTATGGTTTGGTTTTTTATCTTTCCATCTAGTCGCACTATCTGAAGTCTCATGAATGTAATTATTCTAAGATGGATCGCACAGGTAATTGCCTGCTTATTTCAGTTCATGTATTATGTTTCAGTTTCAGGTTCTAGATATTCAGTCATGATTCAGTTCGTAGGTGCCTTATGCATCGCCTCAGCTTTTCCTCAGTATCTCAGCCAAGTCAGTATTCTTTGGGGGACATAATGTCCTAAGAGGGAGATGCACTATAAACCCAAGATTTCATGTCCTCAACCTCCTAGTTCTCTTCACATAACAAATTCAGTTTGGAGTAGTGGGTACTCATAGGTTGACCCTCAAGTTCCAATATTAGTCGTAAGCCACATATTCCAGGAGGCTCAGTTCAGTTCATGATATTCAGTTCTTGTATCACGTTCCAGTCTCAGTCATGTTCTTATGCTCTCATTTATGTGTACTCCAAATATTATCTTGGGTTCATCGGTATATTTTTCAGTTTTTCCTTAAACTTACTCAGTTCCATGTTTAGATTACCTTTATGAACATGGTATTAGTTATCACTAAATATTCATTCATGCATTTATGGGTCAGTCCAGTCATGTATTCATACATCAGATATGCATGTTTAGTGAATATTCAGCTTCTCAGAAATCCTAGTCATGCATTCACGAATCAGCTTAGTATGTATTCATGCATCAAATATGCATGTTCAGTATGAAATTAAGTGTGTTAGTAATGTCAGTTAGATAATCATGTTTCAGATGTTCATGTTCAGTAAATAAATTTAGTCTACCAGTATTGTCATCTTAGTCAGTCTCATTCAAGGACGAATATTCACAAGGGAGAGGTAATTTAAGACCCCGCAAAATTCTTTTAGCTTAATTAAGTCCTTTAAGCTTGTTAAGGGGTCTCAAACTTAGAAAATTCTAGCTAAGTATTCAGACTTAGTGTTATTTTAGCCTTTGAAAGTTGGAAATCTTATTTCGCAAACTTTATGTCCATTAAATGTTGATATTTGAGTTAATTCATGATCAAGAATGTCAATAGGTGTTCCCAAATGAGTTTTAGATTTTTCGGACCTCGTTTAAACCATGTTCGAATGATCAAAACAATAAGTCGATGCAATCTTGATGCGTCGCATCTTCCCTCGTATCGATAGATAATTTTTCCTTCAGCTTAGTCCAATTTCCAATGAATCGACATGGACTCGACGCGATGCATTGGCTATCAGATCAATGCTAACTACGTGGCGCGTCATCCTATGCATCGATGATTAAATTTTTCAGTAATTAAAATAGGGCGTCCTTAGGGGTAAATGGGTCATTTTACCACCCATCATTCAGCCCTAAAATATGAGATTCAACCCTCATTAAGCAAAATATACTTGCTTTCACTAAAAATCTCTCAAGAACAAAACCCTAGGGGGGTCAATTTCAAATTAGGAACTCAAGAAACCATCACCAATCTTCCAAAATTTAGCAACCAAGGTATGTGAAGTGTTCATCCAAGGGTTCCTTCCATCCTTGGACTTCAAGAAACCTTTTTGAAAACTACAAGTTAAGGGTTTAATGAAATTTATGATTTGATTTGACTATGTTCATGATTATTATGTTGATGGGGTTTTCTAATCCATGATTAGCTGCAAGATTCATGTGAGATCATTTATTATATGTTTAGAGTAATGTGAATTCATGCCAAAGCTTTGAGATTGTGAATTTGGTGTTGAAATTGTGATGCTCTCAGATTGTCTAGGGTTATGTGCATGTACTATGCCATCCAAGTGTTTGATGAATTGTTCATGTGAGTTGAATAATGAAATTATAGCATGCTAACATGTATTTCCCATTCATCCAAAAGTTAATGCATTACAAGTGTTTGAGTAAATGTCTCTATGAACGAACTATGCACTAGTATGCATTGTTATGACTTTTACAACCATGCTATTCTCTACTTTTCATGCTATCGAGTCCTGGGGGTATTTATACCTGACAATTTAGCTATTTACCTAGAGCTAGTGTCAGTTACAGAATAATCTATGTCAAGTTCCGATAAGTAGTATTCTCAGTCAGTTACAAGACTCATAGTTAAAATTCAGAAGGTTGTAGGAATTTTAGGTCACTTACAATGGCACGTTTATGGGCCGTAAGTGGCCCTATAAGTGCACCAAAAATCCAGGGATAAAGATTTTAAAATCTATGATTGACCCAAGTGGATCCGACATGATCTAGCAAACTAATGGCCTTAAAACCCCATACCACATCTGTATTACCCACTTTCATAGATTTTGTAAATTTCCACCTAAATTCAAACTCTCCACCTCATTTTTTCTTACTATAAAATAAAGAACCACTCCTATTTTTTGTCACTTGCACGCACAGAACATACAAGGCTAGGGTTTACACTAGGCTTAATCACTTTCTACATCCATCACTTGCAACTAAGGTAAAATTCTTAGCTCCTATTGGTTATAAATAGTGTTATTTACAAAGAACTTGAGTTTGTATTTAAAGTAATCCTGATAATAGAGTAAAACTCATGAAATCTTTATAATTAGGAGCCTACAATGGTTAGAATGTAAACGTTTTGCATTGGTCTTGTTTGAGAACCCTATCATCATGTATATACAGAATTAGAAATTGAAAGAGAAGATGAATATGTAAATTCTTGTGCACTAACTATGAATTTTAACTTGATAAATGTTTTTGTGTATGACATTGGACTTAGAATTGCAAAATGCACTATGCGGGATGAAGTATTTTTGAAAAATTTGAAGTAATCTTATTAGGGTACCTACAAGGTACTTACAAGACTCGTGGGTAGTACTTACTGGTTGTATGTGACCTTGTATGTGTCAGAGTTAAAGTCCTGAAGTTTAAGGGCTTTGGTTGGCACTTACGAGGGCATCTACGACCTTCGTAAGTGGTACTTATGGTCTGTAGGTGACCTAACCTGGGTTTTCTATTTTTTAAAAAACTTTTTTGTCCCCTTATTTTGTTTCAAACACTAAAACTACTATTTTAGGTATGGTTGCACCAAAATCCACCTAGAAGAAGGGAGTTCAGTTGAGACACTGTGACCAGTCGCTAGAGTAGAGTAGCTCCATAGAGGAGTACCCTGTTAGCCCAGACAACACTTTAGTGGCTCTATAACAGACCAATGGCCGAACTATGAGATAGGCTATAGTTTCAGCAGTTGTGGCCACATTGGGCACCCAACCAACCCCAACACCGACTCCACTAGGCACTCAGCCACACCAGTGTAGGTTGGATCCTAGACGGCTAGTCTTAGACCAATTCCTAGGATCAGGATAAAGAAGGCCCAAAGTTTACCACCATACTCTTCCTAGTCTAATAAGAGAGAGAGAGAGAGTGCTTCCAAAAATGGTTCTAAGGATGAGGTAGATTGACATTCAGGGTTCGGATAAGAAGTTAAGTATAGATCAATATCTGAGTTTGTAGAGAAAAAGGACACACACAACTCCCAGTCTGAGGAGGGGTCAAAGGATGTATCTGAGTAAGTTACTGAGTTGAATTTAGGCCAATTTACACTCTTATCTAAGGAGGATGCAAACCAGGTCCCATAGGAGATTTCTTTATCATCACCCCAGGATTCTCTACTAGTTGCATATGTTACCCAACCTTGTGTTCCACCATCTGTTACTCTATGATCTGACTTTACAGATATCTTAGTTGTACCTATAACTGAAATAAACCTAAGATAGTGTGTAGAGAGGTTGCATCATATATTTTATAGAAGAAGCCTCATCATGGAGCATGGATAATTTAAGAGAGGAATTTCAGCTGAGAGAAGGATTTACTTGACTGGGTGAGTAGTGGGACCAAACCTGCGATCCTCTTTAGATTGGTATCAGTTAGGGAGGATGACACGGCCCTATAATTCTTACAGCCCAGCTATAGTCTAGGAGTTTTATACCTCTTACGCCTCTACGATCTACTTGATTACTTAAGGGGTGGATAGAGAAGTTAAGTTAACCCTGTTAGAGCATACTTTTTTTAAAGGGGTTAGAGTGGACATTTTTATTGAGGTCATCCACCAAATATTATTTGGGCTAGAGTATGTGGGACCGACATCTATAATAGAGTTTGATTTTAGGATGAGACTAGGCCCTAGCACAAACCAAGGGCCAATCTCCAAGATAGGCTGCAGTTGTAGTAGTTGTGGAATAATGACCCTTCAGGTTATTTTCAATAATTCCTACTCACTTTTATCGTTAGAGCTTTCCTATAGCTGCCCCAAGTTATTTATGACTTACTGGAATTGATAGTTCAATTACCCTACAGTTCATTTGGTTGTTATAACCATTTCCCTATTTAGAAGTATTCACTGGTTTAAAGGGCCACCTAGCAAAAACTTTAGTAAAATAATAATGGATGGAAAATCCGACTTCGCCAACACATGCAAAACATCAAAATCTATATGGTAGCATATCTCATTTGCTCATATCAAACTCTGGATGTATCCAAAGGCCTTTGCCAAAACATGGAATCGAATTCAAAGTTTCAACCATCGTCTGGTACTCAAGGTACCCCGCTTGTATCAGGATGGGGTGCGATCGTGGTCTAACATATATGCATGATCGCGCCTCCTAAGGCCTTGAATGTTCCAATTAAAAGCCTTTTTATAGCAAAAAAAATTTCATTTCCTCCATTGCTTTGAGTCCCCAAACCTTAATTGAGTGTTAGATCCTTAAAGAGTGTGTTGGTTATTGATTGGGAGCTTGAAGAGCTTTTTTTGCGACTAACATCTAATCTAAGATATGAATCATTTATTTTTTTTGTGTTGAATTCTTATTTATTAGACCAAAAAATCCTAATGGCTTGAGGCTTGATTTTGGCCCCAAATATGGTTGTTTTGCATAAATTTCTTGAGGGTTATAGCTCCCTAATGGTATTTGAACAATGGATTGGTCTAGGAAACTCATTTTCTGTATGTAAGACCCACTTATAGGTTTTTGGTGACATTTGGACCCAAAGCACAATTGGTACAATATGGGTGTTGTTAGTCTCTTAATGATGCATATATTTTGTTGTTGATAGCTTATCTCTTGGAAAAAGCTTTGAGGAAAAGGAAAGCAAAGATTGTTGGTTGGTGAGATATTTGGACGCAAGGTAGGTTAGGCTTATTTGTGTTAGATTAAGCTTTATTGTAATATAAATTATGATATCTTGATAAAACTAAGAAGGGTTTTAGGTGTTGAAACGATATACAGTATTGCTTGAGACTAGTTAAACACTTACGATATTTAATTTGTAAAGTGTGATGCTTGACCTATAGCCTAGAACCTAGGTTAGTTGGACTTGTAGTCTCATGAATAATAGGACAATACCATTGTTTCTCTAGTATATGAGAGTTACCTTGTTCACTCACCTTAAATGTATGTTGACCTGGATTCTTAGTTTTTTAATGACTTTAGGTGCTTGTAATAATGTAGGAGTAATCCTTGAAGAATAATTGTCCCATAGAACTAGTGTGTATTGACAAGCCCTTAAGGAATAATTTAGATAGCTTAGCCTAATTCAAGGTAGAAGTTAGACTTATGGAAGAGAACTTTTGGGGATTATTAGAAGCGGAACTTGACCCACCTTAAGCTTGACTCAATGTAACTTCTTAGTGACCCAGATAGGTATTGAACAACTAAATTATGCTTTTGGTGATATAATGGCTAAGCCTAGTAAGTGGTTTATGCATGTTGTCGATGTTGGAATGATGTGTATACTCTATTGTTTATCTTGCTGTAATGATTTGGATATCATGGAAAAGTCTTATGAATTGGTTCTATAATTATGTTATCACTTAACTAGTTGGCAAGTTTACTATATAAGTCATAGATGGTGTCACAACTCTTATTATTATATCAGATTAATGACTAAGCTAATGGTTGTGTAAAAGAATCTCCTTGCACTAGTATTATGAACCATGTGAGTAAAGAAGGATTCTAGAAGGCATACCAATGACTTATAATTGACTTGCTAATAATCATGCTAAGCTTAAAAAGGTGGTGATTGTTCACACTTAGATATATGCTCCTAAAAAACTACTCATATAATGTGGTAATGGTTAATGGTAAAGTATCTTAATATCCATTTTCTCACCTGTCTTACACTCTATTGATTGTGGCTTATACTTTCTTACTTTGGCTTTATACATGTATTTATTGTTGTCATGATGATTGTTGGCAATGCTATGATGCTCGATGAATCAGAGAATATATAAATGTTATGATGATTTCGGGGAATCCAGAGGATATATTGATGTTATGATGATGCTCGGTGAATCCAGAAGAGGTATTGATGTTATGATGCCTAGTGAATTCGGAGGATATATTGATGTTATGATGATGTCAGATGAATCCGGAAGAGGCATTGATATTTTGATGATGCCCAGTGAATCCAGAGGATATATTAAAGTTGTGATAATATTATGTATAGTAAATTTATATGAATTTATAGGTATATGTGTGGTTTTGCCATTGTATGATTAAGTCATTGTAGGTATATAGGACATGATGCTTTCCTTGGGATGTTGTCTATAATTATCTACAATTAATCACTAGTTAAGTGGTGTGGCTCTTGTTAATACTAAATAAGTATAATATTCCAATGATTGAGTTAAGTCTAATTGGTAAGTTTTATAATGTGTAGAATTAAGGATTCACCTAGTGAATATATTTGGCTAGAATAAATGGTTATGTTATGGAATTTTTCCTAGTAAAAATAAGTTATCTTGACAACTAGTTGTCTATATAAAGTGGTTATGTTACTTGATGGTTAAAGGCCTAGAGTACTACTTTGTGGACCTTGTCTAGTTAAAATATGGTAACTAGTTGTTATGGTTGTCAAATAGCTAATGATGGTAATAGACTTAGCTTTGTTGATGGTTATTGATATTGATGTTTAGTGTGTAATGTCGTTGGTTGCTTAAATGAAGATTTAGATAACTATGATGTTAACTAGAAAATGGCGTTGGTTAATAAATAGATAAGTGTGTTATGATATTTTGCTTCTCACTATATGATGACTAGTATAATTACGATAACCAAGAATGGGTTATTTAAATAGTGGTTATGTTTTAGTAGTATATTTTGTATAGATATGGATGTTGACTATCCAATGAATCATAACTAGTTGTTATTCCATGAAGAAAGAGTATATGAGGAATTGGTTACGGTAATGGTTGGAGACCTTATGATGACTATCAAACTAGTAGCTTAGTAATATATGGTGGTTAGTTAATATAGACTATATTGAGTTTATTATGGGGTAGAGGTCTAATTGACTCTATGACTATGGGTATGATTATATTGGTATATGTTGTTTGATCTCGATAATGGATGATCATTATGGGTCTTAGCAAAGGATCATTAATGGAAGCATGGACATCGTGGTATATGTGAGTTGATTGTGTACATATATATATATATATATTCTTGATACATTGTTGAATTGATCCATTGGTGCACCCTCCGGTGGTATGGGATACCATGA
>JAPEIP010000007.1:112827987-112940615 GCA_026120095.1 Capsicum chinense | reverse complement strand
TATGTGAGTTGATTGTGTACATATATATATATATATATTCTTGATACATTGTTGAATTGATCCATTGGTGCACCCTCCGGTGGTATGGGATACCATGATTAGATCTTTAATTTGTGTTCTTTCGGATGTACCCTCCCAGTGGTATGGTATGAGATTCTATGTTAAGTTATCTTACAATATGCCTTAATGATTGAATGTGTGTTGAGTGTGGTATTTATGCGATTGTAATATATATATATGTTGCTTTATGTTACCAGATTAGTTATTCACTTTGTAAGACGGTTGTGGTACATATTAATATGAGATATTGTATATTGTTCTAGTTGGTTAGTGTTTTGATCTGTACGTTGACTTATAGTTATATCTTACTTTATATCATCTTTATATCATAATTTAACTCAGTCGGCCGATGATGCCTACTGAGTACCCATGTTTTGGTAGTCATACTACACTATTGTACCTTTTTGGTGCAGATCTGAGTACTAGTTGCCGCCATTGAATTGAGATTGTACTGCGTTCATCTTTTGAGGACAAGGTGAGCTTTTGGAGTTTGAGCCACCTATTTCCTCTCTATCTTATTTTTCTCTTTTGTATTTGAGATGAATATATAAAACTATTTAAGACTGTTTAGAATTTTAGTTGTAATTCCTATTGTTGAACATAGATGCTCTTGCATTGAAACTACCAGGTCATGGGGATTGGTATTCATATGTTGGTTGTCTTCTTTTATGTGGAACACTGTTTCTTATACTTTGTTCGTATATTTTGTCCAAGTTGGATATTTCCACAAAGGTAAATCATTGCCTTAGCTTCGGGTTACGGCGTCGGCTTACATATGGGTGGGTTTTAGTAGGTGACATCATGACTCAAAAATTAGGTCGTGACAAATTGGTATTGGAGCCTAGGTTTCACCGGTATTATTGGTACAAGAGCAAGTGTCTAGAAGAGTCCTACTTATCGAAATGTTGACATCCGTTTCCTATCTTCAGGAGGCTATAGGACATTCTTAGGAGTCCTTCTCTTCTTTCACTCATATTGTGCTAAGATTCTGAATTGGTTTGTAGGATGTTATCTTGACATTACTCTTTTGTAGATGCCCAGGACATGTGTTACAGCTATGCATGATGAGGGTCTCGATACCTAGTCTAGGGATCTTTACCCTATTTGAGGATGACCTCGAGATGTATCCCCGATTTGGGATCAGGATGGGCCTCACCAGAACCTAATTCGTGCACTTGAGCCAGAGATTCCTCCACCTCAGCCAACGATGGGTTATGGACCAGCCCAGGCTCCACCAAGTTTTATTCCCTTTTCTTTTCTTAGAGATTCTTTGGTTCAGTTTTTGGGTATTATTGAAGGTTCAGAGACTACTGGATAGGAGTTCAGCCTACAGCTATAGCTCCTGGAGTTGAGGTCCTCCTATACAAGTAATTTTTCAGTTAGTGGTCGCTCACCCAGTTGTGACCCAGCCTTCTATGTTAGCTGAGGAGTAGAAAATAATGGGTAGTTTCTTGAGGTTGGCTTTGCCTAGACTTTCAGATGCTCTTGGAGAGGATGCAGATCTTGGGTGTATTTCTATGTCCAAACACGTTATTTACCCATATTTCGACTTGTTTTGAGAATAAAAAGTATGCTAAACATATTCAATTACTTATTAAATTTTGTTTCGTGGCTAACCGATGTGATTAGAGAAACAGGGTTAATTTCCCATGGATTTGGAAGAAAATGGGATACATATCATGATGAGGCAAAGGACCATGCGGATCGAAGGCAAAAACATATGGAGATGCACGAGACTAAAGAAAAAAGAAAGGACCTGAGGGTAGACGAGATGAAAGATAGAAATGGATAAAAATACCAGTGACACGATGCGATCTCAATGTGTCGCATCAACTTGTAACATTTTGTGCCTTAGCCAGAATTTGAAGAACAATTTCCAGAACATCGACGCGATATCAATGCATCACATCGATGCATGATTTTTCTGACTTAGCAGAAATTCCATATGCAATTTCCAGTGCATCTATGTGATATTAATGTATTGCGTCGATGCTTCAAGTTTTGACACTTAGCTAAATATTGAGGAGCAACTTCAAGCGACACGACACGATGTCAACGCATCGCGTAGTGTGGTGAAAATATAGACTTAGCTTGATTTTCAAAGATGAATTCCAGTGTGACAATGCGATGTTGATGTGACGCGTTGGTTGTATCAATGTAATTTGTGACGTGTCGCATCAAGGGTGCAGATCTAATGAAATTTACCCAAGTATGATAGGAACACGTGAGCACAATTACAATTTTTTTTAGAAAGCATAGCAACGGTGGAAAAGTATAAAATTTTCTCTTTTAGGGTTCTTAATATTCTTTTGAACTTATTTACTTCAAGAATTACTTTGGGTATGATTAATTACTTATTTTAGATGTTGAATTCAAATATGAGTGGCTAAACACCTTATTTCTGGGGTTGAGGCTAAGAACATGATTACTCTTTTATATTATTATTCATAGCTTCTTTTTGGATTATCATCAGGGTTGTTCTTAATTTCTTGACCTTACTATTTTGATAAGTGGCCACCATTAGAATAAATATATATTTCTATGTGCATTCGGGAGGAGAATCGTAGGATAGAATGAAAAAATTAAGGAGAAAGTTTCTTATCCTTTTATAAAATAATGGGTTTGAATTAGCATCAAGGATAGGGATATACCTAGAAGCCTTTATTAGTTCAATTGCAAGAAGATAATTTTATGAATCTAGAAGAATTATTGTATCTCTGTGGGAGTTGTAGCCACAATATTCTATAGATAGAAGATTTGAGGTTGGAGACCAAGATCGTGGCATAAACCTTGTGAATCAACAACCCAATAACCAATTAGACTGTTATAAGAATAGAGAATTGTATAATTGTTCGGAATGCCTCAACCCTAGAATCATCATCATTATTGATTACAACAGTTGCTTGCTTAACTCTAGTCACCACTTGTCATTTCTTGTTTAGTAATTTACATTTTTATTCACAAATTTACAATCATCTTGATACTCCATAACACTTAATTCCTTGTTTTTTAAAACTTAAAGTTGATTAAATTTCTAGTTTGTTAGTCCTCGTGGGAACGATATCTGACTGCCTAAGTCTTTATATTACTTGTACGATCACGTGCACTAGCGTGTGCATTTGAGACTCAACAAATTTTTGGTCTCGTTGCCAGGGACTAGTATAATTAGTAAATTGCTTAATTTTTGACTTTTGATGATATGTTTAAGTATTAACAACTTGATTTTAGCAGCTGAATTTTTGCAGGTTTAGCTAAAAATGGGACTGTCTAGAGATAAAGAGTTGGTAGAGCCTTTTACAGAACCAGAATTGATTTTTCATCAAAGACTAAGAGCTCAACATTTTATTCAACAGGATTAAAGTGCTGAAATACAAGATCTGAATGTTTTTTATCCCAATACTCCTGTTGACCCAGATGCCAAAAATGTTCCAGCTCCGGTTATTCCATCTGTTCCTGTTCAACCAGCTGTAAGACCTATTCGTGAGATGGAAATCCTACTTACAAACTATCTGACTACCAGCATTGGAAGCCCGAGCCAGGAGGTCGATTTGAACTGAAGCAAATATGGTATAACTGTTGAATTCAGCAGGGCAATACCATGGACTTTCACATGAAGACCCTCAGTAGCACCTACAGACCTTCCTGGAAATATGTTATATGTACATTCCTGAAGGAGTAAATACTGATTATGTTAGATTGACACTCTTCACTTTTTCTCTAATAGGGGAAGCAAAGAAGTGGTTACATGCTGAATCACCATATTCCATCACTTCATGGGAAGATTGCACACAAAAGTTGCTTATTCAATTCTTCCCATCGCAGAAGACTGCACATTTGAGGAGTGAGACTTGAGTTTCAGACAAAAAGATGGAGAAAATCTCTACAAAGCTTGGGAGAGATTTAAAGGCATGCTCAGAAATTGTCCTCATCACCATCAATTGAATGATTTCTTGGTTCACACATTTATAGAAGGCCTTGAGTCGAATACAAAGATTCTCTCAGATTCAGCAATAGGAGGCCAAGCTTTGGAGAAAACTTATGAAGAATTGTATACATTGTTGAATTGAATTTCACAAAGGAATCCTGATTGGCATGCATACTCAAGAAGTGCTCCAAAGAAGGTTGCAGGGGTATTTGGGGTAGATCAGTTTACTACATTACAAGCATAGATTGCAGCAATGCAAAATCATATGACTACCAGTAAAACCAAACCCACAACTAGCTCAGAATAATCAGGTGACCGCTCAGAATAACAATATGGAGGAATTGATTAAGCAGTTTATGGATTAATAGGCACAATTTATAGCGAACATAAAGACTCAGCAGGCACAGTTTGCAACTGAGATGAAGAGTCACAATTGCTTACAAGAAATTTAGAGTTGCAGTTGGGTCAAATTGTAGGATCATAGAATACAAGGCCATAACAAACATTACCTAGCAAAACATAGGCCAATCCAAAGCAGGTGAATGCGGTTACAACAAGGAGTGGGTTGCAAACTAAGGAAATGGTTTAGGAGTAGGATAATCCCACATTTATTGATGACAGTTCTAAAGATGATGCAGAAAATAAGTCATGTAAAAAGCCGCAAGTGAGGAAATTCTTGTGGGCAAGAAGATTGTCCCCTTGACCTTTCCTCAAAGGGAAAGAAATCATCAAGAAGAATCAAGTT
The DNA here is from genome assembly GCA_026120095.1 of Capsicum chinense. NCBI lineage: Eukaryota > Viridiplantae > Streptophyta > Magnoliopsida > Solanales > Solanaceae > Capsicum > Capsicum chinense. The sequence continues at coordinate 112,935,885 of JAPEIP010000007.1, read as the reverse complement.
ATAAGAAGTTCCTAGATCTTCTGAAGTAGGTTCAAGTAAACCTTCCTCTTATTGACATTCTGCAAGTGTTCCAAAATATGTGAAATATTTGAAGGATATAGTTACCAATAAGAACCGGTTGATCGAGTATGCTACAGTTTCACTTATGCAAGAGTGTACATCCAAAATTAAAAATAAACTGTTTATGAAGTTGAAGGATCCAGGTAGTTTCACCTTGCGGATTACCATTGGACAGACTATTTGTGCATGTGGATTGTGTGACTTGGGAGCTAGCATAAATCTAATGCCAACATCATAGTATCGAAAGATGGGTCTTGGGAGTCCCAAACCTATGACTATTATTTTTCTGTTGGAGGATAAGTCCCTTGCTAGTACATATGGTATTATTAAAGATGTTTCGATGCAAGTAGATCTTTAATATTTTTGATGGATTTTGTAGTTCTTGACTTTGAGGCTTATTCTGTTGTTCTATTTATTTTGGGACTACCTTTCTTAGTAACAGGACAATCACTCATTGATGTAGCAGCTAGAAAAATAATGATGCGAGCACATGATAAGGTAGAAGTTTTTGATATGTACAAAGCATTAAAACTGCCATCCATCTATGAGGAGTTGTCTTTTATATCAATTATTGATCTTTCTTTGGATTGGCATTTATTATTTTTTAATGATCCATTAGAGAGAGATTTCATGGGTCATGATTTGTATGGAGACGTGGAAGCATTGGAATTGGTCCAGGTTATGAATTGGCCAGTGGTTGAGACAAAAAAAGTGTCGTTCGAGCCTTTGAATAGTCTAATTGGTCCATCGACCAAGACCTCAGTTGAAAAAGCTCCTAACTTGGATCTTAAAGTTCTCCCTCCTCATTTACAATATGTTTTTTTGTGATCAAGATACTTTGCCTGTTATTTTGTCTGCATGATTATTAGATGCACAGGTAAAAAAAGCTATAACAGTTCTAAAGAGGAGAAGGAAGGCGATTGGTTGGTAGATGCTCGATATTAAAGGAATCAATCCAGCATTTTGCATGTATAACATCTACATGGAAGAGGTTTATAGACCTAGAGTGCAGTAACAATGAAGGTTGAATCTTGTGATGAAGGAGGAGGTCAGAAAATAAATAATTAAGTAGTTAGATAGTGGTATTGTCTACCCAATTTCCGATAGCAAATAGGTGAGTCTGAAGAAAGGAATGACTAGTGACCAATTAAGATAATAATTTGATTCCCACACATACGATGACTAGTTGGAGGATCTGTATTGATTATCGAGTGTCAAATAAAGCAACTCATAAAGATCACTATCTAATTCCCTTCATTGACCAAATTCTAGATAGATTGGCGGGGCAAGAGTATTACTATTTTTTGGATGGGTACTCTAGCTACAATCAGATAAGCATAGCACCGGAAGACCAAGAGAAGACGACTTTTACTTATCCATATGGTACATATACATTCAAATGCATTCCCTTCGGCTTATACAATGTACCTACTACATTTCAGAGATGTATAGTGGCGATTTTCTCAGACATGGTGGAAGAATTTGTGGAGGTATTCATGGATGATTTCTCTATGTATGGTAATTCTTTTGATAAATGCTTGTAGAATCTTGATAGAATCCTAGCTCGATGTGAATAAATAAACTTGGTGCTGAATTGGGAAAACTACTACTTTATGGTTAAGTAAGGAATTGTCCTAGGCTATAAAATGTCATGCAAAGGACTCGAAGTGGACAAGGCAATGGTTGAAGTGATTGAAAAGTTGCCTCATCCAGTCACAGTCAAAGGAGTGTGGAGTTTTTAGGATATGTAGGGTTCTATAGACGATTCATTTAAGATTTCTCAAATATTGCAAGCCCCATGTGCAAATTTTTAAAGAAAAAAGCCAAGTTTGAGTTTGGGCCTGATTGCCAGGAAGCTTTTGAAAATCTTAAGAAGAAGTTGACTGAAGCACTTATTTTGATCGCACCAGAATGGGAGTTACCTTTTGAGCTGATATGTGATGCTAGTGAAATTACTATTGGAGTGGTTTTAGGTCAGAGAAGAGATAAGGTATTTTTCTCAATCTTCTGTGCTAGTAAAGTGTTGAATAATGCTCAAGTTAACTATACGATTACAGAGAAAGAGATATTAGTCGTAGTGTACATATTTTACAATTTTAGATCTTCTTAGTTGGCACTAAGGTCATTGTTTATATTGACCATGCTGCTATTAAGTATGTTGTGAACAAAAAGGATGTGAAGCCACGACTGATTTGGTGGATTCTGCTACTACAAAAATTCGATCTTGAGGTGCGAGATAAAAAGGGAGTTAAAAATCAAGTTGCTGATCACTTGTCACGGCAAGAAAATTGAGACCATATTATTGATGACTCCCTTAGTATTAAGGAAGAGTTTCCTGATGAGAAGTTGTTGTTTTTAGATGTAGTTGATTTCCCATGGTATGCTGATATTGTGAACTTGATATCTTGTGAGGTGTACCCTCCTAATGCCACCATACAACAAAGAAAGAAATTACTCTATGATTCTCATACCTATATTTGAGATGTACTGTATCTCTTTAAGTAGGGTCCAGATGGATTCATTCGTAGGTGTGTCCCACAGGCTAAATTTTCAAAAGTACTATAAGATTTCCACTCATCTCCCTATGGTGGACATCATGGAGGTGAGAGGACTGCGAGAAAAGTATTGCTGTCAGGTTTTTTCTTGCCTACGTTATTTAGAAATGCAGTTGCCTTTTTAAAGATTTGTCATCAATGTCAAAGGTTGGGTACCATATCTAGGCATCATGAGATGCCCCTCAATATTATTTTAGAAGTTGAAGTCTTTAATGATTGAGGGATTGATTTCATGGGCCCATTCCCACCTTTAAAAGAAAATATGTACATTCTTGTAGTGGTGGACTATGTCTCGAAATGGGTGGAAGTTATGGCGAGTCCTACTAATGATGCAGGAGTGGTGCTAAAATTTGTGAAAAATAACATATTTTCTAGATTTGGTACACCAAGAGTAATAATCAGTGACGGAGGTATGCATTTCATTAACACTTGGTTCAAAAATATTCTTGCTAAATATGGTGTTAGGCACAAGGTTTCCACTGCATACCACACCCTAACGAGTGGATAGGTTGAGGTGTCATCAGGAGATTAAGCAAATACTTCAGAAGATCATGAATGGGCAAAGAAAATATTGGGCGAAGAAGCTAGATAGTGCACTCTAGGCCTATATCACTTAGTGTATAGTAAAGCCTTTCATCTTCCTGTGGAGTTGGAACACCAAGCATATTGGGCTGTAAAGAGGCTAAATTTTGAGATGAAGGCTGTGGGAGAGAAACAGTTACTACAGCTAAATGAGCTTGATAAGTTTATGCTCCATGCCTATGAAAATTCTAAGCTATACAAGGAGAAGACCAAAATATGGCCTGACAAGCAAATTCAAGATAGTGTATTTGAACCCGGATGACTTGTTTTGTTGTTCAATTCATGGCTTAAGTTGTTTTCGAGAAAATTACTGTCGAAATGGTCTGGACTTTTTAAGGTGGTGCGTATGACGCCTCATAGAGTTGTGGATTTGTGGAATAAATAGAAAGTGGAGAATTGTTTGGTAAATGGATATTGTGTAAAGCACTATTGGGCGGATCATCCAGATAAGCACAAGAAATCTATCACTTTTGTTGAGGAGTAATGCAGCTAAGTCGTTCCGCGATGTAAAATAAAGAACTATGTGGGAGGCAACCCACAAATGTAATATAATAGGTATTTTAATTTTTATTAGTTAAAGAATAAAAAATGAGTCGTTCCACGACCAAAAATACGGCACTTCGTGGGAGGCAAACCACTTTTGGTTACATAATTTTGTTGATTTTGATTGAAGTGCAAGAATGATAAATTAGGTAGAGATAAAAAAGATTGTGAATATGGGCCATTGAGTAAGTAAATAGCTAATAAGTGGTGGAAAAGGTAAAGAGGTAAGAAAAGATGCTTAAAAATCTAAGAAATTTGGCCTTAGAAAAATTTTTGGATGCAATTTCCAGAGGATTGATGCTATCTTGGCGCGTCACTTTGATGGGCATAAATTCCACACTTAGAAAATTTTTTGAAGGCTATTTCCAGAGAATCGACGCAATTCTAACGCATCGCGTCAGTCTGTCGACTCATTAATTATCACGCTGCATCGGTTTTAATGTAGGCAACACTTAGATGAAATATTTGATGTAAAATCTAGAGAACCAATGCAAACTTGATGCGTCTCGTTGATTATTCAGCGCGATATAAAATGCATCACGTCAACTCTCATTTTTGGGTCAACTCTATAAATACCACATCAACCCATTTCACTCCTAACCTAACCCTAGCCCCGTAGCCGCCCTATTTTTCTCCTTGATTTTCTTCTTCAAGTTAATAAGGTAAGTCCTATATTACTTTTATTAATGACTCATAATTAATTTACATGGTAAATAATAAATAATGCTTGGAAGGCTAAATAAATAATAATTAAGGGCATGATTTTGTTATTAATTGTGGACTTGAGATTACAAATGGTATATTCAAGTGAATTAGTGACAATAACTGTACAGGTTGGGAAAAGATTAAATTGTTTAGGGGCTTGCGTGAGTTGAAATAATGAGTGATACTTGTAAACTTAATTGGGGTTGTTGATTAAAAGCGATGTAGGATCCTGTGCGATGATAGGTTCCTCTGTTATGTTGATTTGCTGAGTTCCCACATGTGATGTTTGATTCTGGATTTTGTTTGTTAAAGGGATGTTGATGTCTAATATACGATGGAAACTAAGTGTGGGGTGGATCTTGATCTAACACCATTTTAGTGTTAGCCATAATTTATTGAATTGAGTAAATTTAACCGTGGTTTAGGCTAGAACACATTGATTGCATGTTTGCACTAGAATTGAAGAGTCATAATGTGTAATGAAGGGATATACGTCCGTAGAATAAGTTGTTTAGCTTTTAAGCCATGTATTGAAAATGTGCAACTACGAGATGTCTCTGTGTGTTAATGTTAGATAACTGATTGTTAGACTTATAAAATAAATAGGGGAATTTTGAGTACCTTGATTCACTAGTTTATAAACCTGTTCTAGTAATTAAGTGTGGGGTGAATTCCATACTTAATGGCTACTAGTTTGTAAGGTTATTGTTTGATGAAGTTTTGGGCTGATATGCTAAATAGGTAACATATCTAGCAAGGGAAAGAATACAACTAGGACATCTAGGTCTATACATAAGAGGAGAAGACAAGCTGATAGAGTACCAGCAGCTCCGCATATTCCTAGGGGGCATCACAGGTTCAGAACAAAAGCTATAACAGAAACGGGTAAAAAATGGTACTCGCATCACAAGGAATCAAAATATTCTACTAACCAGTTTATCAATCGGAGGACCTTGATAACTGAGTATCCTTCAATGGTGAAAAAGATAGAGGGCCTGCATATGAGTTTTCTATTTGAGCATCCAGGAGAATACAATTTAAGCCTGAAAAGGGAATTTTATACCAATTGGAACCCATGAGAGTCGGAATCGAGATGCGGGGTCAGACAATTACTTTCATGGCAGATACTATTAATGAGTTGTTAGGTGCACATGCACCCTATGCTGATCCTGAGCCTCTGAAGAGGATAATAGTCAAACCCTCATATTAGCATATATGTTACCTTCTGTGTGGCACTTGACCTATGGCGAGGTGGATTCACCACAAAGTGGGAGGTACATATGCTTCACTTCCATTTGCTTATCTGAATAGAGAGACCCATTTATGGGATAGAATCATTTATGCATATCAGATTCATGGGACGCATATTATAGAGGTTACCCATGATAGAGTATGTCTAATTTATGCCTTAATGCGTAATGATGTGGACGTCAATGTGGGTGCCATTATTTTTTCCGCAATGAGGAAGGCCAGATTTTTAGGGGGCATTGATATGGGTTTTGTGGATTGTTGACTAGATATTTGAGGCAACATGGGGTGCCTGAAGAAAATACAGACTATTTACCGCTTGTGGGTGATAGACCACTTGACATTTCACTCACCAAAGAGCCAGCTCCTTATGGGATAAATCGGACTATGCCCGAGCATTAAGCTCAGAATGACAAAGTCATGGCTAGGATGTATGGGTTTACTAGTTTACTGCTGAGGGCTTTAGGATGAGCAGTCACCCAATAGGAAATTCATGCAGTAGAGCTGGACTATCCATTAGGGAGTCATGCCAAGACCATATTGCGTATAGGTGATGATTTTAATAAGCTCGTGGATGATGATATCCCTATAGATGTGGAGAGACACATGGCATACTTTGATGATGAGTCTGAGGAAGAGGATTAGTCTGAAGATGATGATGACTCAGGTGATGATTTTGGTGATGGCAATGATACTGAGGTTGATGATGTGTTGTCCATGGTGTCATTTGATTGAGCAGGGAGTACCAAGCCACCATGCCTTATTGCTAGCAGTCGGATAGTGTTCGTCTTAAGTGTGGGGTGGTTGGTCTTTACTTCATCTTCATCTTCATCTCTTTTATTTACCCATGATGTGTGGTTGAGTTGGTTGAATGAACAATTATTTTTTTATCTTTTTAGTGAAATTGTATGTTGACATGTATTGCCCTTTTTGGCTCAATTTTATTTTTTGTTTATGTTACTTAGTATTTTAGTTTTACCCTTTGTAGTACAATCTCAGATTACTGTAATTATGTGCAATATGTGCCCTTTTTGGCAAATTTCGTTATGCAATCCTCTTTAGTTAGTGCACTCCCCTATTATTGATGGATGACGATCGTCTTAAGGGGAGTGCATCGTTAGAAGCCGAGAAAGTAGTAAGATCCCGATTGCAACCTTTGAGAAATGTTACTGTTGGGAACTTTTTTTTTAAATATGAAATCTGAATAGGTGTAGTTGATTTGATTGGCTTAATCATTGAATTTGATAAAGTGCAAAAATCAAAGACCTTAAGAATCCAACTTGATTCTTAGCATGCACGGAGTGTGTGATTGATTGTTTATATTTTGCATGTATGGGAATGACTAGAACTTGCCCGGTGTATTTGCAAAATAAAGGCTGTTGGGAGTAGGAAGTGATTTAGGCATTTCTTTGTTAACGTAATTTTAAAGACTTTATTTTTCTACACTTATATTCATAGTCAGCCCCGTTGTGCCTATAGCTAAATTTCTTTGGTAGCCTCATATGTAGATGAATTCTTTTTTTATAAGACCTTAACTTGATCCATATTTCCTAAGCACTTTAATTAAATAATGGAATAAGGAGGAATGTGAAGAGCAAAATAAGGAAAAAGGTGAAAGTGAAGCTCTAAGAAAAGTAATTTGTGCATTTAAATCAGAAGGTTAGGAGTTAGAAAATAATTTATGATTAAAATTTCAGTTACTGTTACCCAATTATTGTGTTACAATGAACCTGTTTTGGCCCTGGTCCATAAGGACAATATGTATCTCAATTAAGGAAAATTACTTAGGTTGAGGGTGTCTATTATAGGGCTGCGTAATGAGAATAGGGATGTGAAGAAAATCTAAAACATAAAAGAAAAGACTCCTACCAAAGTGTATTGATGTGCTTAGAAAGAGACGGGTGAAACAAGGGATGTGTAAAGATAATGAGCTAAAACAGTTTGGTTGAAAAGAGTATGATTTTAATTGAAGGTAATTATGTATTAAAGTTCTTAGGAAGATTAGTCACAATTTCCAAAATAGTTCCTATCCGTTCCCTTAGCCTGCATTACAACCATGAAAAGACCTATTTGATCCTACATTTCAACACCTGAATATTAGTAGAGTAATACACTAAGGGAAAGCGTATGGTTCATCTCGTTATATGTCTGAATTCTTTGTTGAGAGCAAGTGTTTGAATTTTAATATTCCTATTCTGATTAAGATTGTTAAAGTGTGAGTGATATGGGAAAACTTTCTTTCTATGAGGGTGCATACGGATGAAAGTCTGGATTACTTATTGAATGCCTGATTTCATACTTATATTATGTTTGCTAATAAATTGAATGCCACTATTAGGACAATAAAGTGTGAAGTTTATATGTGCGCAACACTAGCATGATTCTTAGGTTGTGATTAAAAGGTTTGATGAATGTGCTGCCTAATGTTGTTCGAGGACAAACAAGGTTTTAAGTATGGGGTGGTGAAGTTAGGCATATTTATATGTCCAAACACCGCTATTTACCCATATTTGGACTTATTTTGAGAATAAAAAGTATACTAAATATACTGAATTGCTAGTTAAATTGTGTTTTATGGCTAACCGATGTGATTAGAAAAACAGGGTTGATTTCCCATGGATTTGGAAGAAAATGGGATAAATATCATGATGAGGCAAAGGACCATGCAGATCAAAGGCAAAAACATATCGAGATGCATGAGAGTATAAAAAAAAGAAAGGAGTTGAGGGTAGACAAGATAAAAGAAAGAAACTGGAGAAAAATACCAGTGAGACGACACAATCTCAATATGTCGTGTCAACTTGTAACATTTTAAGCCTTAGATAGAATTTGAAGAACAATTTCCAGTACATCGGGGCGATGTCAATGCATCGTATCAATGTGTGATTTTTGTGACAGCATAAATTCCATATGCAATTTCCAGTGCATCGACGCGATATCAATGCATCTCATCAATGCTTCAGGTTTAGACATTTAGCTGAATATTGAGAAGCAACTTCCAGAGACACAACGCAATGTCAACGTATTGCATCGTGTGGTGAAAAATGGACATTGCTTGATTTTTAAAGATGAATTCCAGTGTGACAATGCAATGTTGACCTGATGCATTGGTTGTGTCAATGCTATATGTGATGCGTCACGTTAAGGGTGCAGATCTGGTGAAATTTTCCCAAGTATAAAAGGAACACGTGTGCAAAATTATATTTTTTTTTTTGGAAATTATAACAGCGGCAAAAAAGCATAAAATTTTCTCTTTTAGGGTTCTTAATATTTCTTTTAAACTTCTTTACTTCAAGAATTATTTTGGGTATGGTTAATTACTTATTTTGGATGTGGAATTCAAATATGATTGGCTAAACACCCTATTTCTGGGGTTGAGGCTAAGAACATGATTACTCTTTTATATTCTTATTCATAGTTTCTTTTTGAATTATCATCTGGGTTGTTCTTAATTTCTTGAGCTTACTATTTTGATGAGTGGCCACCATTAGAATAATTTTATATTTCTATGTATATCTAGGAGGAGAATCGTAGGATAGAATGAAGAAATTAAGGAGCAAGATTCTAATCCTTTTATAAAATAAGGGGTTTGAATTAGCATCTAGGATAGGGATATACCTAGAAGCCTTGCTTGGTTCAATTGTAAGAAGATAATTTTATGAATCTAGAAGAATTGTTGTATCTCTGGGGGAGTTGTAGCTACAATATTCAGTAGATAGAAGATTTAAGGTTGGGAGACAAGATTGTGGCATAAACCTTGCGAATCAACAAATCAATAACCAATTAGACTGTGATAAGAATAGAGAATTGTATAATTGTTTGAAATGCCTCAACTTTGGAATCATCATCATTATTGATTACAAGCATTGCTTGATTTGCTCTAGTCACCACTTGTTATTTCTTGCATAGTATTTTACATTTTTATTCACAAATTTACAATCATCTTGATACTTCATAACACTTAATACCGAGTTTTCTAAAACTAAAAGTTTATTAAATCTCTACTTTCTTAGTCCTTGTGTGAATGATATCTGACTGCCTAAGTCTTTATACTACTTGTACGATCACGTGCACTTGCGTATACATTTGTCACGTAACAGATGCATTTGTGTTTCTGATTGTTTATGAGGATAGGCTTCATGGATTAGGCCTTATTGAGACTCCTAGTGTGGATTACACCATATTTTAGCTGGACTTGTCTGCTCAATGCTGGTGGAGAGGTTTTATGAGTTCTAGGCTAGAGGGATCTTTTCCCCTTTTATGTACTCAATTCTCTGAGATGTTCTTGGAGAAGTATATGCCATGCAGCCTTAGGGATTATTTGAGAGATCAGTTCTCTAGATTGGAGTAGGGTTCTATGATAGTCGCTAAGTATGAGGCTCATTTCCATGAGTTTTCAAGACATGCGACTTCTATCTTGGATAGTGAGTATGAGAGAGTTTGTTGCTTTGTGAGGAGATTGAGACTTCCTATTCTGATGGCTACTCAGAGTTTAGTTATCACGGGTAGGACTTTTACTGAGGTCTTTGATCATGCTAGAGTGATGGAGGACATGCATCATAAGAGCCCTGATAAGAGTCCCAAGTATCAGGGTAGATTTGTGGGAGTCATAGTAGTTCCTAATTCACAGGTGGTACTTTTTTTATTGGATATCCTCTATGTCCATCTTTTCATCCTTAGAGTCAAACTAGTCGACCAGTTTAGGCAGCTTTTCAGACTACTAGTGGAGGTTAGTTTGGTACTACTGGTCACCCTAAATAAGGGCGGTGATTATTCTTTGAGAGGTTTATCTACAAGTCATGTTAGGCGTTGTAGTTGCTCTAGTTAAATCGAATCTGTGATTTTGGTTCTAGTTATTATTTTTGTTCTACTTATAGGCTTCTTGATAATTTTTGTGGGATTCCTTTAGTTGTAGGGCGATGGTTGATTCAGCCCAGGATGTTACTCCTATTAGGGCAGTTTATCCCTCAGGTAGAGGTAGATCGCAATGTCATAGGGGTGGTTACTAGGGTGCTCGAAGTGGTACTTAGGAAGACAGGACAAGAGGTCGGTCAGGTGCTTAGCCAAGTGGTGGGCGTGGTCAGTTATATGCAGTACCTACTAGACCCAAGGCTGATACTTCAGATGTTGTTATGAGAGGTGTGATTTTGGTGTGCCATAACTTAGCTCTTGCTTTTTTTGATCCTGAATCCACTTATTCTTATATATCTGCTTATTATGCACCACTATTAGACCTGACTAGTGATTTATTATTTGTTCCTTTGAGTGTATCTACTCCCATGGGTGATTCTTTAGTAGTAGATTGAGTATTTCAATCATATGTCAGTACAATTAGTGATGTTCATACTTATGTTGATCTTATTATTTTGGATATGTTGTATTTCAATATAATTCTGGGCATGGACTGGTTATCCTACTATCATGCGGTCATTGATTATTTTACCAAGACTGTTACATTAGCCATGCCTAGCATACCCCTAGTCGTGTGGCAGAGAGTGGTTAGCCATAAGCCGTTGGGGATTATTTCTTATGTTTGTGCTAGAAGGCTTATATCGAGGGGTTATAAGTCTTATCTTATATATGTATGTGTTACTCGTGAAGAAAGTCCGTTGCTTGACTCTATTCCTATTGTGTATGAGTTTCCTAATGTGTTTTCTACCTTTTATTCCCCTTGATCGGGAGGTTGAGTTTGCTATTAACTTTGAGTCTGACACCTAACCTATTTTTATGGCACCTTACTATATGGCTCCTGCTGAGCTAAAAATGCTGAACTCTCAGCTCCAGGATCATCATGGTAAGGGTTTTATTAGACTGAGTGTGTCCATGTGGAAAGCTCCTATTTTTTTTGTAAAGAAGGAAGATAGTTTGATGTGTATGTGTATTGCTTCTTGGTAGCTTAATAAAGTGACGGTGAAGAAACATTATCCTATGCCTCTCATTGATGATTTGTTCAACTAGCTTTAGGGTGCAATCATGTTTTCTAAGATAGATTTGAGGTTAGGTTATCATAAGTTGAGGATTCGGGCTGAGGATATCCCTAAGACAGCCTTTAGAACCCGTTATGGTTATTATGGGTTTTTGGTGATGTCTTTTGGGATGACTGATTCCCCAGTCACATTCATGGATTTGATGAATTATGTGTTCAGTGCCTATCTATATTCCTTTATTAGTGTGTTCATTGATGATATTCTTATGTATTCGAGAAGTAGTAAAGAGCACATACGACATTTAAAAGTCGTGCTCCAGACGCTAAGAGATCATGTGAATTTTGCCAAGATTTTCAAGTTTAAGTTTTAGCTTGAGTCAGTGTCTTTTCTTGGACATGTTGTGTCCAAAGAGGGCATTATGGTAAGCCCAACCAAGATTTTGGCGATTTGTGATTGAGCTAAGCCTATGTCTTTGAATGAGGTTCACAGTTTTATTAGTTTGGCCAGTTATTATAGGCATTTTTTTGAGAGCTTTACTAATGTTTTAGCCCCTACAACTAGATTGAGTTAGAAGGAATTGACCTTTTCTATGGTCCGAGGAGTGTGATCTGAACTTTGGAAAGCTTAAGAATTGTCTTACTTCAGCTCCAGTGTTAGCTCTTCCAGTTAAGGGTGAGGGATTCACTGTGTTTTGTAATGCTTCTGGTGTTGGTTTTGGTTGTGTTTTGTTGCAGCAGGGTCATGTTATTGATTATACTTCTAGACAGTTTAAGGTGCATGAGTACAACTTCTGCACTCATAACTTTGAGTTGGCGGTGGTAGTTTTTGCGCTCAAGATTTGTAGGCATTATTTGTATGGTGTGCATTTTGATATTTTCACCGATGATCATAGCCTTCATTATCTTATGACCCAGCAAGAGCTTAATACTCGCCAGCACAGATGGATGGTGTTATTAAAGGACTATGATATTTCTATCTTGTATCATCCGGGTTAGGAGAATGTGGTAGCTGATACCTTGAGTATCAAGGAAAAGTATGGGTAGCTTGGCTTGTATTTCTATTTCTTCTAGGCCTATGGCATGAGGTATTTAGTCCTTAGTAAATTTAATAGTTTCCCTTGATATTTTAGATTCTACTAGGATTTTTGCTTGTGTGGAGGCTAGGTCATCCTTATTTGAGAAGATTTATGACGTTCAGTATGAGAATAGTAAGTTGTGTTATCTTTGTAATCAGGTCATAAGTGGTCAGTGTAGGAGACACACTGTTTATTCCAAGGGTATATTAAGGTTTCAGGTCGCATTTGTGTTCCCTAGCTTGATGACTTGATTTTTTTGATTTTTCATAAGGCTCACAGCTTTAAATATTCTATTCATCCTAGTACAACTAAGATGTATAGAGATTTGAGGTAGCATTACTAGTGCGACAGGATGAAGAGAGATATGGCAGACTTTGTAACTCGTTGCCTATGTTATATGTAGGTTAAGGCCAAGCATCATTGTCCACGTAGGTTAACTTAGAAATTGCCCATTCTTAGGAAGAAGTGGGATCAGATTACTATGGACTTTATTAGTGGTTTACCTTGTACTTCCCATAGTCTTGACAGTATTTAGGTTACTGTGGATCGTTTGACTAAGTTGGCACATTTTATCTCAATTTAGATGACCTTCAGTGTTGAGAGATTAGCCCATATTTATGTTCGAGAGATTGTTTGTTTGCATGAAGTTCTTATTTCTATCATATCTTTCCATGGTTTTGTATTTACTTTAAGATTTTGGAGTGTTTTAAGAGTAGTTAGGTACTCAAGTGGATTTGAGTATAGCTTTTCATCTATAAATAGATGGCCAATTCGAGCGAACTGTCAGGGGCTTAAGGATATGCTCCAATTTTGTGTTATGTATTTTGGAGGGCAGTGGGATCAGTACTTAGCATTGGTGGAGTTTTCTTATAACAACAACTATAATTCGAGTATTGAGATGGATCCTTGTGAGGCTTTGTATTATAGGAGATATCCATCTCCGATAGGATGGTTTGAGACTTCTAATTTTAGACCTTGTGGTACAAATTTAGTTCAGGACTCATTGCATAGAGTCAGGGTGATTCAAGATAGATGATTCCTTGAGTCCCAATCTAGTATGTATGGGTAGCTTGTCTTGTATTTCTATTTCTCATAAGCCTATGAAATGGGACATGTCCTTAATCAATTTGATGGTTTACCTTGATATTTCAAATCTTACTAGGATTTTGGCTTGTATGGAGGCGAGGTCCTCCTTATTTGAGAAGATTTGTGACCTTCAGTATGAGGATAGTAAGTTGTGTTATCTCTGTGATCAGGTGATAAGTAGTGATTTTGGGAGGCACACTATTTATTCTGAGGGTATATTAAGGTTTTAGGATCATATTTGTGTTCCCCAGCTTGATGACTTAATTCAGTCAATTCCTCATGAGGCTCACAGCTTTAGATATTCCATTCATCCTGGTATAGCCAAGATGTATAGATATTTAAGGCAGCATTACTGGTGGGATGAGATGAAGAGAGATATGGCAGACTTTATAGCTCGTTGCCTATGTTGTTAGTAGGTTAAGGCTGAGCATCAGTGTCTAGGTAGGTTGACTTAAAGATTGCCCATTCTTGAGTGGAAGTGGGAGCGGATTACTATGGACTTTATTAGTGGTTTACCTTGTACTCCCCATGATCTTTATGGTATTTGGGTAACTATGGATCATTTGACTAAGTTGGCATATTTTATTTCCATTTAGATGACCTTCATTGTTGAGAGATTAGTCCATATTTATGTTTGAGAGATTGTTCGCTTGCTTAGAGTTCCTATTTGCATCATATCTGACCATGGTTTCATATTTAGTTTGAGATTTTAGAGAGTGTTTTAGGGGTAGTTGGGTACTCGAGTGGATTTGAGTACAGCTTTTCATCTACAAATAGATGGCCAGTTCGAGCAGACAATTCAGGGGCTCGAGGATATGCTCTGAGCTCATGTTATGGATTTTGGATATCTATAGGATCAACACTTAGCATTGGTGGAGTTTTGTTACAACAAAAAATATAATTCGAGTATTTAGATAGTTCCTTATGTGGCTTTGTATGGTAAAAGATGTCCATCTCTAATAGGATAGTTTGAGACTTCAGAGGTTAGACCTTGTGGTACGGATTCAGTTCAGGACTCATTGCATAGAGTTTGGGTGATTCAAGATAGGCTGAGACCAACCTAGAGTAGGCAAAAGGCCTATGTCGACCATAGACTCCGTGCCTTGAGATTCGGTATTAGTGATCATATATTCCTTCATGTGTTTGCTTTAAGGGGTGTGATGAGATTCAGAAGGAAGGGTAAGGTCAACCCTCATTATATTGGTCCTTTTAAAATTCTCTACGAAGTTGGTGAGGTGGCTTATAAGTTAGCCTTTCCCCCAGCTTTTGCGGTTGTCAATCTGATTTTCCATATGTCGATATTGTAGAAGTATATTCCTAATCCGTCTCATATACTTTGGTGGGACAATATTCTATTAAATAGGTAGCTGGCCTTTATGGAGGAGCCTATGCTTATTTTTGCTAGTGATGTGAGACAGTTACGTACAAGAGAAATTCCTGTGGTTAAGGTTCAGTGGAGGCACTTCCCAGTAGTGGAGGCTACTTAGGATATTGATAGTGAGATTTAGGCCCAATATCCTCATTTGTTTAAGACTTTAGGTATTTTCTTCATCTATAACTTTCAAGGATGAACGCTCTGTAGTAATAGATGTTGAAATGACCTTTTAGGTCATTTTCTAGGATTCCTGCTCACTTTCACCATTAAATCTTTCCCATAACTTCCGCATGTCATTTATGATTTGCTGGAACCGATAGTTCAATTACCCAATGGTTCGTTTGGATGTTAGAACTATTTCCTTATTTAGAAGTCTTCATTGGTTCCAAAGGGACATTGAGATGAAACTTCAAGAAAATGATATCAAATGGAAAATTTGACTTCGCCAACGCATTTGGAAAATCGAAATCTATATGGTTACATATCT
Organism: Capsicum chinense; assembly: GCA_026120095.1. Taxonomy (NCBI): domain Eukaryota; kingdom Viridiplantae; phylum Streptophyta; class Magnoliopsida; order Solanales; family Solanaceae; genus Capsicum; species Capsicum chinense. Next base: position 112,920,242 of record JAPEIP010000007.1, on the reverse strand, counting down.
AATTTTCTCATATCGGACTCTAGATGCATTCTGAGGCCCTGGCCAAAACTAGGAAATTGATTCCAAGTTTCATCCATAGTCTCGTACCTGAGGTTCCATGATAGAGTAAGGATAGGGTGCAATCACGATGGCTGCGATTGCGGTCTAACGCATATGGGTGATCTCTCCTCCTGAGGTCTAGAAGGGTCTATTTAAAAGACTTTTTTGGCCAAAATTTGGTCATTTCCTCCATTTTTTTGAGTCGCTAAACCCAAATAGGGTGTAAAATCCTTAAAGTGTGTGTTGGGTATTTATTAGGAGCTTGAAGAGTTTATGTTTTCGCGACTAGCATCAAATCTAAAGTATGAATCCTTTAATATTTGGTGTTGAATTCTTGTTTATTAGAACCAAGACCCCTAATGACTTGACGCTTGATTTTGGCCCCAAATATGGTTGTTTTGCTCAAATTTCTTGAGGGTTATAACTCCCTAATGATATTCGAACAATGGATTGGTCTCAGTAACTTGTTTTCCATATATGGGACACACTTGAGGGTTTTTGGTGACATTTTGGACCCAAAGCTCAATTGGTGTGATATGGGTGTTGTTTGTCTCGTAATAATTCATATATTATGTTGTTGATAGCTTGCTTATGGAATAAGCTTCAAGGAAAGAGAAAGCAAAGATTGTTGGTTCATGAGCTATTTGGACTCAAGGTAGGTTAGGCTTACTTGTGTTAGATTGAGCTTTATTGTAATATAAATTGTGATATCTTTATAAGATTGGGCAGGGTTTTAGGTGTTGAAATGGTAGATGATATTGCTTAAGATTAGTTGAACACTTAGGCTATTGAATTTGTAAAGTGTGGTACTTGACCTATTGCCTTGATCCTTGGTTAGTTAGACTGGTAATCTCATGAATATCATGAGAATACTCTAGTTGCTCTAGTAATGAGAGTGACCTTATTCACTCACCTTAAAGGTATGTTGACCTAGATATGCTTAGTTATGCAATGACTATTGGTTCTTGTGGTAACTTAGGAGTAATCCTTGAAGAATTATCCCATAGAACTATTGTGGATTGGTAAGCCCTTAAGGCATGATTTAGATAACTTTGCCTAATTCTGGGTAAAAGTTAGAGTTGTGGAAGAGAACTTATGGGGATTATTAGAAGTGGCACTTGTCCCACCTTAATCTTGAAACTATGTAGCTTCTTAGTTACCTAGATAGGTGTTGAACGCCTAGTTTATGATTTAGTGATATAATTGATAAACACAGTAAGTGATTAATGTATGTTGTCGATGTTCACATAATGTGTATACTTGATTGATTATATCATGATTTGGATAGCATGGAAAATCTTTTTAATTGAATCTATGATGATGCTATCACTTAACTAGTTGGCTAGTTTACTATATTAGCCTTGAAAGGTGTCACAACTTGTGTTATGATCTTGGCTTAATGACTAAGCTAATGGTTGTGTAAAGTAAACTCCTTGCACTAGTATTATGAACCATGTGAGTAAACTAGAATTCTATAAGGCATACCCATGACTTATAGTTGACTTGCTAATAATCATGTTAAGCTCAGAAAGGTGGTGCTTGGTCATGTACTTAGATATACGTGCCTAAGCATCTACTCATATAATATGGTTATGATTAATGGTAAAGTACCTAGATATATATTTCCTCACCTTTCTTAAACTCTATTGATTGTGGCTTGTACTTGTTCTTGCTTCGGCTATATACATGTATTTATTATTATCATGATTATTGTTGGTGATGTGATATTGCTTGATGAATTTGGAGAATATATTCGTGTTATGATAAGGTTCGGTTAATCTGTAGGACATATTGATGTTATGATAATACCCGATGAATTCCAAACAGTTATAGTTGTTATGATGATGCTCAATGGATTCGGAGGATATTTTGATGTTATGATGATGCCCGATGAATTCGAAAGAGGTATTAATGTTATGATGATGCCTGGTGAATTAGGAGGATATATTGATATTGGGATGATATTATGTATAGCAAGCATATATGAATTAATAGTTATATGTGTGGTTCTGACCTTGTATGATTAAGTCATTGTGCGTACATAGGACATGATGCTTTCCTTGGGAAGCTGTCTATAATTCTCTACCATTAATAAATAGTTAATGAAACACCCTAAACTTTGGCCCCTAAAAATTTATTAAGTTTTGGGAATTCTAGAAAAGGTATAATTCATGGGTATAGGTAGTATGCTAAGATACGGTTTAGTACTCCTACTCTTGTATGTTAGACAGTGGGTATAGGTTAGTTTCATCCCTAGGTATGAATAGGCATCATACCAATTGTATGATAGTGTACGAGCGGTATGTTGCCAAGTCGTATGATGTCTTAAGTGTGGTCGTGATGATTCTGACCAAGGTACGACTCCAAGGGAACCACTTGTATGCTATGATATGACTTGGAATTCTATTGTCATATGTTGTTCAGTCTGGGGATCCAAAGGGAAGTTTAAGGTACCAGTAAGGGTACCATTCGTACCCTAGGGTATAGTTTAGGAGGGATGAGTCATACCCTCTTACGTGTGTTTTTGAGCTTTTAAGCTAGAGGTATTCCAGATATTTCACACCCCAAAACCCTTAAGTCCTAACACTATATAACTTATTTTAGCCTCTCATAACACTCATTAGAAGATCAAAACACTTCAAATACTCTCTCTAAACACTCTTTTAAAGATTGAGGCTAGGGTACGTACAAGTGTTTTTGTATAATGTATGTACTCCTCCCTCGTTGTTAGTTCAAACTAAAGGCATGGTTTAATGTGTTTTAAACATTGATTTTGAATCATAAATGATGGTTTTGAAAACCAATGTTAAGGGTTTTGATGTATATTGTTAAATATTGTTTACTCATAGTTTAAATTATATTTTCATATGTTTTTGGTGATGGTTTGGACATATTGGTGCTTGTTGGTTATGGTTTAACAAAAGGGTCATTGGTAACCCTAAGCTTGATAGTTTATGATTTGGTTTTGGTCTTGGTAAAGGTATGCCCTCAATATGTTTGATAAAATGCCTATGAGAATGTTTTTGGTTATATTGTTGTACTTTCATTAAATCTTTGCATGATTTACTATTGTAATCGAACCTATGTTTATTTGTGTTAGTTTACATGGTTTGGGATGGTTAACTGGTAAGGCCTTGGTGGCTATGAAGTTGATTTTAATGAAAACCTTATGGGGTAAATGAGAATCCCCCAAGTGAATGAAATAATGAAATTGGTTTGAATGATGAATGTCTTGTTTGGTACATGGGAATCCCCCAAGAAAAACTTATAATGAAATACTTGTGGGGTACGTTGGAATCGCCCAATTAAGCCTAATAATGATGTAATTCCGGAGTACATAGAAATCCCCCAAGTAAACTACATAATGTACCCTATGGGGTATATGGGAATCCCCTAAGGTTGGCTAAGGACATTGCTTTCAAGCTATAGTCGGTATGACGATGCCACTACTTATAGCCTTGGTAAATAATAAATGAAAAAGACGGTTTAGTTGTATGGAAATTGTTTTAATTGGTCAATAATGGTGGGTTATGATAGTTAATCATGATGATATGAGTCCAATGGATGAACACTTGAAACTCATAGTAGCTGACATGAAGATTGGTTATGGCAACCAGATACTTACTGGGTACACGAGAATCTCCTAAAACTTGTAAATATGTATCATAGAGAGAGAAGGGTACATGAGAATCCCCTACTTTTATGGTATCTCTGGTTCATGTGACTACACGCATTGAGGGCTGTCCAGGGGCTAACACTAGACCCCTATAGCCCGTGGGTGAATTATGATGGTTACGCTACACATGCCCAGGTTAATAATTTTGAAGTCATGCTAAACCTGGTTCCTTTTCCCAACAAGTATGGGTATGAATGCATACGGTTAGTTTACTTGGTCTTAAAGGTTAGAAATATTTTATCCTTATCCTGAGTGCATGCTAGCGTTCTCTCACTAACCCATCTTCGAGCTCTGTATCCCAACGCAATATAGGAACCAGCCATACTACTCCTCCTGCTCATGCATCGAATTTGGGGATAGTTGGTGTTGGATTGAAGTTCTGAACTTCCATAGTTTGGAAGACATCCATTTCATGTTATGGATCTCTTTATATACTTTTTGTTACTTCATAGACTTAGTTTTCATCTATGGTTAGGGGCATGTCCCAACTAGATACTCTTTGATTTGGATTAGAGGGTTTGTATGGACAACTGTGTACTTATGTATGGAATGGTTATCATTTATGTATGTATATATATACATATTGGATTATCGCATATGGTTTGGTTGGTTAGTTATTGGATTGATTGACTTGGTTGGGTTGGTCTCAGAGATAGACTTATCCCAAAGTCATTACTTTGTTAAATACACTATTGTGTTATGTGTTTGGAATTTATCCGACTAAGGGTATACATTGGTTTGTTTGATTGGGTATTAGGGTTTGTCTCTAGTCTAGGTTAGACTTAATATGCCTATTACGATAAGGACCTACTTTTGGTCATGTCAAGTTGGTATCCGAGCCTAGGTTATGGTGTTATAGGGTGTCCAGAAAGCCATGTCGAGTAGAGTCTTGGTTATGGGTGTGTTATACTCCACACTTATAATAAGAAGGCTATAGTGCATTTAGGAATATTCCACTTTCTTGTTGTTCTACTTTTGGGCTATAGAGTCTATGATTTCAAACACTTCCCTAAATCTTATTTTGGTTCATCTTTCAAATAATATCCTCTCAATGATCTAAAGTTCATGGAAACTCACCTGTCCCACTTGAGGATGACATAGATTGATCTTGTCAGACTCACGGGGAATAGACATGGTCAAGGGTCGTAGTTTCAGATTTTCCTCATAGAGTTCCACTGGTCTCTACTGACCCTACTTTTAAAGGTGGCACTCATTCTCAGTTACCTCTAGGAGATATTACCAGTGTCGAGTTTAGACATTCTATTTAGTTATTAACCCAGATAGTGACAACTCTATTATGCCAGTCCGGTCCTATTGGTATGAGGGAGAATAAGACAAAGTCGAGAAATAGTTAGAGTAAAAGGTCTCTATTTTTGGAATAAAGTAGAGGCCAATAGTATGGTGGTAAGCGGTCCAAGAGGAAGAGTTTTATGGATTCTAACTCTTGTTATATGGCTAGTGCTACCTACCTAAAGCCATTGGGAGATAGTTACTTTTATAATGGTAATGCCTCTAGGGCAGAAGGTGCTTAATCTCAGGTTTGTGGGGCCTAATTTGTACCATCCTACCCTCCTTGTAGATTTTATGGTCGGTCGCAGTGTAGTTGTTGTGAGGAAAAAAGGAATTATTATTTTAGTTATGGTTATTTTGGTCACATGCAATAGAAGTTTCCCGTAAGGATTGCCGCTTGGAAAAATAGGATACCAGTTGCCACTTCTCTAGCTCTTGCACCAAGTGGTGCTTCTTCTGCCTCCAATACTGGTCGGTATTATCTCAATGCTCTTACTATCCCTCAGGAGTTTGAGGTATCTTGTGATGCTGACACTAGTATGTTGAAAATTCTTTTCCCATTTTATGTATTGTTTGCTTGGTCTGGGGTCCTCTTTTTCATATGTTACCCTATTTGTGGTTGTGTATTTTGGTTTAGTTTGGAGTATGTTTTGGACCCTTTTTTAATTTCTACCCCCGTAGGTGACTCTGTGATTTCTAAATGGGTTTATAGGAGGGGGTGTGTATCTATTGGTAGTAAAGGGGTTTTGGTGGATTTGTTTGACTCGAATATGGTGGATTTCGATGTTGTTTTGGGTATGGATTAGTTACATTCGTGCTATGCTTTATTATACAATTAGACTCGTAAGGTCGTCTTTAGGCTCACTAGTGCATCAGATATGGAATGGAAGGATGGTTTCCTAGCTCTTATGAAGAAAGGTTATATCATCTATTAGAGCTTGGAGATTAATCTCCAAATGGGGTTTCTCAATTATCTGGCTCGAGTTAAAGTTTCTAACTCAAAAGTTTTTTCTTTGTATTCAATTTTTTTGGTGAATGGGTTTTCCTGAGGTCCTTCTTGATACCCTCATAGTGTCTTTCTAGTAGGGATATTAAGTAGTGTATTGGTCTAATTTCGAACACTTGTCCAAATTTCTATTCCCTATAGAGTGTTTAATTTTTTTTATCCATAAGAGTGATGGTTTTCCCCAGAAATGCATAGGTTGTCGGTGGAAGAATAAGGAATTTAGAGTGTCTTCCTTTTCAGGTAGACCATATATGTATATTTCTCTATGGGGTACCTTGTTGGTAGTGCATAATAGTCGGTAGACATTGTGTTTGAACTTTCGGCATTGTTTGTAGTAAAGTAAGTATGTTAGCTTGGGGATAGCTTTAGGAATTATTTATAGTAAAGGGAGTATGTAATAGTGGAGATACGAATGTGAGGATTGTGGAGGTAGATTGGTAGGTTGGATAAGGTATGTGGAAGGGGTGAGATTGATGACTTAGGAAATGCAGTAGTGTAAAGGTTGTGACATATAGGCCGGGTTTTAGGCTGAACTGATAGATTGAGGTTAAGTCGTTGGATGGGTTAGAGCATGGAGTTTGTGTGACTATGTGGAATCTAGGTAGAATTTTAATGGATGAGGTTTTAGGTATAGGTGAACAAAGCTTCCCTGGTGATAGCCCTTGGTGATGTCCATTAGAGCGGTGTATTATGCCTTTAGGTGTCATGGGATGAGGGTCAATGGTTAATCTTGAATTTTCTTCTAGTGGTGGACATCGAGGAAAGGTCGGGTGCATATTCTAGTAATTCCCTCCTATCTCGGTTAAGAAGGTGCTCTTCTAGTGTTGCATGCATTCTAATAGCATTTATGCTTAAGGTTCGCATTCTGCACTTGCCTTCTTCCCTGGATATGAATCTTGACCTTGCATTGCATTACCTATGATATATACGGTCATGTGTCTTTCAGTGTCGAGTCCTAATGACTCTTTCTATTGAGTGTTGTGTCAAGATAGATCTTCATCTATGACCTAGGTTGTTGCTATGAAGCACTTCATAACTACGATGTTGTGTCTCATTTAGCAGGTCTCACCTTGGGTTGTACAGTAAATAGGAGTTGTGATTGGGAAGTAACTCCCCTCATTTTAATGCTTGTGCTTTTGTTCTTTAATGACCTTTCTTATGTTAGGGTAGTAATGGCTTTGGAGGTATAGTAATGTTTTGAAACAGATAGAGTAGAGGTCCCCAAGTGGGGGAGAGTCTGGGGTGACTACTAAAACTAAGTTTCTAGAAAAGAAGGAGAGGGTAAGGTATGGTTTGGACATGAAAAATGGTTAGGAGAGGAGTAGGTGCTAAAGAATCTTTGTGAAAAATGATAGAGGTTACTAAATCTTTGGAAAGGTAGACCATATTATAGGTATAGAAAAGGTAGGTTTGAATGTTATGGTTGATAGATATACCAATTGTTTTGTTGGGAACTTAAGGATCTTGGTGAGTCCTGATGCTTTGCTTTTGTGATGGAAGCGGAGTAACATTTTGGATGGATAAAAGGAATAGAGCCCCGTTGCTAAAGTTAACTCCTTTAAGCTATGGATGGACTTAAATATGGAAATGATGTATAGCTAGACTCAAGATCTTTTAGTGATATGCCTCTGGGAAATTCTAAGATGAATTGGACATGCCCTCTAGCATGAGTTCCATTCATCTGGTATTTCATGTATTTATGTGAGCTAAGGTATGGGTGGTCCTTCGTTGGTTGGTTTCTTTGGGTGGTATCAGTATTTCTGATTCTTTGTTCTTTAAGGAGGTCCCGATATAGATCTTGGGCTGGCAGGTTCGCCGGTTGTTAACAAAAGGTGTGGCTTTGGTGAAGGTTTATGGTGGATCAAAAGTCTTAAGAAGCCATCTAGGATACAGCAGAGGACATGGAGTCCAAGTTTCTGCATTGATTCTTCATTCCAAAAACTCGTGCGGAAGGTATATGTTCTTTCTCATATTTTTGTTTTCTAACTTGGTTAAATAAAGGATTAGATTTCCTTGTATCTTTGTTTTCAAACTTAGTTAGAGGTTGGGATGGAGGTGTTGGGGTGTAAATCATGCTTGGGGTATGTGATGATATTCTTATCTTGATTTATGTCTTTGTCTTCTAATTTGGCTAGAGGGAAGTTTGATGTAAGTGTTATCTCATGCTTGTTATCACCTTTACCCATCATTAGAGGATTAATGATCCTAAGTGGGGGAGAATAAAACACCCTAAACTTTGGCTTTTGCAAAATTTCTTAAGTTTTGGGCATTCTGGATAAGGTACAATTCATGGGTATAGGTTGTATTCTAAAATATGGTTTAGTATTCCCTCTCTTATATATGAGATAGTGGGTATGGTGTTGGTTTCTGCCCTAGGTATGACTAGTCATTATACCAATCGTATGATAGAGTATGAGGGTTATGTTGCCAAGTCGTATGATATCATAAGTATGGTCTTGATTATTCTGACCAAGGTATGACTCTAAGGGTACCACTCATATTCTATGATACGACTTGGCCTTGTATGGTCGTATGTTGATTAGTATGGGGTTCCAAGGGGAGGTTTAAGGTACGAGTAAGGGTACCACTCATACCTTAGGGTATGGTTTAAGAGGGGTGAGTCGTACCCTCCTATGTGTGTTTTTCAACTTTTAAGGTGAGGTCATTCCACACATTTCCCATCCCAAAACCCTTTAGTCCCCATTCTATATAACTAATTGTAGCCTCTCATAGCACTCATTGGAAGATTACAACACTCCAAATACTCTCTCTAAACAATCTCCTGAAGATTGAGGCTAGGGTATCTATAAGTGTTCTTCAAAGGGCTCAAGAGCAAAGTTTACGTCTGTGAATCTTCTTGTATAAGGCATGTACTCATCCCTCATTGTTAGTTCCAACTAAAGGCATGGTTTAATGTTTTACAAACATTTATTTTGAATCATAAATGGTGGGTTTGAAAACCAATATGAAGGTTTTGATGCATATTCTTGAGTATTGTTTACTCTTGGTTTAAATTATGTTTTCACATATTTTTTGTGATGGTTTGCACATGTGGATGCTTGTTGGTTATGGTTTAAAAAATAGGTCATGGTTATCCCTAAACTTGATGGTTCATGCTTTGGTTTTGGTCTTGGTAAGGTATGCCCTCAACATGTTTGATAAAATGTCTATGAGAATGGTTTTGGCTATAGTTTTGAACTTTCATTGAAGCTTTGCATAGTTTACTATAGTAATGGAAACTAGGTTGGTTTGTGTTAGTTTAAATGGTTTTAAATGGTTTGGGATGGTTAAATGGTAAGGGCTTGGTAGCTATGAAATTAATTTAAATGAAAACCTTATGGGGTACATGGGAATCCCCCAAGTGAATGAAATAATGAAATTGGTTTGAATGATGAACTTCTTATAAGGTACATGGGAATCTCTTAAGAAAAACTTATAATTAAATACTTGTGGGGTACAGGGAATCCCCTAAGTAAGCCTAATAATGATATACTTGCGGGGTACATGGGAATCCCCTAAGTAAACTAAATAATATAACCTATGGGGTACATAGGAATCCCCTAAGATTGGCTAAGGACATTTCTTGCAAGCTATAGTTGGTATAACTATACTACTACTTATCTCCTTGGTTAATAGTAAATGGAATTGGTGGTTCGGTTATATTGTAATGGTTTTAATTGGGCAATAATGGTGGGGTATGACAGCTAAACATAAAGGTGTAAGTCCAATGGACGGACACTGGAAACTCATCTTTGTTAACATGAGGATTGGTCATGAAGACCATGTACTTAAGGGGTAAATGGGAATCCCATAACACTTGTATATATGTATCATGGAGAGTGAAGGGTATATAAGAATCCCCTACTCCTATGGCATCTCCGGTTCACACGGCTATACACATCGGGGCCCATCGAGGGGGTAACATTGGACCTATATAGCCCATTGGTGGACTATTATGGTTCCACTACACATACCCAAGTTAATGGTTTTAGAGGCATGTTAAACCCGATTCCCTTTCTCGACATAGATTTTATATATATATATATATATATTTGTATGGTGTGAATGCATGTGGTTGGTTTACTTAGTTTAAAGGTTGGCATTATTTTATCCTTATCCTGAGTGCATGTTAGTGTTAACTCGCTAAACCATCTTCGGGTGCTGTATCCCCACTCGATGCAAGAATCGACCATACTACTCCTCCTGTTCATTGATCTAATTTGGGGATAATTGGTGTTGGATTGAAGTGGTGAACTTTCATAGTTCAGAAGGCATCCATTTAGGCTCTTCATGGACTTGGCTTTTGTCTATGGTCAGGGGCATGTCCCGACTAGATGATCTTTGGTTTGGTTTAGATGCTTTGTATGGACAACTATGGACTTGGGTATGGAATGGTTATCATTTATATATATATATATATACACACACACACATATTGAATTATCGCATATGGTTTGGCTGGTTATTTATTGGATTGATTGACTTTGTTGGGTTGGTCTCAAAGATAGACTTATCCTAAAGTCATTACATTGTTAAATAAGCTATCTTGTTATGTGTTTAGAAATCATCTGACTTAAGTTATATGTTGGTTGGTTGGATTATGTATCGGGGGTGGTCTCCGATACGAGTTGGAGTGAAGATGCCCATTATGACAAGGTATGGGTTTGGGTCGTTCCAGTTATGTGGTGTGGCTCTTGTTAATAATAAATAGTGATTAGAAGTAGCATATACCAATGATTGAGTTAAGACTAATTGGTAAGTGTAATAATGTGAAAAATTAAGTATTTACTTTGTGAATATATTTGGCTTGAATAAATGGTTATGTTATGAAATTTTGCATTGTAAAAGTGTGTTATCTTGATAACTAGTTGGCTTTATAAAGTGGTTATGTTAGTTTATAGCTAGAAGCCTAGATTACTAGTTAGTGGACCTTGTTGAGTTAAAATGTGGTAACTAGTTGTTATGGGTGTCAAATGGTTATTGATAGTAATAGACTTAAATTTTTTATGGTTAGTGATATTGATGTCTAGTATGTAATGTCGTTGGTTGCTTAAATGAAGACTTAGATAATTATAGTGTTAACTAGAAAATGGCAGTGGTTAATAAATAGATAAATGTGTTAGTGATATTTTGTCTCTCACTAAATGATGACTAGTATACTTACGATAACCAAGAACGAGTCATTTAAATAGTTGCTATGGTTTAATGGTGCATTTTGTCGAGATATGGATGTTGACTATCTAATGAATCATAATTAGTTGTTATTCCATGAAGGAGTTATGAGGAATTTGTTAGTCTAATGGTTAGACACCTTATTATAACTAGTAAAATAGTAGCTTAGTAATAATTGGTGGTTAGATAATATAGACTAGATTGAGTATATCATGGAGTAGAGGTCTAGATGACTATATAACTATGGTTACAATTACATTGGTATATGTTGTTCGATCTCAGTAATGGATGACGAGTATGGGCTTAGCAAATGACTATTAATGGAAGCATGGAAGCTGTGGTATATGTTAGTCGGTTGTGTACACATATATTTATATTCTTGATGCATTGTTGAATTTATCCATTAGTGCACTCTTCGATGGTATGGGATGTCGTGATGAGTTCTTTACTTTGTGTTCTTTTGGATGTACTTCCCGGTGGTATGGGATGTCGTGGTAAGCTCTTTTACTTTATTCCTTAATGACTGTGTGCGTGTTGAGTGTAATATTTATGCCATTGTAATATATATACGTTGCTTCATGTTTTCGGATTGGTTATTCACTTTGTAAGATGGTTATGGTACGTATTGATATGAGATGTCGTATTATTGTTCTAGTTGGGTAGTGTTTTGTATAATGATGATGGAGACGATTCAGGTTTGATTTTGTATCTTGACCTACAGTTATTGTTTTACTTTATATTATATTTTAGCTCAAACGGCCGATGATGCCTACTGAGTACCCGTGTTTTAGTACTCATCCAGCTGTGTTGATCTTCCGTAGACAGGGTAAGCACTTGTATTTTGAGTCACCCATTTCTTCTCTATCTTCTTTCTGTCTTTTATATTTGAGATGAATGTATAAGACTATTTAAGACAGTTTAGAATTTGAGTTGTAATTCCTATTGTCAAACTTAGATGCTCTTGTATTGATACTACTAGGTCATGGGGTTTGGTATTTGTTCGTTGGTTATATTCTTTTATATGGAACATTGTTGCTTATATTGTGTTAGTATATTTTTTCCATTTTGGATGTTTTCACCAAGGCAACCCATTGCCTAAGCTCTGGGTTACGACGTCGGCTTACCGACTGGTGGGTTTTAGTAGGTGCCATCATGACTCAAAAATCGAGTGGTGACATGTGGCCACATTAGGCACCCAGCCTACCTCAGCACCTTCTCAACTAAACACTCAGCCTGCACCATCATAGGTCGGGGCCTAGACGACTGCTCTTAAACCTTTTCCAGGCCGAGGAAGAAGAAGCCTAGACCTCACCACCACACTCTTCCCAGTCTAAGGAGGGAGAGGGTGTTTCTTGTGAAGGTTTTGCGAATAAGGTATATTCACACCCAGCTTTCAAATAGAAGGTTGAGTCTAGATCTGTATTAGGGTCCACAGAAGAGGAGGACGCACACCACTCCCAGTTTGTGGAGGGGTCAGAGGATGCGTTCGATTCAGGTAGTAAGTCAGCCCCGGGCACAACTGCACTCCTGTCTAAGGAGGGTGCACCCAGGTCTCATAGGAGATTTTTCAACATCATCCCAGGATACTCCACCGATTGCACAGGACACCCATTTTTCTGTTTCACCGCCTACATCCCCAGGGTCTTACTCTACACACGTCTCAGTTATGCCTATTGTTGAGATAAACCCAATATGGTGTGTAGAAGGGATGCAATACATATTTGATAGGGACAACCTCATCCTGCAGTATGGTTGGCCTAGGAGAGGTATTGATGTTGAGAGGAGGATTGACCTCACTGGATTAGAAGGGGATCCAGACCTGCGGGATTTCGTAGATAAGTATCGGCTGGGGTACATGACATAGCCCTAAGGTTCTTATAGCCCAGCTCTAGTTAAGGAGTTCTATGTTCTTTATGCCACCACGATCTACTTGATTACTTCATGGGAGGATAGAAGAGTTAAGTAGTCCCTGTTGGAGCATACTTCAGTCAGATGGGTTATAGTGGACATTTCTACGACAGCCATCCGCTGAATATTATTTGGGGCAAAGTATGTGGGACCGATATCTAAAGAAAGTTTGGCTTTAGGATGAGACTTGCACAGGATAGACGTGCTATAAGGGATACAAATTTATGACGACAGAGGCTTGATTTGTCTGGGTGGATAGCCGTCTAGGTATCTAACTTTGGCATTAATGCCCTCTAGATTAAGGTTAAGGGGGAGATTAAGAAGTCAATATTGCATTAAGCAACAAAATTTTGGTGGACTTTGGTATGATTCAGACTGAGTTCGACTACATCGAATAATATACTGACTAGGGATATATCCATATTGGCTACTAGATTACTTGCTGGATAAGATATAGATTTTGTGGCACTAATTTTGTTTTAGATTCATGCTCGTGCATTCGATGAGACCACCACTCTCCCAACCCCTTGACTTATCCAGTGATTACATAATGCGGATGGTATGATAGATATTTCTATTTTTTTATTAGAAGATTGAGGTGACGAGCATAGCAGGTATCAATTTAATCAAGTATCCATCAAACTCGATCCTTGCACAGAGAGCTCAGCCACCTCCTATTGTGATTCTGGTTTATTTTGAGGGAGCTTCAATTTTTGTCGAACTTATTGAGATGCAAGACATTTGTGATGATATTTAGAAGGGCAAGCTATGAGTTACGCCAAATATTACTACTAAGGAGGAGAGGGCCATAACTATAGTTACTTTATACCCGACTTTTATATTTGAGCCGACTGAGGCATCCACTGTTTCCCCTCAACCCATCGATTTTGGTTTTATTAGGTTGCCACATGAGTTCCTACTGTGGTTGTGGATTGACGGGATGAGGTGATAACCCACCTTAATGATCTAGAGACGCAGCTTGCTATGTTGTTTGAACAAATTAGGCCTTGGGTCTAGACGGCTCTAGAGAATGTTAAGGCTCGAATTAGGGCTAAGATAATGGAGTTTACGAGTGAGTTGCATGCCCAAATTTATGCCTTTATGGGTTTAGTGAGTGCAAAGTTTAGAAAGGTACGTGCTTCAGAACTATATGGAATTCGGGAGAAGATATCCACCTTACGCACTAAGGTACGCTCTCTTGTACAGAGTTAGGTTTCAACCATTCCCCTAATTATTCTCTTATTCACAAAAATATTGCCTCAATATTGATCTATGCGGTTTAATTTATTTGTTGAGGATGAGACAGTCTCGACTGTTGGGACCAAGAGAAGTCAGGAGAAAGAGCTATAGGACCATACCATACCATTTGATAGGGCCCTAAAAAAGGCAACCATCAATTATAGGGTGTCCCAGATAGTTGATGAGTAAAGAAGAGCTGAGACAGTAGCGGGCACGTCTTTTAATCATACCCCACCACCACTATAATACCCCGACCATTTCGTAAGCCTAAAATCATTTTTTGAGAGAATGGAAAAGACTACCAAAGTGAATGATGTTTAAACCGTGCTGTATTACCATAATTCCTACTTTCTATCATGTGGAGAATTGAATAAACTTTCTGTCATACCAATTTCATCAAAACTGGACATCGGAGCAAGAAGTTATGACTATCTAAAGTCCTAGTCGTGAAACATCATTATTTAGATCCTCAGCGAGTCACAGAGATAAGTAATATCCCAATTATCACTTTCCAGTGAGCCTCTTCAATATTACCGCATCACGCCAAGGTTCAATATAAAGATTGTCAAATTCCAGTGCACAAACGCGATTCCACCGTATCGCGGTGCCTTTCCAGGTCATAACCAAGGTGGCAACGTGATTTCACCGCATCACACCACTGAACAGTTTCCTAATTGTCCAAAATCTATTAAAGGACTGCGATCATGGCGTGTCGCACCAGGGCCAAAAATTGGGCTCCAATTTTAGAATTTGCTCAAGGGCATTTTTGTCTTTCTGCCTAGTTTGGCCCTCTATATATAGATTCAAGTAGAGAAGAGAAATCCATTCTTCTCCATTTCTCTTCCAAGAAATATCTAGAACTAGGGTTTCTCTCTTCCAAATACAAATCAAATCTTCTCTAAGAAATTCAAGAATATTTCCATAGATTTCACTAAGTTGTTCAAGAATCAAGTTCTCCAAGTCAAAGACATCAAGAAACTTAGCTCAAAAGTGTGAAGAACAGTTTCCAATCAAGTTTTTTTTATCTTAAAGTTATAATCCAAGGTATGTAAGGTTTTGAACAAGAGCAATCCTTTTGTTCTTGTGCCCAAAGCTTTGATTTCTATTACGATTTATATGATTTTGCAAGTGGGTTAATACCCAAATTATTTTATCATGAGACTATGAGAATATAAATTGTTCAAGCTTTGTTATACATGATTATTTAACTATTCCCAAGTTATGACTTGATATTTAATATTTTGAATTTCATATTTCTACTATGAGTTGATATTTCAAGTGCCTTCAAGATACGTGTCAAGCTTTAAGCTTCCTTACGACAAATTGGATTATTGAGTATATTGATTCATGAGATTGAGTTGTCATAATGAGTCTTGATATTTCCTCAAAGGTAATAATGTTTCCATGATTTAATGAATTGGTTCATTTTGATATTGAGAAAGATTGATTTAATTTGAGTCGAGTTAGCAATCCACAAATTGATTATGATTTAATAAATGAGAAAGAGATTTTATTTGATCTTTATGATAGATCCTTGTGATGTTTGTAGTGGATGTCCTAACGCGTTCTGAGCTTATGTCTGGGAGTAGTATTTAGCACCTAGCGGGAAATATGGTATTTCCCCCAAAACTACATGCCACTGTTGGATTGGTATTGATATTTGTGGGCCAGTGGCCGAGTATGAGATTGTGATTACTAAATTGAGGTTGTACTCCTAGGAAAGAGTACGACGCTCCCGTCAATGTGGTGTTCTCTCCTTAGGAGGGCAAAACGTTGGACTCCATATAGCTCACATGGTTTATCTTAGTTATAAGAACCTCCCATGTCCATAAGAGTTGAGTTTCTTGAATTACTGAGTCACTCCGAGTCTTGAGTTGAAGAGTTGAGTTGTTTATGATGATTTATGAGGTTTTTATCAAATGAATTATTTACTATGAGATCATGAAAAGTATGTTTCAATCTAACTCAAGCCAAGCGAGCCATCATTGTACATATGCATATTTTTCATGAAATTGATGATGATATTTACATTGTTCCATGCACCCCCACATACTCAGTACATTCCAAAGTACTGACCCACATATTTTCCTATGGGCTACATTTTCTCGTAATGTAGGTTCAGGTACTCAACCGCAGCCGCATTAGCAATATTCGAGTGCCTAAACTACGTTCCCTTAGTGGTGAGTCCTCATGGTTCGAGGACCATGTCTATATTTTTGGTGATATCATTCTATTGTTATGGCTTTTAGTACTATCTCAGTCAGTTGGGAGTTTGTCCCAATGGCTCTTTAGTCTTGATTAGTAGAGGCTTTGTCAGACTGGAGTATCAGTATGTACAGAATATCAGTATTTTGATTGTATAGGCCAGTATATCTTTGATTTCGAGTATGTCCATGATGATATCCTTTCTTATTTTGCCATGACTTCCATCAAAGTGAGTTCAAAAAGGGATGACAGGCTTAAAGGGTTAGATTGAGGCCACGTGTGGCCTTAAGTACCGTGTGAAGTCTCGGGATAAGTTCTTGGGGCATTACAAGCTTGGTATTAGAGCCTAAAGTTTAAAGAATTCTAGGTAGTCTGACAAGCCACGTTACATAGAGTCTTGATCATCGGTGTGTAGCACGCTACATCTATGAGCAAGAGGTTACAAAACATTTTAGGAAAAGTCATTTCTTTCTTTCTAAAGTTTATCATGCCGAAAACTGTCTCTTTATCTGTGATTAACTCATGCTCTCTTATAATAGAAAATGCCTTCCTTGTTGAGCTCGTAGAAACAATGAGCAACCTCAACCCGTTGACTCCTTGAACGAGCATGTGTCTCATGCAGAATTTTGAGAAACTTTTCATGCGCTAGCCCAGGCAGTTACCGCCAATGCTCAAGCTAATGCCCAAGCTATTATTCCACCTCCGCAAGAGAATAATTCTGCTGCAGCTCAAGTTCGTGACTTTATACGGATGAATCCACCTAAGTTCTATGGGTCTAAGGTAGGTAAAGACCTATAAATGTACTTGGATGAAGTTAGAAAGATGGTCCATATGACTGGGTGGAGATATGGGGGAAGAGTAGGGGGAGAATACCGCTCCAATGACTTAACAGTTATTCTAGGATGTGTTCTTAGATAGATTCTTTCCTCTTGAGATGAGGTAAGCTAAGATAGAGGAATTCATAAATTTGAGACAAGGCTCCATGACTGTTAAAGAGTATTGTCTTAGATTCAATCAGTTATCCAAATATGCTCCTAGTATGATGGCTGACTCTAGGACCATCATGAGTAAGTTCATGACTGATGTGTCGAGTTATGTTGTGAAAGAGTGTAGATCTGTTGTGCTTAATAGGAAGATGAACCTTTCTCGATTGATGATACATGCCTAACAGATTGAAGCTGATAATGTGAAAGAGAGGGAGAGAGTAAGAGAGAATAAAAGAGCTAGATCAGAGCAGCAGGGATCCGGTCAGTCCAGATTCCATAGAGGAAACTGCCCTTAATTCTAGGGATGTCGACTTATTCCTGTGCCTTCCTCAGTTAGTATTCCCGCACCTAGAAGCAAGCAGGAGTAGAAGAATAGAACTATCTCATCCAGGTCTTAAAAAAGTGTAGGTAACCGACCTCATCCTCGTTCATGTGCTAAATATGGTAGAGATCATTTTGGCGAGTGTTTTGTTGATCAGAGGGGTTTCTTTGGTTATGGTAAGTTGGGCCACTAACTTAGAGATTGTCCATATGCTAGATAGGGGAGTTAAGATGATCATACCCAGAGTAAGGCTACTAGTGCCCCCGCTCCCATAGTCTGCCCAGTTCCTTCTCAGGGCGCATCTTCCAGTACTGCTGGCGGTTGGCGCTAGAATCGCTTCTATGCTATACTACCTCACTAGGAGCAGAAGGACTCTTCAGATGTTGTCACTGGTATGCTCTGTGTCTTTCATTTTGATGTGAATATGTTGATGGACCCTGGGTTAAGCTTTTCTTATGTGACTCCGTTAGTGGCTGTGAGTTTTTAGATTAGTTCTGAAAAGATTCCTGAGCCTATCCTAGTTTCTACACCAGTAGGCGAATCTATTATTTCTAAACAAGTGTATAAAAAGTATCCTATCACTGTCCTTCACAAAGTCTTGTTGGCAGACCTGATTGAACTAGACATGATCGATTTTGACATTATTTTGGGTATGGATTGGCTTCACTCTTGTTATGCATCTATAGACTATCGTACCCGTGTAGTCAAGTTTTAGTTTCCCAATGAGCCAGTCTTTGAGTGGTTTGGAAATTCTGTATCCCCTAAGAGTCATTTCACATCTTACCTTACAGCCAGAAAATTGATATCCAAGGGTTGCATCTATTATTTGGTTCAATTTAAAGATATAAAGTCTGAGACTCCAACTATTTAGTCTATCAGTATTGTCAATGAGTTTCTTGATGATTTACCAGAAGATCTCCTAGGGGTACCTCCTGATAGAGAGATAGAATTCGGGATTGATCTTCTTCTGGACACATAGCCTATTTCTATTCCTCCATGTCGTATGGCCCCCGCAGAACTTAAGAAGTTGACAGAGAAACTCAAAGATCTTCTTGATAAGGGTTTTATAAGGCCTAGTGTGTCTCCTTGGGGTGCACCGGTTCTGTCTGTGCAAAAGAAAGATAGTTCATTGTGTATGTGCATTGACTATCATCAGCTTAACAAGGTCACTGTCAAAAATAGATATTCTCTCCCTAGAATTGATGACATGTTTGATCAGTTGCAAGGTGCCAATTTTTTCTCAAAAAAAGATTTGAGATCCGGTTATGACCAACTTAAGGTTAGAGAGTATGATATTCTAATGATGGCTTTCCGCATCCGTTATGGTCATTTTGAGTTCCTGGTTATGTCTTTTGGGCTAACTAATGCCCCAACAGCTTTTATGGACCTCATGAATTGGGTATTCAGACAATACTTAGATATTTTTGTTATTGTGTACATAGATGATATTCTTGTGTACTCTTGAAGTAAGAACAACCATGCAAATTATCTCCGAATTGTCTTGAAAACCCTTAGAGGTCATCAGTTCTTTTCCAAGTTTAGCAAGTGTGAATTTTGCTTAAGGTCAGTTGCCTTTCTAGGTCATATTGTTTCTTCTGAAGGTATTCAGGTTGATCCTCCAAAGGTAGAACCTGTGAGAAATTTGCCTAGACCTATTTTCCTATATGATATTAGGAGTTTCTTCGGTCTAGCTGGCTACTACCACCATTTTGTTGAAGGCTTCTCTTCTATTGTGTCTCCTTTGACTCATTTAATCCAAAAGAAAGTTAAATTCTAGTGGTCAGACTCTTGCAAAAAGAGTTTTCAGGAGTTGAAGACTCAACTCACTTCAGCCCCTGTGTTGACCCTTCCTAATGGTGTAGATGATTTTATGGTGTATTGCGATGCCTCTAATGTTGGTTTGGGTTGTGTATTGATACAGAAAGGTAAGGTTATTGCCTATTCCTCCAGGCAGTTGAAACCGCATGAGAAGAATTACCCAACCAATGATCTCGAATTAGCTGCAGTGGTTTTTGCTATAAAAATTTGGAGACACTACTTGTACGGTGTTCATGTTGATGTCTTTACAGATCATAAGAGTTTACAGTATGTTTTTACTCAAAGAGAGTTGAATCTTCGACAGAGGCGATGGTTAGAATTACTGAAGGACTACGATATAAGCATGTTGTACCACCCGAGCAAGGCCAATGTAGTGACAGATGCCCTTAACAGGTCATTCATTGGTAGTGTAGCGCTTGTAAAGAAAGGTAAGAAAGAGTTAGTTCATGAAGTGCATCATTTGGCGAGGTTGGATATTAGATTGCGTGATTCAGCTGAGGGTAATGTTTGGGTCTAGAGTAGTTCCGAATCTTCTCTAGTTTCAGAGGTAAAAGAGAAGCAAGATATGGATTCTCATTTGGTTGAACTGAAAGGGTCAGCTAAAGGCCAAAAGATGAAGGTTTTCTCCTCAGGGTGAGATGGTGTATTGAGGCTTCAGAATAGGTTGTGTGTGCCTGACATTGATGATTTGAGATAGAGAATTATAGCTGAAATGCATGGCGCATGGTATTCTATTCATCCCGGTGCTACCAAGATGTACCATAATTTGTAGGAAATCTATTGGTGGAATGGTCTGAAGAAGGATCTAGATAAGTTCATAGAGAAATGTGCAACTTTCTAATAGGTGAAGATAGAGCACCAGAGACCCGGTGGTATAATGCAAGAATTTAGAATTCCTACTTAGAAATGGAAATAGGTGAACATGGATTTCATAACTAGTTTATCTCTCTCTCATTTTCATTGTGATTTAATTTGAGTCATTGTAGATAGGTTGACTAAGTCCGCGTATTTCTTGCCAGTGCATACATCTTTCACTGCTGAGGACTATGCTAAGCTGTACATCAGAAAGTTAGTGAGGTTGCATGGAGTTCCGTTGTCTATCATCTCCGATAGAGGTACTCAATTTACTTCTCAATTTTAGAGAGCCTTTCAGAAGGGTCTTGGCACCCAAGTTCATCTTAGTTTCACTTTTTATCCGCAGACAGACGGTCAAGCTAAGAGGACCATCCAGACTTTGAAGGATATATTGAGGGCATGTGTTCTTGATTTCAAAGGAAGTTGGGATGAACATTTGCCATTGATTGAATTTGCTTATAATAATAGTTTTTATGCTAGCATTGGAATGGCTCCATTTGAGGCTTTATATGGAAGGAGATGTAGATAACCCATAGGTTGGTTTGAAGTGGGTGAAGCTGCTGTTATTAGACCTGATGTTGTATTTGAAGCTATGGAGAAAGTTAATCTGATTCGAGAAAGGTTGAAGACAGCCCAGAGTCGTCAGAAGTCATATGCAAATGTTAGAAGAGCAGCTCTTGAGTTTGAAGTTGATGATTTAGTGTACCTAAAAATTTCACCCATGAAAGGGGTGAAGAGATTTGGTAAGAAAGGAAATCTTAGTCCCCGATATGTTGGCCCTTACAGAGTTTTGAATCATTTTGGCAAAGCAGCTTATAAGATTGAGTTGCCTACGGAGTTGTCAGTTGTCCACCCTGTCTTCCAAGTTTCTATGCTTAAGGAGAACATTAGCGATTCTGCTGTTCTTGTTGATCCATCGGAGAACTAAGAATTTTGGGATAGAGTTTCTTATGAAGTGATTCCGATTGAAATCATAGATTATCAAGTTTGTAGACTAAGACACAAGGAAGTTCCTTTGGTTAAAGTTCTGTGGCGAAATCAATCAGTTGAAGGTGCTACTTGGGAAGCAGAAGAAGATATGCAAGTTAAGTACCCCCATCTTTTCTCGGCAAGTTCAAATCAAGCTGAAGGTATTATTTTTCCTTAATTCAGTTTCCTCTTAATCCAGTGTTTTCGGTTATATAGTTGACTTCCATCTTGATTCGTGCATTCAGTGAAGTATCTGAAAGGGTAGAGTAAAGTAAGCCTATTGAATAGATTATTCCTGTAGGGAATTTTCAAGTTTCCTCTTTGACCTTGATTTTAACTTGCAACATTCGAGGACGAATGTTTCCAAGGGGAAGATATTGTAATACCCCAACCGTTTCGTAAGCCTAAATTCATATTTTGAGCTAATAGGAAAGACTTCCAAAGTGAATGATGTTTAAACCATGTTGTATTTCCCTAATTTCTACTTTCTATCAAGTGGATATTTGAATAAGCTTTCCGTCGATACCAATTTCATCAAAATCGTAGATCGGAGTAAGAAGTTATGACTATCTGAAGTCCCAGTCATGAAACATCATTATTAAGACCCTCAACGCATCGCGGAGATAAGTAACATCCTAATTGTCACTTTCCAGTGAGCCCCTACGATATTACCACATTGCGCCAAGGCTCAATATCAGGATTGTCAAATCCCAGTGCACCAACGCGATTCCACTGCATCACGGTGCCCTTCCATGTCAGAACCAAGGTGGCAATGCGATTTCACCTCATCAAGATACTGAGCAGTTTCTTAGTTGTCCGAAATTCAGTGAAGGACCGCGATCATGCCGCGTCACGCCAGGGCCAAAAATTGAGCTCCAGTTTTAGAATTTGCTCAAGGGCATTTTGGTGTTTTTGCCTAGTTTGGCCCTCTATATATAGATTCTAGTAGAGGAGAAATCCATTCTTCTCCATTTCTTTTCCAAGAAATATCTAGAACTAAGTTTTCTCTCTTCCAAATCCAAATCAAATCTCCACCAAGAAATTCAAGAATATTTCCATAGATTTCACCAAGTTATTCATGAATCAAGTTCTCCAAGTCAAAGGCATCAAGAAACTTAGCTCAAAAGTATGAAGAAGAGTTTCCACTCAAGTGTTTTCATCTTAAAGTTATAATCCAACGTATGTAAGGTTTTGAACAAGAGCAATCCTTTCGTTCTTGTGCCCAAAGCTTGGATTTTTATTATGGATATATATGATTTTGCAAGTGGGTTTATACCCAAATTAATTCATCATGAGACTATGAGAATATAAATTGTTCAAATTTTGTTATACATGATTATTTTACTATTCCCAAGTTATGACTTGATATTTAATATTGTTAATTTCATATTTCTACCATGAGTTGATATTTCAAGTGCCTTCAAGATACGTGTCAAGCTTTAAGCTTCCTTCTGACAAATTTGATTATTGAGTATATTGATTCATGAGATTGAGTTGTTACAATGAGTCTTGATAGTTCCTCAAAGTTAATGATGTTGCCATAATTTAATGAATTGATACATTTTGATATTGAGAAAGATTGATTTGATTTGAGTCGAGTTAGGAATCCACTAATTGATTATGATTTAATAAATGAGAAAAAGATTTGATCTTCATGATAGGCCCTTGTGATATTTGTGGTGGATTTCCTTACGCGTTCTGAGATTGTGTCTGGGAGTAGTATTTAGCACTGAGCAAGAAATATGGTATTTTCCCTGAAACTACGTGCCACCGTAGGATTGGTATTGATATTTGTGGGCTAGAGTCCGAGTATGAGATTGTGATCACTAAATTGAGGTTGTACTCCCTGGTAAGAGTACGACGCTCCTGCCAACGTGGGGTTCTCTCCTTAGGAGGGAAAAATATTGGACTCCATATAGATCATATGGTTTATGTCGGTTATAAGAACCTTCTATGTCCATAAGAGTTGAGTTTCTTTAATTACCGAATCACTCTGAGTCTTGAGTTGAAGAGTTGAGTTATTTATGATGATTTATGAGGTTTTTATCAGATGATTTATTTACTATAAGATCATGAAAAGTATGTTTCAATCTAACTCAAGACAAGTGAGCCATCATTGTATATATGCATATTTTTCATAAAATTAATGATGATATTTACATTGTTGCATGTACCCCCACAAACTCAGTATATTCCAAAGTGCTGACCCACATATTTTCCTATGAGCTATATTTTCTCATAATGTAGGTTTAGGTACTCAGCCGCAGTCGAGTTAGCGATATTCGATTTCCTCAACTACGCTCCCTCAGTGGTGAGTCCTCATGGTTTGAGGGTCGTGTCTATATTTTTGGTGATATCGTTCTGTTGTTATGGATTTTAGTACTATCTCAGTTAGTTGGGGGTTTGTCCTAATGGCTCTTTAGTCTTTATTATTAAAGGCTTTGTCAGACTAGAGTATTAGTATGTGGGGAATGTCAGTATTTTGATTGTAGAGGCCAACATATCTTTGCTTTCGAGTATGTCCATGATATGATATCCTTTCTTATTTTGCCATGACTACCATCAAAGTGAGTTCAAAAAGGGATGACAGGCTTAGAGGGTTAGCTTGAGGCCACGTGTGGCCTGAAGTACCGTGTGACATCTCGAGATAGGTTCTTATGGCGTTACAACCACCTAAACCAGTTGTGCCATCTTCTGCGCCCAAATAGGGGTGAGTTTAAAATGGATGCCTAGAGAATCCTTGGTATGTCTGCATCCCTTATTTTGGATTATAGTTATGATATAGGGATCCTGCATAATGTTTTTGTTGGAGTGGGGTGTACCACAACCGAGTGTTTTTCTTGTCGTGCTTCTTTTTTTGTCGGCTGCAGTATCTTAGTAGAACTAGAAAATTTAGGTTGTTTTATGTTTTGTGTCATATATGTTTTATGTTTTATTTATGTTTAACTAGGAAAAAATAAGGAACCTAAGGACAGTTGGTGTATTTTGATTGTGTTCAAGTATTTTGAGAAAAATGATACCCCTTCAAAAAGTTTATTTTGAACTATGTGATGTGTTTATATGTGTAACCACTATAAATCTTGTGATTTCATTAGGAATTAGGGATAAAGTAACCATAGCTACCTTTACCATAAACCAGATAGGTAGTAGCTAGTAATATTACCTTATACTCTATATGAGCGAGATAGTTACCTAATTTTCATTGTGTATTTAATCCAAAACATGCCTGGTTAGTCTTTCCTAGGTTTTAGGACAGCTGGTTACAATATGATCATAGTCTATTCTTTAATTTAGTTGACTCTTAGCCTAAATAACCATCCAAATATGAGTATGTATCCCTTGCTCCCTATTTTGAGCCTACATAGACCTATTTTCTTATTTTCACCTTTCACCTTCCTAATTTAAGTACAATGAACATATTTTGTATTTGGTCCCTCTTTGGGAATAGTGCACCTCAACTCAGGAAAATTGCTTATGTTGAGGGTGGTAATCGTGGGGGTGTGTAGTTAAAATTTATTTATGAAGAAGAGTTTGAATAAGAGAAAAGAAAGTAAGGTTGGGTGTCTTAAAAAAAGAAAGAATGAGAAAAAAAGAAAAAAAGTGAAAAAGAAAAAGAAAGAATAAAAGAAACCGCACCTAACCTGAATAAGTAATAAGAGTGAAATAAGTGAGAAACAAAGGAAAAGTTGTGGTTGAGAAGTCGACAAAAAATATAATTATAGTTTCAAGGAGAGATAGTCACCAATTTTCACATGTATCATACCAGTCTCAAAGCCTACATTGTAAGCTGAACAAAGTCTTATAATGATCCTAGTTCGACTACTCAAAAAACTAAGGTAAAGAAAATAAGGTAAAGCCTATGGAATTCTATGCACATTGATTGAAACTTCTTTTGTAAGGGTTCTTTGGTTGTGTTGCTAGCTATTTATCTGTTTGGGTAGTGTAACTTGCATATCCACTTGGTTGTTTGTTATTTATGTAATTCCATTGCTTGATTACTTTGTGTTTCATTGTTGGGCTACATAGATCCACACAGTTGATTTTGAAAAGTTAAAAATAGGAGGGTTTATGTTTTTTAGTTCAAATTGAATTGTCTGTCATAGGTACCTTAGGTTTCTATTGGTTAAGCATCATGTTGTATTTATGTTATGTGTTTGTTTATTGAGGATATTAAAATGTTCTAAGTTGAGGGTGTTGATGTGCCATGGTTTCATGGAACTTTTGATGCTTAAAACCGGAAAATATGAATATACTTAGATCCGTTTTGTTAGATATGATGTGTTTTGTTTTTTTTGCAGAAAACTAGGTTTTTGATGATGAAGAAAAGAAAAGATAATAAAAAAGTGCAGGAGGACCACTTACGCCCTGTTAGTGTGACCTACGATGGTCGTAGGTCCCTCTATAGGAGTCAGAAGAAAAACATGAGAATTTAAAGTTTGTACATTTTGTCTGATATTATGAAGGGACACTTACGTGGCGCGCGTACCACTTAAATCATCGTAAGTGCCTTCGTGTGTAGAATTTCTGTAGCTTTGAAGATGTTTAACACTTACGACACCTACTTATGGGGTGTAAGTACCACTTATGACTTGTAAGTCGGTTCGTAAGTAGTCACCGACCCAATTTTACTTATTCATTTTGGTTAGGATTTTTAGGGTTTATATGTATTCTATAATACCCTTTGATGTTAAATACCCTTTTGATGTTTTTGTATTAGCTTACACATACTTTACATTCACAAACATATATTGATTCTAAGATTCAACTTTTGATCTTAGAATCCTTTGTTCTTGATTATTTAGTTGATCATTAATTTGAGATTTTGGGTTTTCTTCTTAAACTATGGTGATATTGATCTTATGCTTTCATTTATGAATTTCGTGGATATTCTTCCAAACATGACAGGATAAACCACCTAACTAGGGTTTTGGGAACCCAGGCAGAATAATGAGGTAGAGGAAGTGTGAGGTCTAAAATTAGTGTTTCTGCATGTGTTGTGATCATCTTTGGTTTGTATGATTTCTTAACTAATGCAGAAGTTAAGAACTTGCATGTATTCGGGATCATCTTCACAAGAGCGGTTGAGATTAGGAAAAGAAGATCACAACAAAAAATGGGGCTACCAACCCTCGTTGGATTAACTTGACACCGAAAAGTAAATAGTTAATATAGGATAAAAGCCAAGGTTTTGTAAGATGTCACTATGAGACTCGCAAGGTGAAGAATGAAATTTACCAAATCTGTTCACAAGAAGATTGGTGATACATAACTTGTCAGATTCTGCATACAGGGCATTGAGATAGTTTGATTGAGCATGATAAGTCTATGGAGTTAGGAAGCCGGGGGAACACAGTCCTAGTATTCATCTCACATTGATTTCATCCTATAGAGATCAAGACTTGTTACTACTTCACTGTTTTCACAGCAAATCCCCCTATTTACTTTTCTTCATTTTTTCAGCTACTTTAGTAAATTTGAGAGAGAGATTCATCCTATTCCCTATGGGTTCGACAACAACATCTGTTGGATTAGTATATTTGATAACGACCACATTATATCAACCTCTGTTGTTTTCTATTTTACTTACTTATTCTATGATACGTACATAGTACAAGTAGTTCGAGTAGGACTCATGAAAACTGAGTTCGCACTATCAGAATTGACATTTTGAGGTACTAGTCATCTTCAATGTTTAGGGAATACTTTGTACATCATCTTATCCTCATTGTATTTATTTACATTTCAAAGACAGACTTATGTATATTTCTAGTTTTCGAAATTGTATTAGATTCTTATTACCCTTGTTCCACCTATATCTTGGAGATTTTATATATTTCATTTTGAATTTTTGTTATTTAGATGTTATAACTTGACTTTATTCTAGAAGTCTTGAATTTATGGGTATATTTTCTTATTAGTGATCTTTCTATATTTGTGGGATTTAGCTTGCCTACTAAGCCTAGGTCGAGTTATGTACCATCATGACTTTATCTTTAGTGTCGTGACACCACGCCTCAATGGTATGAGTCATTATGACATTATTTAGGTCACTCATCTCGATAAAGAACCATAGAAACTTCAACTTTGCTTCAGAGGCCATGATTCATAGCCATGAATCTTAGACATACCTTACGAGTTATGGGGTGGGAAATTGTGCCCAATCTAGAATTTCAATCAATGGACTACGAGTCAAGGGATGACTCATATGTTTAAGGGATGAGTCCTACCCAAACCCGTAATGACAATTTCTACAAAATCAGTTACGTTTAATTAAGGGTGTTTTTGTTATTTCCATAAATCGTAATCCTAAACTACATGATATTAAGGCTTATTAGGAGGAGATTAAAGGAACTTAAGGCATTTCTTTTTCTTTCAGTATTCTTAAATACTTAAAAAATGGAATCAGAAGGTGATACTCTCAAAGAAAGAAACCTATCGGTCTTCTCAAAGCTTCAAAATTCCAGTTGTTCTTATCAAGAAATCTTCATATAAGTATGTGGGAGTTCAACAATAGGTATACTTTAACCCTCCTGTACAAAAATACTCAATGAATTCTAGCTTTCCTTATGATTTATGAATTAGGGTTCATACCTAAGATATTATTTCTCTTGAATTTCAGTCTCATTATGATCCCTATACAGTTAGAAGAAATTTTCCATGATTTTTACGCACAATATGATGTTATTATATGAGAATTTAATACTAGCATGATTTCCAATAACTTTCACATATTTTAGTAATATTTTCAAAGAATGTTTCAGATTATTACAATTTTAAGTATACATGCATTCGGAATACTTTTAGATTAAATAGGTTCTAACCTATTTATAAGAACATTATATTTTTATGAGAAGTTAGTATGTATTATCAGTTTGGGAGTAGTACTTACCATCGAGTTAGACTAGGGCCTCAATCTCACCCAAAGTTTCAAAATTTGGTGCCACCGTAGGATTATTTAGCCCTTCAAATTTAGGAATCAGTTTGGTGATCATGACAGTTATGTCTTTATATCCTTGGCAAGGTATATTGGATCCTTTTGATGGAGCATAGACTTTTAACTCCACGTTATCTCACGTGGTTTATGTCGGTTAACAGACTCTCCTAATAATTCAGACACAGTATCTTTGTACACGACCCTTAGTTTCGTTTAAAATGCATTTCCATATGACTTTTCATATTATCCTTACATATTAGTACTTATGCATATCATTATAGGTGATTGTACTACAATTCAATTTGGTTTTACACTCATCTTGCATTTAATACAATATATCAGTATTTTTAGTATGATCAATTTTACTTTACCTCTTGCATATCAAACATTCTTAGTACACCTAAAGTATTATTTGTATACTTGATTTTGTCTTGTATCATCTTATGATAAAGGTTCGATAACTTAGTCTCATCATTGCAGTTAGTGTGTTCCCAAACTGCTTCAACAACTATCTCTGATGAGTCCTCATCATCCCATGATGGATGGAAGCAACATTACCAATCCTCCACAGAATATCATAAGGAAAAATATACCAGGGACTGAGCTTCCCCTTCATACCAAACTGCACTACTTCCTTTATCGGAGATACCTTAGGGAAAACCTTATCCCCAACCTCAAATTCCAAGACTCTATGCCTAACATCCGTATAGGACTTTTGGCGACTTTGGGTAGCCTTAAGCCTATCCCGAATCACCTTCACCTTCTCTATAGCCTGGTAAACCTAGTTGGGACCATACATATCCTCCATCCCAAGCTTAAACTAACCAATAAGATACCTACACCTCCTACCATACAATGCCTCAAAAGGATCCATACCAATACTAGAATGATAGATATTGTTGTAAGAAAACTCTACCAAAAGGTAGATGCTCAACCCAACTGCCACCATAATCAATCACACATGCCCGAAGCATATCCTCTGACATCTGAATAATTCTCTCTACTTTTCCATCCATCTGCAGATGAAAAGCTCTACTCAGACTCACCTTAGTCCCCAACCCTTTCTTAAAAGACCACCAGAAGTAGACATAAACTACGTTCCACAATCAGAAATAATCAAAACAGATACTCCAAGTAGCTTCACAATCTCCTGAAGATAAATCTTCACATAATCCTCCACTGAGAAGCTAGTCCTCATTAGCAAGAAGTGCTTAGACTTCGTCATCCTATCCACGATTACCAAAATTGAATTATATTGATTACTAGATCGAGGAAGACCGGTACTGAAATCCACATTGATTACCTCTATTTTCATTCAGACAAAACAATCTCTTGGATACAAAGTCAGCCACATCCTTCTTTATACCATTCCACCAATACATCTCCTTGAGGTCATGATATATCTTCGTGGAATCGAAATGAACAACATAGCACGACTCATGCCCCTCAGCCAGAATCCTTTGTCGTAAACCAACAACATCACGCACACACAACCTTCCTAGGTAACGTAAAGTACCATCACCACTTATCTCAAACACCATCACTTTTTTTCCACCAACATCACCCTTGATTTTTATCAAGATAGGATCTAACAATTGTTTCTCTTTCATCTCTCCACCAAGAGATGATCGAACCACTTCTTGAATCATTACACCTGCATTCTTGGATTCCAAGAGGAGAACTCAAAGATTATCTAAGAGGTAAATATCCTTCAATAATTCCCGCTTTCCATTCTCCATATAAGCCAAACTTCCTATGGACAACCTGCTAATAGTATCAGCAACCACATTAGCCTTACCTGGGTGATAGTGAAGACTCATGTCCTAGGATTTGAGAAGCTCCAACCATCTGTGAACACATACCGTAGACTTTATTGATCAAAAGAGATATCCATGTTACACCATACACATAATGCCGCCATATTTTCAAAGCAAACACAACCACCAACAGCTCCAAATAATGAGTAGGATAGCTCCTCTCATTTACCTTCTACTTCCTGGAAGCATAGGCAATCACCTTCCTATGCTGCATCAAAACATAACCAACACCAACCCGAGATGCATCCTAATAGACCATAAACCCATCATTCCTTTCCGACAAAGTTAGAATTGGAGTCGAAGTCATCTTATCTTTAAACTTCTCAAAACTCCCCTCACAAGTATTCGACCAAGAAAACTTAACCTTCATCTGAGTCAACTTAGTCAAAGAAACAGCTATTGATGAAAAGCCTTCCACAAACCACTTATAATACCCAGCCAAGCCCAAGAAGATCTAAATGTCGATTGGAGTCATAGGTCTAGGCCATCTCTTAGCCATAGACAGCTTTTGCGGATCCACCATAATCCCCTCGCTAGAAATAATATGACCAAGAAAAGTCATAGCGTTGAACAAAAACTCACACTTGGAGAACTTGGCATACAACTGTTATTTCTTCAAGATCTACAATACCACATGGAGTTGATTAGCATGATCCACCTCAATTTCGGAATAAACCATAATGTCATCAATAAACACAATGATTAAGTGATCCAAGAACTTCTTAAAAACCCTATTCATCAAATCCATAAATGTCGTTGGGGCATTAGTCAATCCAAATGACATCACCAAGAATTCAAATTACCCATACAGAGTATGAAAAGTCATCTTACGGATATCCACCTCCCCAATATTTAGCTGATGATTACCATACTGAAGATTTATCTTAGAAAAGAACTTGGCACCTTGCAACTGATCAAACAAATCATCTATGCTTAATAGAGGATACTTGTTCTTGACCGTCTCCTTATTCAACTTCCTGTAAACAATGCATATCCGAAAGGAACCATCCTTCTTGCGCACGAAAAACAACAATGCACCCCACAGAGATACACTATGACAAATAAACCCCTTATCTAGAAGATCTCTAAGTTGCTCCTTAAGTTTTCTTAACTGAGCTAGAGCCATTCTATAAGTAGGAATAGATATTGGATGAGTGTCCAGAACTAAATCAATACCAAACTATAGTTCACTAACCAGAGGAACACCAGGAAGATCATTCGAAAAGACCTCAGAAAACTCTTTAACCATCGGGACTGACTGAAAAGATGGAGCTTCCAAGTAAGAATCTTTATCCCCGACCAAATGATAGAGAAAACTTTTAGAGATTAACCTCCGATATCTAAGATAAGAAATAAATGCCCCCCTAAGAGCTAGATAACCACCATCCTACTATATAACCGATTCACCAGGGAACCTAAGGACAACCTTACAAGTCCAACAATCCAAGGATACATAACGAGAGTGTAACCATTCCATCCCCAGAATAACATAAACATCCACCATATCAAGTTCAAACAAATCTACCAAAGTCTGCCTACCACCATCAGATACCACACATCACCTATGGACACTCTTAGCAATAATCAAGTACACCTACTAGGTAGGAATAGAAAAAGGATTAGAAAAAACCAAGGGATCAAAACCAAAACATAAAGCCACAGATGGGGTCACATAAGAAAGAGTGGACCCCAGATAAAGTAGATAATACTCGCCATGAGAATAGAGTTGTAACGTACCAGTAACGACATCAGGTGATGCCTCGGATTCTTGTAGGGACGCCAAAGCATACAACCTATTCTGGCCAATACTAGAACTAGAAGTAGTAACAAAAGTAGACGCAGTACCACCAGGTGCAGGAGAAAAAGATGGAGCCACTAGTACCTTATTTTTTCCCGTAGCAACCTTATTAACCAAACAATCCCTGAGCCAATGGCTTGTCTGGCCATACTTGAAAAATTTGTCCCTCCTTTCATTGCAATAACCTCGATGAGGGCGACTATAAAACTGACAAGAAGGGAAAGAATAAATCGACTGACCCCTAATTACCTAAGATTGAACACCCTGTGCCCAAAAATTATCACCACCCTGATGACGCCTATCACTCGACTACTTTGGGTAAGGAGCACTAGTAGTAGAGAAGGATCTAGAACTCCTCACATATTTTTCTTATATTTGCTGCCATCCCAACCCCTCTAAGACTGAGCGTCTCCCTGGTCAAAAAATCTGCTCCTCTTACCCTTTCAATCTCTGAACTCCGCTTGTTTCCTCTTCTCATTCTCTACCTCATACATATGAACAATCAACCTAGAAATATTTATATCTTTAATCAGCAAAGCAGTCTTTCTTTCTAAGATCAAATCCCAATTCAACCCAGAAGCAAACTTTCTCATTCTCGCTCTCATGTCAGCCGTCAAATTAGGAGCATACCTTGATAGCTGATGAAACTTTAAGGAATATTCCTTGACTGAAATTTTCCATTGCTTAAGATTCTTAAACTCCTCCATTTTTGCTTCCCTCAGCTCGATAAATGATCTAGAAAAGCTTTAGAAAAAACATCCTACAAGGATGACTCCTCCATATGTCATCTATCCCTATCCCACTCTTCGTAGCATTGGTACGTAACATCCTTGAGATGATAAGATGCAGAGTTAACACCTTACACATTAATGACCCATTTCACCCTGATTATCTTCTCAATATCATCCAAAAAACCCTAAGGATCCTCCTCCACCTTCAAAAAAATAAGATTAGAAGGATTCAGTTTCATAAATTGACCAACCCTTGTGGCCTCAGCAGACAACCCACTAGACATATCCATCTCAGCCTAAGTAGCAACTAATTTAGAAACAGTATGAATAGACTGGTGAAATTCTGCATTATTCACCTCACTATGAGGAGGATTAGTAGCAACCGGAGAATTCCAAAACTATAGGGGATAGAACCCTGAGATCAAAGACAAACTCCAGACGTAGGACGTACCCCATCAACATTGTCCCTAGATAGGACTGAAGATTTTTCTTGTGTTCCAGATCATCGAGGCATAATCTGAAATGGGAACAAAACCAAGGATTAGAGAAGAATTCCAGGACTTAGACACTAAGCTTGAAAATAAAATACCAAGAAAGTGAAACATTCCTAAATACATTGTAGACTTTATCTTATGAGTGTGGCGTGCTACACAACCATAAAAGAGACTCTACTCATCAAAACTCTGTGGACTCCTAATTAATTATGAACCTAAGGCTTTGATATAAACTTAACATGACCCAACCTGGGTCATTATCATAATGGGCATCCCAAGTCCATCTTGGACCGAGGACCGCCCCGATTACCCACCAACAACTATTAGTATACCTTGAGTCAGCTGAGTACTGAACATATACAAAGATTCCATCACTAGACAAGGACTGATACTGTGATAGGTATATTTCTAAACCAACCCTACCAAGTTATCCCATCACACCAAATCATACCAACCAAACCAACAAACCAAACCAATACCGAGCCAAGTGCCATAAACTAGGCCTAAACCAAATGAGTTCTAAAACACAATCTGATTAATCCCCAAATGAGATATGATGGAACAGTGAGAAATTATGTCCAATGATGTCAACCTTGATTCTAATGTCAATATTAAGGTCAACACCAATACTGATCCCACCCATTCCAACCCATAGTAGTACCACAAAGCCTCTAACCAAAAAAGTAAGAATAACTTATTGGGACACACCCCCAACCATAGATAAAACCAATATCAAAAAATTAATTAAGATGTTTAAAAATATCCATAACATGAAATGGATCCTTTTGGAAAGATGAAAGCTCACCACTTTAATCCAACAACTATCCCCAAGTCAATAACTATGAAGGAGGAGTAGGATGATTGGTTCTAGTATAGCATGGGTATACAGCTACCATAAGATAGGTTAGTGAGTGATCGCTAGTATGAACTTAGGATAAGGATAAAATAATGCCTTTTATAAAACCAAGTAAAACTATCCATAGTCATACAACCATACATATACATATAACAATGTCGGGAAAGGGAATCGAGTTTAGCATGCCATTAAAACCTTGGCTATATGGATTCAGCTACCCCTGCTGCTGAAAACACCCCAGTGCATGAAGCCACACGACCACAAAAAACCTGAGATGACTAGTACATCCCCCAAAATATGGTGTGACATCATGCACACGGTAACCAAGACCAACCTCACATCGGCAAATATGAGTTTCCAGTTTTGGTCCCTCCTAGGACCTTCACCTTCCACGACTTTGCTATAAACCTCATCATTACTACCCAATTAGAACCATTACCAAGCAACCAACCAATCTATTAACTAGTTATTAACCAAGGCCATTAAAAAGGGTATAGTCATACAAACAATAACTTGCAAGATTTGTCCTTAGCCAACCATATATAGGTTTAAGCGATTCCATGTGCCCTTTAGGAGTTCCAATTAACCAATACCATGGCCTCCAACGCCTTTCTAATCCATTTAAAACCACTTAAACCTTTCATACCATTTAAGGTTCCATTTCCAAGTTTAAACCATGCATAAGTTCCATTGAAAAACCAATATTATAGTAAAAACATTGTTAAAGGCATTTTATCAAACACATTGGGGAGTAGTATTTGCAAAACCAAAGTCCATTACCAAAGAACCATTCCCATGCAACCAATTATCTAAAATCACATTAATGCATACAAAGGCATAACTAAAACATGGGAAAACCATAACCAAGAATTTATAACCAAAACCCCCAAATCATATTTAAAAACCCAAAATCATACAACATTGAAATCATAAATATATTGTATAAAACCATGCCTTTAGTTGGAACTAACAACGAGGGAAGAGAGTATGCTTTAATAAAGAAAGTAGACAGAGAGAAACTACCAACAAGATCCCCAAATTAGTCCTTTAGTTGAAACCCTAGCTTTCTTGCCCAAAAGTTGTTGAGAGAATTATAAAGTGTTTAGGAATAGCTTCTAAGTGTTACTAAATAGAATAATAATGTAAATAATCACCCAAATGAGTTAGAAGTTATGGGTCCTTATTAGGGTAAGTGGGGAAATATCCAAAATACCCCCACTTAAGTTGCAAAAAAATCCCATCATAGGGGTACAATTGACCCTCATGAATTGTACCTTAGATACGAGTGGTATCCATCACTCATATCCTAAGCCTCAATCCTTGTATCAAAAATTGTCTAGTAAATAACTCATTCTACCTAAGTCGTATTGATAGCATACGATCCATACCCTTCACTCATATCTCCGGAAAGATAGAATCACAGAAGGTTTGAACACTGTCCACTATACGAGTACTAGGTAATACTCGTACCCTAGCTTACGGCTCTTGGTAAGCCACTCTTACTTAGATCCACCATAAGTTACCAAGTCTAAGGTTAAGTAAAGGAACCAAATTATCCATATCCAACCATATGACTCGTACCACCAAGTTGTAACCGTTCTAGTGGCAAAAATCCATCCCACCAACAAACACTAGTCATCATACGACTGGACCATACCATTCGTACCCCAACATATGGCTCGTACCCATGAGTTGTATTAGGTTCAGAGACGAAAATTCTAAGAAATTTTCTAAGGTTCAAAAACCAGTGTGTTTCAGTCTCCCCTACTAAGAATATTCATCCCCGAATAATGGACAATGTAGGGGTAACCACACGCACGAGTCACTTTCATTATCAAATATATTTCTAATCCTCAAAAAATTTGAAAAAAAAAGTCAAAGATATTAATCGTTCCTTTAACAAAATCCAAAAATAAAGATGTGTTGAAGACGTATACCTTCTGCACAAATCCCAAGAGAAAAAATAAATATGGATACTTGGATATTATTGCCTCTTTCACTTCCCACGTAGCTTCTTCCACCTAATGGTTTTGCCACTGAACCTTAACGAAAACCACATTCTTGGTCTACAACCAATAAACCTGCCTATCAAAGATCTCAGCCAGGACCTTTTCATAAGACAGTGAATCTGAGATACCCAACCCCTTCAAAGGTACAATCGAAGAAGGATCACCAAGACACTTCCTCATCATGGAGACATGATATACCTAATGAGCAAAACTCAAGTTAGAAGGTAACTCCAAATCATAAGCAACATTACCAATCCTCCGCAGAATCTCATAAGGACCAACATACCGGGGACTGAGTTTCCCTTTCTTACCATACTATACTACTCTCATCATGGTGATACCTAGAGGAAAACCTTATCTTTAACCTCAAACTCTAAGTCTCTACGCCTAACATCCGTATAGGACTTTTGATGAATTTCGGCAGCCTTAAGCCTATCCCAAATCACCTTCACCTTCTCTATATCCTAGTAAACCAAGTCGTGACCAAACATATCTGCCTCCCCAAGTTCAAACCAACCAATAGGAGATTTACACCTCCTACTATACAATGCCTCAAAAGGAGCCATACTAATACTAGAATGATAACTATTGTTGTAATAAAACTCTACCAAAGGTAGATTAACCCAGCTGCCTTCATAATCGATCACACATGCCTGAAGCATATCCTCTAATATCTGAATAGTTTTTTTTGCTTGCCTATTCATCTGCGGATGAAAAGCAGTACTCAGAATCCCCTTAGTCCCCAACCCTTTTTTAAAAGACTGCAAGAAGTGAGACGTAAACTACGCACCACGATTACAAATAATTGAAACAGATACTCTATACATCTTCACAATCTCTTGAATATAGAGATTTGCATAATCCTCTACCGAGAAGGTAGTCCTCACTAGCAAGAAGTGTGCAGACTTTATCATCCTATCAAAAATGACCTAAATCAAATCATATTGATTTCAAGATTGAGAAAGACCAATAACAAAATCCTTATTGATTACCTCTAATTTACATATGGTAAAAATAATATCTTGATACAACCCACCAAGTCTCATATACTCAACCTTAACTATTTGACACATCAAGAACCTGGCCACAAAATTAGCCTTATCCTTCTTCATACTGTTCTATCAATAGATCTCCTTAAGGTCATGATACATCTCCGTCGAATCGAGATGAACAATATAGCACGACTCCTGATCCTCAGCCAGAATCTTTTACCACAAACCATCAATATTAGACACATACAACTTTTCTTGGTACCGTAAAGTACCATAACCACTTATATCAAACACCTTTAACTTTTGCTCACTAACATCACCCTTGATTTT
This sequence comes from Capsicum chinense, assembly GCA_026120095.1. NCBI lineage: Eukaryota > Viridiplantae > Streptophyta > Magnoliopsida > Solanales > Solanaceae > Capsicum > Capsicum chinense. The sequence continues at coordinate 112,882,796 of JAPEIP010000007.1, read as the reverse complement.
CATCAAGATAGGATCTAGCACTTCCTTCTTCTTGATCTCTGCACCAATGGACAATTAAACCACTTGTTGTACCATTACATCTCCATCCTTGGAGTCCAAGAGGAAAAATCCAAGATTTTCCATATAGTGAATGTCCTTCACCAATTCCCATTTTTCTTTCTCCACATGAGCTAAACTCCCCATGGACAACCTGCTAAGAGCATCAACAACCATTTTAGCCTTAGTTGGGTAATAGTGAAGACTCATGTCATAGTTCTTAAAAAGCTCCAACCATCTCCTCTGCCTAAGATTAAGCTCCTTCTAAGTGAACACATACTATAAACTCTTATGATCAGAAAAGATGTCGATGTGTACACCATACAAATAATGCTGCTATTTTTCCAAGAAAACACAATTGACAACAGCTCCAAATTAGGAGTAGTATAGTTTCCCTCATGTACCTTAAACTACTTGGAAGCATAGGCAATTACCTTCCCATGCTGCATCAAAACATAACTAAGACCAACCCAAAATATATCGTAATATACCACAAACCTATAATTTCCTTCTATCAAAGTCAAAATTAGAGCCGAAGTCAGCTTATTTTTCAACGTCTCAAAACTCCCCTCACAAACATCCAAAAAAAAACTTAATCATCTTTTGAGTCAACTTAGTCAATGAAGTAGCTATCAATGAAAAGCCTTCCACAAACCTTCTATAATACTTAGCCAAGCCCAAGAAGCTCTGAATATCGACAGGAGTTGTAGGTCTATGCCACAGCTTAACCACAACCACCTTTTGTGGATCCACTATGATCCCCTCGATAGAAATAATATGACAAAGTAAAGTCACAATGTTCAACAAAAAATCACACTTGGAGAACTTGGCATACAACTATTTTTCCTTCAAGGTTTACAATACCACATGGAGGTGATTAGCATTCTCCATCTCTCTTTTGGAATAAACCATAATGTCATCAATAAACACAATGACGAAGAGATCCAAGAACTTTCTAAAAACCCTATTGATCAAATCCATAAATACTATCATGGTATTAGTCAATCCAAATGACATCACCAAGAATTCAAAGTTCCTATACCAAGTACATAAATTAATCTTAGTGATATCCATCTCCTTAATCTTTAGCTAATGATACACATACCGAAGATCTATCTTAGAAAAGAACTTGGCACCTTGTAATTGATCAAACAAATCATCTATCCTTGGAATAGGATACTTGTTGTTGACCCTAACCTTATTTAATTGCTTGTAGTTAATGTACATCCGAAAGGAACCATCCTTCTTGAGCACGAACAACACCGGTGCACCCCACAGGGATACACTAGGATGAACAAACCCATTATACAGAAGATCCTTAAGTTGCTCCTTGAGTTTTCTTAACTCAGCCAGAGCCATTCTATAAGGAGGAATAGATATTAGATGAGTGTTTCAAATCAAATCAATACCAAACTCTATTTCCTTGAGGAACACCAGAAAGATCATCCAAAAAGACCTCAGGAAACTAATTAATCACCGAGACTGACTTAAAAGATGGACCTTCTGAGTTTAAATCTATAACCCAAATCAAATTAATGAGACAACCATTACAAATTGACCTCTAACCTCTAAGATAAGAAATAAACCTCCCCCTAGGAGATAGAGAACCACCCTCCCAATATATTATCGGTTCATCAGGGAACCTAAGGACAACTTTATGGGTCTAACAATCCAAGGATGTGTAATAAGAGTGTAACCAATCCATCCCTAGAATAACATCAAAATCCACTATTTTAAGTTCAAACAGATCAACCAAAGTTTACCTACCACCAAAAGATATAACACACACTTTATAGACTCTATTAGCAATAACTGAGTCACATACCGAGAAAGAAAGAGAAAAAGGATCCAAAATAACCTCAAGATCAAAACCAATACATACATCCACAAATGGGGTCACATAAGAAAGAGTGAACCCCGAATCAAGAAGACAATACATATCATAAGAAAAGAGTTGTAACGTACTAGTAACAACATCGGGCGATTCCTCAGATTCCTATCGAGACACCAAAGCATACAACTTGTTCGAGCCAACACTAGAACCAGGAGTAGTAAAAAAAGTAGATGTGGTACCACCAGGTAAAGGAGTAGAAGATAGAGCAACTGGTACCTTATTTACTCCTGTAGCAACCTTATTAACCGGTCAATCTCTGAACTGATGGCTTGTCTGGCCATACTTAAAGTATTTGTCCCTCCCTTCATTATAACAACCTCAATGAAGGCGACTACAAAACTTACAAAGAGAGTAAGAAAAAACTGACTGACCCCCACTCGCCTAAGATTGGGCACCCTATTCTCATAAATTATCGCCATCTTGATGACGCTTATCACTTTACTACTTTGAGTAAGGAGCACTATCAGTAAAGAAGGATCCAGAACACCCCTACTTCTTTTTCTTCCATTTACTACCATGTCGACCACCCTAAGACTGAGTACCTCCCTGATCAGAGAACCTACTCCTCTTACCCTAGCAATTTTGAAACTTTGCCTGTTTTCTCTTCACACCCTCTGCCTATTGTGTATGAATAGTCAACCTAGAAATGTCCATATTTTTAATCTATAATATTGTCTTGCTTTCCAAGATCAAATCCCGATCTAACCCAGATGCGAACTTTTTTATTCTTGCTCTTATTTCATGAGCCAAATTAGAAGCATACCGTGACAACTAATGAAATTCAAGACATATCCCTTGACCAATATTCTCCTTTGCTTAAGATTCACAAACTCCTCCATTTTTGCTTTCATAAACTCTTGAGGAAAGAAATGATCCAGAAATACTTCTAAAAAATCATTCCATAATGATGACTCCTTCATATCTCTTCTATCCCTATCCCACTCTTTGTTATATTATACGCAGTATCCTTGAGCAGATAAACTGCAAAGTTAAAACCATCTACTTTAGTGGCTTGCATCACCCTGAATATCTTCTCTATCTTATCCAAGAAAACTCGAGGATCCTCTTCCACCTTTACTCCAATAAAAGTAGGAAGATACAGTTTCATAAATTGACTAACCCTTGTGGCCCCGCTCAGCCTAAGCAGCAACCAGTTTAGCTATAGTATGAATGGAATGGAAAATTCCGCATTAGTCACCTCACCCTAAGGAGGACTAGTAGCAATTGATGAAATTCCAAAACTTTTAGGGATAGGACCCTGAGATCAAAGACAAACTCCATACATACAACGTACCCCATCAATATTCTCCCCAGATGGGACTAAAGAATTTTTTTTTGTTCTAGATTATCGAAGAATGATCTAAAAGGTGAACAACAAAAAAATAGAGAAGAATTCCCGGACTTAGACTACAAACTTGAAAATAGAATACTAAGAAAGTGAAAAATTACTAAATTCCTTAAAGCTTCTCTTTTATGAGTGGGGAGTGTTACACACCCCTAAAAGAGACACTACTCAACACGGCTTTGTGTACTCCCAGCTGACCATGAACCTAAAGCTATGATACCAACTTGACATGACCCGACTGAGGGCCTTGTCATAATAGGCATCCCAAGTCCAACCAGGACCGGGGACCATCCCCCGTTACCCAACTCAACCACCATTAGCATACGTTATGTCAGCTGAGTACCAAATATATACCAAAATAGCATCACTAGGCACAGACTGACTCTAGGATAGGTCTATTTCCAGACCAACCCTACCAAGTCATCCCATCACACCAAACCGTACCAACCAAACCACTAAGCAAAACCAATACCAAACTAAGGTCCATAAACCAGGACTGCACCAAATAAGTTCCAAAATATAATGTGATTAATCCAATAATGAGATATGATGAAACAGTTAGAAATTATGTCCAATGATGTTAGCACCAATTCCAATGCCAATATTAAGGTCGACACCAATACCAATCCCGACTATTCCAACCCATAGCAGTACCACAAAGCCTCTAACAAAAAGAGTAAAAAATATACTAAGGGTATGCCCCCAACTATAGCCAAAACTAATAACAAAAAATAAATTCAGATATGTAAAAATATCCATAACAACCATATATAAACGTATAACCATGACGAGAAATGGAACTGGGTTTAGCATGACATTAAAACCTTTACCTAGGTTGTGTAGCTTTGCCGTCTTAAAATACCAAGGAGCTATATGGGTTCAGCACCCCCTGCTGAAAGAGCCCTTGTAAGGGAAGCCGCACGACCATAGAAGAAAACCTGGTATGATTAGTACATCCCATAAAACATAGAGTGACATTATGCACATGAGCACCAAGACTAACCTTACATCAGCAAATATGAATTTCCAATTTTGGTCCCCCCTGGACCTCAACCTTCCACGATTTTACTACATACCCCACTATTATTGACAAATTAAAACCAATACAAAGAAACAAACCATTGCATTAACCAGAAATTAATCAAGGCCATTATTAGTGGTATAGTCATACCAATAATAAATTGTAATATTTGTCCATAGACAACCATATATAGGTTTAAGGGATTCCATGTACCCTTTAGTAGTTCCAATTAACCAATACCATGGCCACCGAGGCCTTTTCAATCCATTTAAAACTATTTAAACCATTCATACCATTTAGGGTTACATTACTAAGTTTAAATCATGCATAAGTTCCATTAAAAACCCAATATTATAGTGAACACATTGTTAAAGGCATTTTATCAAACAGGTTAGGCCATAGTATTTCCAGACCCAAAGTCTATTACCAAAGAACCATTCCCATGAAACCAATTATCCAAAACCACTATTAATGCATACAAAATCATAATTAAAACCATAACCAAGCATTTATAACCAAAACCCCTAAATAATATTTAAAAACCAAAAAATCATACAACAATGAAATCATAAAACATTATATAAAACCATGCCTTAAGTTGGAATTAACAATAAGGGAAAATAACATGCCTTAATTGACAAAGTATATAGAGAGACAACTATAAAGTGTTTAGGGAGAGTTTCTTAGTGTTAATAAATAGAATAATAGGGTAAATAGCCTCCCAAGTGAGTTAGAAGTCATAGGACCTTATTAGGGTAAGTGGGAAAATATCCAGAATACCCCCACTTAAGTTGCACAAAAATCCCATCACAGTGGTACGAATGACCCTCATGAGTTGTACCTTCAATACGAGTGGTACCCACCACTCATATCTTAAACCTCAAACCTTAGACCCAACACTGTCTAATATATGACTCGTCCTACCTAAGTCGTATTGATAACATATGATTTGTACCCTTCACTCGTATCCCTAGAAAGATAGCATCACAGAAGGTTTGAACACTATTGTAAAGCCCCACAAAATATCTAGCTTAATTCAGTCTTCTAAGCTTGTTAAGGGGTTCCAAACTTAGAAATTTCTAGATAAGTATTAAGACTTAGTTTATTTTAGGCCTTTCAAAGTTGTCAATCTCATTTTATGACATTAAAGTCCTTTAAATGTCTATATTTTAGTTAATTCATGATCAGGGAGGTCAATAGGTGTTCCCAGAGAAGTTTTGGATTTTTCGGACTTCATTTGAAGCTCCTTTAGAATCCCAAAATAATGTACCAATACGATCTTGGCACATCACATGTCCTATCGCGTTGGTTACTATTTTTTCCAGCTACCAGCAACAAATTTCAGTAAGTCGATGCAATCTTGGTGCAATACATTAGATATAGAATCGGTGCCATTGACGCGCCACGTTGACCTGCACGTCGGTAATTCAGTTTTCACTCATTAAAAAACCATGTTCTTGGGGCTATTTGGGTCTTTTTCCCCTGAATCTCAGCCCCCAAAACATGAAATTTAATAGCGTAGGAAGCAAATAAACCCATTCTTTCTCAATTTTTCTCAAGAACAAGCCTTAGGGTTTTTAAATTTCAAATCAAGATCTCAAGATTCCACCATTAATTTTGAGAAATTCTTCAACAAGGTATGTAAAGTGTTCATCCAAGGGTCCCTTCAACCCTTGGAGTTCAAGAAACTTCTTTTAAAAACATGAATTATGATTTTCATGTTGTGGGTTTGAATGTAATTATGTTGATGTTGTGGAATGTGTTCTAAGTTGGAATCTTTACATGTTTCTTGATATTATGAAGCATGTAAGTTGAATTTTGATTATCTTATATTGAAACCCTTGAGTTATGAAGTCATGTGTATTAGCATTGTTGATTATACCGAGTTATAAAGCTACGCCTACCATGTGTTTGATAAATTTCTAAATTGAGACTATGGTGCTTTTGTGATCCTTTGGTGGTCTAAATGATGCACTTATGCTATACCCACATGTTCAAAATGCCTTCCATATTAAAGCTATACCTTGTATGTGTTTGATGGAATGCTCATGAGATTGGTTTAATGAAATTAGGATGTATTAGTATGCATTCCTATTCATGTGCAAGTTCATGACGTTCAAGTGATTGATGAAATGACTAATAGATCGTATTGTGAGTTGTTCCCTGTTGTCAAGTATTAAAGAATTCTCATGTCTTATTATTTTTATGCAATTAAGTCCTAGGGGTATTTAATACCCGACAATTTATTTGTGTCCCTAGAGCCAGTGTTAGTTATAGAATAGTCCCAATCATGTCCCAATCAGTAGTACTCTAGTTCAATTACAGAACTCAAGAAAAATCAGTAAACTCAATATCAATCCAATCCCATTTAGTATTCGGTTTAGTCCCCAGTAAAATTAGTCAGATAATATAACTCAATAGTATTCCGTCAGTCAATGGAACTTAGTAAACTCAGTTCAGTTCAGTTAATCAGTAAAATCAGCAATAGATCAATCTAGCCTAGTATGAACTAGGAAATTAGTTTAGTGTCTATTTAGTTGGGAGTAGGATTCAGCATTGAGTGAACAGGATTCAGCACCGAGTGAACCCAAAGATGGGGACTCACCTGCGAGCAGAGGGTATGATCCTTAGAAACAGTCCTTGCAGTCCAGAACTACATAGCCAGTGTAGGTTAAGACATCAAAACCTGCTAATTAAGGGTTGATGAGGTGGATTAACCTACCAGTTGAGGATCCCATCGTTCTCATTTGAGAACCTGCCAGATGAGGGTATCTCTTTAGTGTCTTTACCCGTGGCATGATACTGAATCTTCCAACTAGGGTTACAGGTTGGACCCCAAATCTATTAAGAAAAGAGGCATTCTGGTTAGATAATTACCTCCCACAATTTTAGTCTCAGTCTTCAGTAAAGAACTCAGATAGTTCTACAGATTTTAGGACTGTTTGATACAGTCACTCAGCTCAGTATGAAACTTAGCTAGTTCCATCAAAAATAGGACTGTCAGAAACAGTCACTCAGCAAATATTTATATCAGTTATCAGTAATCCATGTTATTAGTAAACTTAGTATTTAGAATCCTTATGAATTGAGTTACAGTTATGTATTAAAGTATGTATTCTCACACAGTCATGTTCATATTATTCAGTCAGTTATAGTTTATACATATGAACCCTTGCATTCAGCCTTACCTTACTTTTCATACCAGTACATTCACATGTATTGATGCATACCTTTTTTTATGCTGTGGTGTTTTATACCATAGGTTCAGACGTATGGGCCCCGGAGCATTCTTAGCAGTTCAAACATTCAGCCAATAGTAGTAGACTAGCAGTGAGTCCTCATCATTCGAGGATATTCTTTTATTTCATTATCTCATTAGATTTAGCATTTCAGTAGATAGAGTTAGTTGGGGGATTGTCCCATCAACTCCACAGTTCAAACAGTTTAGTTAGAGGCTTTTCAGACTCGATGTTAAGACAATATTCAGTATTTTATATTTTGATATTTTATCTGACATTATCATTTTCTTTTTATCTGTATTACAATTTTGAACCTTATGACATTTTAGTCCATTATTTTGCATTATACAGTGTTATTACTCAGTTATTGCAGTACGTACCAATCATGGGTTAGCTTGTGGTCCTTCGAGATTATGAGCATCGTGTAGCATCTGGGGTACAAGACTCGGGGCGTTATAAACTTGGTATCAAAGTGTAAGGTTCAATAGTATACTAGGAAGTTTGAAAGTCGCATCTATTAGAGTCTTGTGCAAGGGTGTGTAGCACGCCACACTTATGGATAGGAGGCTACGAGATGTTTTAGGAACAGATTTTTTTTTTAGTATTCATGTCGTACGAGTCAGCATGAGCCCCAAATAAACTCTCTTTTAATACATGTTTCTCTTCCATCTACAGATAATTCCTCCAAAGAGGACTCAGGGAAGAGAAATAGGAGATCAGCTAGTCCCTTAGCCAGACTAGCCCAATTCTTTAGGTGAATATGTCTCCTACATAGAGTTTAGAGCATGATTCACCTCCCTATCTCATTTTGTGGCAACCTAGCTTCCATTCCGGCTAACCCAGTGGCCAATACTGTAGTAGCTAAGATTCGGGACTTCACCCGAATAAACCCTCCATTTTTTTCTGGGTCTAAGTTGAATGAGGACCCTCAGGAGTATCTTGATCAGGTGCAAAAGATTACTGATATTATGTGGGTGATTGCAAGTAAGAGTGCTAATCTAGCAGCATATCAGTTGCAGGATATGGCTCTTATTTGTTTCAAATAGTGGAAAGCAGAAAGGGCTGTAGATACAGGGCCCATTAAATGGGAAAAGTTTTCCACTTTTTTTATAGATAAATTCTTTCCCCTAGAGCTGAGAGAAGCTAAGGTGCTAGAGTTTATTAATATGAAGTAGGGCAATATGATAGTGAAAGAGTAATCTCTCAAGTTTACTTAATTAGCTAGATATTCTTTTTATGTGGTGGCAGATAGCAAATCCTGAATGAGTAAGTTTGTGTCTGGAGTGAATGATAGTATGGTCAAAGAATACAGGACCATAATGCTGATTAGTGAGATGGACTTGCCTAGGCTGGTGATCCATGCTTAGCACATAGAGAAGCAAAAGAATAAAAAGACAGAGAAGAAGAATAAGAGAGCTTGAACAAGTAGTTTCAAATTTGCTCAGCCTAAGTCAAAGGGTGGGAATCGTTCTCAGTTCCACCTAAAATCTTCAGTTCCAGCTCCATCATCAGCTAGTGCTCTAGTGCCAAAATTTAGAGATGGCAATAGAGATAGGGCAGTAGGCTCTAAGTCTCGGGGTAGTGCCAGTAGTGCCCAAACCAATCCTCTTGGCCAAACTTGTGGCAAAAACCATCAGGGTGTTTATAAAGCTGGCAGTGATGTTTGTTTCAGATGTGGCAAGCCAGGCAAAAGAGTCAGAGATTGTCCCCAGTCAGGTTCTTAGGGTCAGAAAAACCATTCTCTAGCTCAGTATGGTCACCTAAATTAGCAGGGTGCCTCATCCAGTGCCACCAGTGGGCAACGTCTAAATAGACTCTACACTCTTCGGTCCCTACATGATCAGGAAAGTTCTCCTGACGTGGTCACTAGTACGTTACAAGTTTATCACTTACATGTTTATGCTTTGCTACATCCAGGAGCTTCCTTGTCTTTTGTTACTCCTTATATAGCAGTTGATTTTGGAGTCAGTCCTAAAATTCTAGCAAAGCCTTTTCCAGTCTCTACCCCAGTGGGTAAATCCATCATAACCCGATGGGTATACAGGAACAGTCTGGTTATGGTATCTAACAAAATAACTTTTTCAGACTTAGTAGATTTATAGATGACTGATTTTGATATCATTCTCGACATGGATTGGCTTCATTCCTGCTATACCTCAATCAATTGTAGAAATAGAATTTTCCAGTTCCAGTTCCTAAATAAACCCGTTCTAGAGTGGAGGAGACTTCAGCGTTTAGGGGTCAGCTTGTTTCATACCTTCAGGTGAGAAAAATAATATCGAAGGGATGTGTCTATTACCTTGTACGAGTCCAGGACTCCAGTTCAGAAATCCCTACTATTGAATCAGTGTCAGTAGCATGTGAATTTCTATATGTATTTCCCAAAGATCTTCCTAGAATTTCTCCCGAAAGGGAAATTAATTTCGTAATTGATCTTCTCCTAGATACTCAGCCCATATTTATTCTGCCATACAGAATACCACCTGCAGAACTCAGAGAATTGAAAGAATAGTTGAAGGATCTCCTAGATAAGGGATTCATGAGGCTTAGTGTGTCCTCATAGGGTGCACCAATTTTATTTATGCATAAGAAAGATGGTTATCTCAGGATGTGAATTGAATACCATCAATTAAATAAAGTCACGATAAAAAACAAGTATCCCCTTCCTAGAATCAATGACTTATTTGAACAAATTCAGGGCGCTAGATACTTTTTGAAGATAGACCTTAAATCAGGCTATCATCAGCTCAAAGTCAGAGAATGTGACATACCGAAGACAGTTTTTAGAACTCGATATTGTCACTTCAAATTCTTAGTCATTTCCTTTGGTATAACTAATGCCCGAGCATCTTTCATGGACTTGATGAACTGTGTGCTCAAGCAGTACTTAGATACGTTCGTCATAGTTTTCATAGATGACATCTTGGTTTACTCCTATGGTGAATATGATCATGCAGACCATCTCAAAATAGTATTGCAGACTCTTAGAAATTATCAGTTGTTTTCCAAATTCAGTAAGTACAAACTTTGGCTGAGGTTAGTAGCATTCTTTGTCCATATCATTTTTGGTGATAGCATTAGAGTTGATCCCTAGAAGATTGAGGTAGTGAAAAATTGGCCTAGACCTATCTCTCCATTAGATATGAAGAGTTTCTTGGGTTTGGCTAGTTATTACCATAGGTTTGTTAAGGGATTTTCATCTATTTCATCCTTCATTTCCAGATTGACTCAGAAGAAAGTCAAATTTCAGTGTTCAGATCCTTGTGAGAAGATTTTTCAGGATTTGAAGACTCAACTTACCTCAGCCCCAGTCTTGGCTTTACCAAATGGCTTTGTGGTATACTGTGATGCATCCAGAGTAGGTTTGAGTTGTGTCCTCATGCAGCATGGTAAAGTCATAGACTATGCCACAGACAACTTTAGCCTTATGAGAAGAACTATCCTACTCATGATCTTGAGTTAGCAGTTATAGTTTTTGCCTTAAAGATTTGGAGGTACTATTTGTATGGGATGCACATTGATATGTTCACTGACCATAAGAGCCTCCGGTATGTGTTCTCTTACAAGAAATCTAAAACTCCATCGAAGAAGGTGGTTGGAGTTGTTGAAACACTATGACATAAATGTTTTTTATTATCTGGGAAAGGACAATGTAGTGATTGATGCTCTCAATAGACTATCTATGGGTAGTGTTGCTCATGTTGAGAATAGTAAGAAGAAGTTAGCCCAGGAAGTACATCAATTAGCCCGACTAGGGTCTACTTAGTCAACTCAGCAGAAGGTAGTGTATGGGTGCAGAGTAGTTCAGAATTATCTCTAGTTTCCAAGGTGAAGGAAAATCAGGATAAAGATCCTAGTATAGTCAAGTTGAAAGAATCTATTAGAGATTAGAAGGTTGAGGTTTTCTCCTAAGGGGGAGATGGTGTTCTACATTATTAGGGTCGTCTATGTGTGCCATGTTTTGATGACTTAAGATAGTGAATTCTTGAAGAAGCGCTGAGTGTGCGCTACTCTATTCATCCAAGGGCCACTAAGATGTACCGCAACTTGCGGGAGATCTATTGGTGGAGTGGGATGAAGAGAGATATTACAAAGTTTGTGGATAAGTGTTTGACATATCATCAAGTTAATATTGAGCATTAGAAGCCTAGTGATTTCATGCAAAAGTTTAGTATTCCTACTTGGAAGTGGAAAGAAGTGAACATGGACTTTATGACAGGTTTGCTATGTACCCGTCATCAACATGATTTAGTTTGGGTCATCGTAGATAGAATGACTAAATCAGCTCATTTTCTTCTAGTCCATACCTCTTATTCAGTAGAGGATTATGCCAAACTCTATATCAGAGAGTTGGTCAAATTACACTGTGTTCTATTGTCTATTGTCTTAGATAGAGGTACCCAGTTCACCATTTATTTATGGAAAGTGTTCCAAAAAGGTCTTGGCACCCGAGTTTATCTCAGTACAACCTTTCATCCCCAGAAAGATAGTCAAGCAGAAAGGACCATTCAGACTTTGTAAAATATACTACGAGCTTGTCCGATAGATTTTAAAGAAAGTTAGGATGACCACTTGCCTTTGATTGAGTCTGCATACAACAACAACTATCATTCCAGCATTCAGATGGCTCCGTTTGAAGCTCTCTATGGCAGGAGATGCAGATCTCCATTCTCTTGGTTCGAGGTGGGTGAGGCCATAGTTGTAGGGCCTGACCTAGTATTCGATACCTTAGAGAAATTTTGGTTGATCAGAGAAAGGAACAAGACAGCTCAGAGCTGATAGAAATCGTACGCTGATGTGCGCAGAAAGGATCTCGAGTTCAAGATTGGTGATTATGTGTATTTGAAAATCTCTCCTATGAAGGGAGTGAAGAGATTTGGCAAGAAGGGGAAGCTCAGTCCCCGATATTTCGGTCCCTTTAAATTTCTCAGTTGTTGGCAAAGAAGCTTACGAGCTCGAATTGCCTTCAGATTTATATTTAGTCCATCCATTGTTCCATGAATCCTTGATAAAGAAGTTCATAGGTGACCCAGCAGTTGTAGTCTCTTTAGAGGGCATGGATGTTCAGAAAAACCACTCTTTCGAATAGATTCCAGTCGAAATCCTTAACTATCAGACTCACAGATTGAGGAAAAAAGAAGTCCCTCTAGTCAAAGTTCTTTGGTGGAATCAGTTCATTGAGGGAGCTACTTGGAAAGCAGAAGCAGACATGTTGACCAAGTATCCTCACCTCTTCTTCGCTAATCCAGACTCAGCCCAAGGTAACGGCTTTCTTTAAGCTTATTTAGTTTCATGCTCAGATTTCCATTACAAACTTGGTATCATTTACCTCCGCATATTCAATTATATGTTCATGAGTCAGTTCAGTTATGTATTCATGCATCAGATATTCATGATTTTTTGGAGAAAATCAGCTCATCAGTACTCCCAATCATGGATTCATGAATCGGCTCAGTTATGTACTCATGCATCAGATATGCATATTTAGTGTGATAATTCAGTATATCAGTAATATCAGTCCTATATCTATGTCCCAGATGTTCATGTCTAGTAAGTAGATTCAGCCTACTAGTACTCTCAGTTCAGTCAATCTCATTCGAGGATAAATGTTATCAAGGAAGAGATATTGTAAGATCTCGCAAAATTCCTAGCTTAATTCAGTCATTTAAGCTTGTTAAGGGGTCCCAGACTTAGAAAATTCTAGCTAAGCATTCAAACTTAGTTTATTTTAGGCCTTCAAAAGTTGGCAATCTCATTTCGCAACCTTAAAGTCCTTTAAATGCCTATATTTTAGTTAATTCATGATCAGGGAGGTCAATAGGTGTTCCCGGACAAGTTTCAGATTTTTTTGACTTCGTTTGAAGCTCCTTTAGAATCCCAAAATAGTTACGAACACAAAATTTGAGCGCCGCATGGGCTATCACATTGGTTAATATTTTCCCTAGCTACCAGCGTCAAAATCCAGTAAGTCAGCACGATCTTGGCGCGACGTGTTGGATATCATGTCGGTGCCATCGACGCGTCGCGTCGACCTGCGCATTGGCAATCCATTTTTCACTCATAAAAATACCGTGTTCTTGGGGGTATTTGGGTTTTCCCCCCCTAAATCTCAGCCCCTAAAACACGAAATTTAATACCATAGGAAGCAAATAAACCCATTTTTTCTCAATTTCTCTCAAGAACAAGCCTTAGGGTTTTTAAAGTTCAAATCAAGAACTCAAGATTCCTCCATTAATTTTGAGAAATTATTCAACAAGGTATGTAAAGTGTTCATTCAAGGGTCCTTTCCACCCTTGGAGTTCAAAAAACTTCTTTTAAAAACATGACTTGGGATTTTTATGTTGTGGATTTAAATGTAATCATGTTGATGTTGTGGAATGTGTTCCAAGTTGGAATCTTTATGTGTTTCTTGATATTATGATAGCATGTAAGTTGAATTTTGATTCTCTTATATTGATACCCTTGAGTTATGAAGTCCTGTGTATTAGCATTGTTGATCAGACCCATTTATAAAGCAACGCCTACCATGTGTTTGATAAAATGCAAAATGGAGACTATAGTGCTTTGTGATCCTTTAGTGGTCTAAATGATGAACTTGTGCTATGCCTACATATTCAAAATGTCTTTCATATTAAAGATTTACCTTGTATGTGTTTGATGGAATGCTCATGAGATTGGTTTAATGAAATTAGGATGTGTTAGTATGCATTCCTATTCATGTACAAGTTCATGAATTTCAAGTGATTGATGAAATGCCTTATAGATCGTATTGTAAGTTGTTGACTATTAGCAAGTATTCAAGAATTCATGAAATTCCTAGAGCCAGTGTCAGTTATATAACAGTCTCGATCATGTCACGATCAGTAGTGCTCTAGTTCAATTATAGAAACTCAGGAAAAACTCAGTAAACTCAGTATCAATCCAGTCCCATTCAGCATTCAGTTCAATCTTCAATAAACTCAGTCAGATAACAGAACTCAGTAGTATTCCGTTAGTCAATGAAACTTAGTAAACTCAGTTCAGTTCAGTTAATCAGTACAATCAGTAATAGATCTATCCAGCCTAAAATGAACTAGGAAATCAGTTTAGTCTCTATATAGTTGGGAGGAGGATTCAGCACCGAGTGAACCCAAGGATGGGGACTCACCTGCAAGTAGAGGGTATGATCCTTAAAAGCAATCCTTGCATACCAGAACTACGTAGCCAGTGTAGGTGGAGGCATTAGAACCTTCTTGTTGAGGGTTGATGAGGTGGCCAAACCTGATAATTGAGGGTCCCACCATTCTCATTTGAGAACTTTCTAGATAAGGGTATCTCTTCAGTTTCTTTACCCGTGGCATGATACTAGCACCCTTCTAACTAGGTTACAGGTTAGGCCCTAAATCTATTAAAAAAAGGGTCATGTCGGTTAGATGATTACCTCCCACACTCTCAGTCTCAATCTTTAGTAAAAAACTCAGATAGTTTTACAGATTTTAGGACTGTCTGATACAGTCACTCAGCTCAGTACGGAATTCAGCTAGTTTCTTCAGAAATAGGACTGTCAGACATAGTCACTCAGCAAATAGTATATCAGTTATATCAGTTATTAGTAATCCATGTTATCAGTAAACTCAATATTCAAAATCCTTATGACTTCAGTTACAGTTATGTATTCATGGATGTATTCTAACACAGTCATGTTCATGTTATTTATTCAGTTATAGTTCATGCATATGAACCCTTGCATTCGGTCGTACCTCACTTTGCATACCAGTACATTCACACGTACTGACACATACTTTTCTTTTGTGCTATGGTGTCTTATACCATAGGTTTAGACCTATGGGCCCCAGAGCATTCTTAGCGGTTCAGATATTCAGCCAGCAGCAGTAGACTAGCAGTGATTCCTCATCATTCGAAGATATTCTTTTATTTCATTATCTCATTAGATTTAGCATTTCAGTATATGGAGTTAGTTGGGGGATTGTCCCATCAACTCCACAATTCAGACAGTTTAGTTAGAGGTTTTTCAAACTAGATGTTTAGACAGTATTTAGTATTTGAGATTCTGATGTTTAATCAAAATTTATCATTTCTTTTCATCAGTAATACAGTTTTGAACCTTATGGTATTTCAATCCATTATTCTACATTTTACAGTGTTATTACTCAGTTATTGCAGCAGGTACCAGTCATGGGTTAGCTTGTGGTCCTTTGGGATTATGAGCACCGTATAGCGTTCGGGTTACCAGACTTAGGGCGTTACAACTATCCACCATACGAGTCATGGATACGACTCGTACCCTGGCTTATGGCTCCTGGTGAGTCACTCATACTCAAATCCAACTTAGGTTACCAAGTCTAAGGTTAAGTAAAGGAACCAAATAATCCATATCCAACCATACAAGTCATACCACCAAGTTGTAACCGTTCCCGTGACCAAAATCCATCCCACCAACCAACACTGGTCAGCATACAACTGGACTATACCATTCATACCCCAACATACGGCTTGTACCCATGAGTCGTATTAGGTCCAGAGACCAAAATTCTAGGAAATTTTCTAATGTGCAAAATCTGGGATGTTTCATATAATTATGTTTGAAGATCAATCAACATGCTTATCAATTACAATACATACAAAAGGCTTAATCAAGTGTAACTCCAAATAAACAGCCATAAGTTCCTCTTAGTTACTCAACAACGATTATTATGCCGAGGATCATTGAATCCAGCTTGTGGGGACCCATCATTAATATTACTATCACACTGATGAACACCGCATTATTATCCATTTATCAAGTTGTTTATCAACATTCTATGTACAAAGGCAACCATATTTTATCCATCTTTTACTATATATCATACTTTAACATTTAGTTATGTTTCTCATTGGACATTTATGTTATGACATTGACTCACACTTCATATCCAGACTACAAGAATAAATCACCAACCTCAAGGGAAACACACCATCAGAACACACAAATACGTAGGTTTATTAATCCCATAATTTCTTTCAACCCAAATATTATTAATTAGGGTTTATAGTTGCGTTAGTACATAATCTTTTCACACTACTTACATTAGTCTTATTTCAATTAACAACATATAACGAGAACCATATATATGTACATATCTATATATAATCACACACAAAGTCCTTCTACATTGTTCTAAGTATTTGTCATGACCCCAAAATGGGTCGCGGTGGCACTTATCCCAACCCAACTTTGATAAGTGAACCAATCACCTAAACAGATGAAGGAAAAGCAAAACTGACAACAACATAAACCAGCATAAAACATTTAGAATGAAGTAAAGCTCGTACAAAACGTAAGTAAAATAGAAGTCTGAGACAAATCTCATAAGTCCCCATAATTTAGTGTCAATGTGTTAGAGAAACTAGTACATAACAAAATTTAAAAATACAAGCTTGTCATAGAAAACAAAATACCAAAATAAAGCAATGATAAGAGGAAGTCCACGGTCATATATGAAAATAGATAGAGAACCCAATACCTTGAACACCCCTCAAATCCACAAGAATCAACTACCACATTCGGTACTTATAATCGGATCTACACTAAAAAGGCATAATAGGGGTGAGTACAATCCACTTTTACTCATTAGGTATTATAGTCTGACTGAGCAAAGCAAGAAATAAGATAAGTAAAATATACTATGAGTACTTCATATATGGGCTAAAAAGTTCAAAAAGGTAGCTCACACCATCTCCACTAACAGTTCTAATATACATATAAGTACAAACACAAGAAATGAATACAACACAATCATACATAAGAAATAAACCAAAATTAACACCAGTTAAGAAAAACTAAGGAAATCATGAAAGATACATATGTGAATGCAATGAAATGCAATGTGGATGGGATAAATGGTCAAAGTTGTCACATGACTTTTTGTATATACCCATTGAGCTCGGATATCCCAGGTAGGGCCCATGAGGGGTTCACCACCCATATACAATAGCTCAAATCTCATTCTCAATTTACCTCTCTAGCTCATGTTCACCAAGAAAGTTTTCATAAAAGTAAGTTATTTTCTTTCAAAAATAGTGTTTGTCAATCGTACTACTTTATCATGAATGTATATGTATGGAATGAGGATACAATGCTCACAATAAACTCAATATGTTTACAATTCTTGATCATCAACTCCAGTTAGGTATCATTAGAACAAATATGCAAGTAAGACATGATTAATATCATAGCAACCTCCAACTCGAATATTTTTATCATGATAAAGGCAACCAATTCTCAAATAAGGCATATATTAGCAAAATAAGCCCCCATACGAGCATCATATCTAGAATAACGATATTTAAATGCATAAATAAGGCGAATGATGCTAAATGAAGCCCCCACATAGGGAACACATGATATCATATATCACAAATCAACCATAATAGAATATAAGCCTCTCACAGGAAAAAAATAGTAAAAATAGTCTCAAAATATTAATCCCATATCTATTTTCCCCAACCCATCTCATGCTTTAATTATTTATTAACTACCTAGCTCAATCTGAAAGAAGTTAAGCTATAACCTACCACAAATGATGAAATCCCAGTTTAAAGTATTTCAACATAAAGCCTCTCCCTAACAAACAGCCTCAAAATCAACTATAACATTGAAATATAGCATCCAAACGTTTAAAGAAACCTAATAATGCTTATATTGCTCAAATTCTGGTCAGGTCCAAAATGGGTATTAAACATTATTTTGAAAACAAAAGGGATAAGATTGGATTTTTTTAAAACAAAACACATACCCCAAGTTATACATATCAACAAATGAAAACCCACGTGAAACTGGATAAAAATTGAGGTCTAAATCAAAGAAAACTTTTTTTTCAAGCTTTACCATACAAAATCCAATGAAAATCAAAAAGGGTAAAATCGGAATCTTATTTAAAAATCATAATCGTCGTGTGAAAAGGACTATATGAATAAAAACCCACATAAAAATGAGCAAGAATTAAAGCTCATGTCTAAGAAATAACAATTTTTCAATTTGGGGGGAAAACCCCAAAACCCTCTATGAAATATTTGATTTATAAGAATTTTGATGATAAAGTTGGTAGTAAATGATTGAGAATTGATCTAAGAACTTACCCGCACAGATTTACGCAAGAAATTTACCTAAAATCTCCCTTTGGTGCTCCTAATATGATAAAAATGGTGAAATAGAGCTAAAGGGGATAAAATAAGACATTGGACTGCTTCAGCAAAGATAAGTAGCATATTGACCGTGCATTGATCTCAGTCCACTATTGACTGTTGAACGCACCATTGACTACAGTCCACTACACTAGTAACCATAAACTAGATTTTTTCTATAGTTTTCAAGTCACTAAACAGATCCTAGAGATTCATTAGGGACCCAACAAAAATAAACTACATATGCTACTAGGCTAGTTTCGACATTTCAGGCTTAATATAAATGTTGAATTTTTAAAAAAGAATCGGTTTGAACAAATTAACCTTTGGGACCCCATTTTCACTATTTTTGAACCAAGGGTCGAAGTGAGATTCAAAACCCCTGAAGCTAAACCAACCCTGCTAGTAGCCCAAATTTGACATGTTAGATCTGCTGGTGCAGTCTGTTTTACCTTTTGGGACTTGAATAAATAAATGTTGATCAAAGTCAACTATTAGCTTTTAAATCCTCAAAATAAGCTCAAACTTACCCAAAGCCTTCTCAAATACCTTGGGAACTATGCCAACTATCCCCATAACCCAAAATTAATATGTTGCAACTATGGGAAAGGGTATAACAGTCAAAAGATATAAAAGAGGAAATTACCTAAATTCTGGACATTACAGTATCCACCAATAAAACTCCAATTTATTCTCAAAATAAAAGGCAAGGAAATACTTGAATCGGTAAAAATCTAAGGGTAACTACTATGCTTGTCAAACTTAACCTTCAAGTAGCCTCCTCAATAGAACAATATCTCCACTGAACCTTATCATAGGAATATCTCAAGAATGCAACCGACTTACATCCATAGCTAAAATGGAGAATAGATCCTTTATAAAGGTCAACCCGTTATCTAACAAAATTAAGTCCCAATGAAGCACATGAGAATCATTTGTAGTATTGCACCAGAGCATAGATACATAATAAGTTGGGTGAATAGTTGAAAATTATAGAGGTAAGGCCAACACATAAGCAACTTTTCCAACTTTCTAAAGAATCTCAAAGGGTCAAATTACCTAGGGCTAAGCTTGTCCCTCTTCCTAAACCTCATCACGCCTTTATAGGAGATATGTAACGGAAGACTTGATCCCAATCCCAAACTTCAAGACTCAAAGCCTACAATCCACATAACTCTTTTGCCTACTTAGGGCTGCCTAAAACCTATCCTGCCCGCTCAAAACCTATAAAAGAACTCACAATTCAAGTTGGTACCATAGGGTCTAACTCTGAGGGCTCAAACAAACCAATAAAAGATCAATAACGCCTCAAAAGGGGCCATCTCAATACTCAAATGGTAGATATTATTTATTAGTGAACTCAGCTAAATCCAAATACTTCCCCACCATCCTTTGAAATTCATAACATAAGTGCATTGCATATCCTCCAAGATATGAATAGTCCATTCCGACTAACCACTATTTGGGGGTGAAAAGTTGTGCAAAGGTAAATATGAGTACCCAAATCTTTCTGAAAAGTCCCCAAAAGCAAGAAGTGAACAGTGGGCCTATATCTAAAATAATAAACTCGATTACCATATAAAGATAAACTATCTTTAGAACATAAATATGGCCCAACCTCTCAAAACTGAAGGAAATCTCAATAGGAATGAAATGGGTGAATTTGGTCAACTAATCCATGGTGACCCAAATACTATCAGATACATGAAAAGTTTGAGGGAACTAGTCTAAAGTCTATAGTGATCCATTACTAATTTCACTCAAGAATGGGTTATCTCTGAAGAAAACCACTTGGTCTTTGATGCTTGGCTTTCACCTACTGAAAATAAAAGAAACAAGCTACAAAATCCACCACACTTTCTTCCTAGTACCCCTCTAGTAAAGTTGCTTCAAATTACGACACATTTTAGTCACACTTGAGTCAATGGAATATCTTGAACAATGAGTTTCATCTACAATCAATCTCACCAATCACCAAATCTTATCACACAGACTTTGCCCTTAATCCTTAAAACACTTTCAAAATCAAGAGTGGCCACCTTAGCCTCGCCACCCAATACTATATCCTAAATTAACCTCAACCTATGATCATCAAATTGGTGAGCTTAAATTTGCTCCATCAAGGAAAATCTAGCCTCAACAAAGGCTAAGACGAATTCAAGTATCAAAATACCAAGCCTAACTATCTGGTTAGCTAAGGACTTAGCCTCCATGGAAAATATCCACCCTTGGGTCAAGAGAGGAGCTAAACTCCCCATACCGGTCTACTTTCGGCTCAAGACATCTACAACCACATTAGCCTTGCACAAATGATACAAAATAGTAAGGTCATAATCCTTAAGCAACCCAAGCCAACGTAGTTTCCTGATGCTAATATATCATTTTTTGAAGAAGTACTAAAGGTTACAATGGTCCAAACAAATTTTATAAGGAACTCCATACAAGTAGTTACTCGAGAACTTCAATACAAACACAACTGCAACCAACTCTAAATCATGGGTTAGGTAATTCTTCTCATAAGACTTCAACTAATAAGAAGAATAATAAATCTCTTTACCCTCTTCCATCAGCACTATACCTAGACCCATACCAGAAGCATCACATAATATGGTAAAGCCCACGCCCTCCTTGGGCAAGGTTAAGATAGGAGCCAAAGTTAACAACTCTTTGAGCTTTTGGAAGCTCTTCTCAAATGCATTTGGCCATTGAAAAACCACTTTTTTTAGTCAAGTTGGTCAAAGAATTAATAGACAATAAACCCTTTAAAAATGCCAATAATAACCTACCAAACTAGTGAAAGTCTGAATCTAAATTCGAGAAGTAGGTCTAGACCACTTCACAAATTGCCACCATCTTGGCTGGATCAACTATGATATCATTCTTAGTCACCACATGACCCAAGAAAGAGATAGAATATAACCTAAACTTGCACATAGAAAACTTAGCATACAACTTCTCATCGGATAACCTCTGAAGTACAATACTTAAATACTTCACATGGTTGACCTCACACTTAGAATAAACTAAGATGTTATCTATAAATACAGTGACAAAGGTGTTAAGATCTGATAAAAATACTTGGTTCATCAACTTCAGGAATACTGCTAGAGCATTATTCAACCCAAATGACATAACCAAGAACTCATGTTGTGTCAAGTCTGAAAAGCTATCTTTAAAATATCTGAAGCTCAAATATTTAATTGATGATATCTAAGTCTCTAATAAATCTTATAAAACACCCTGAATCTAGTCAAAAAGATTATTAATGCGAGCAAGAGGACACTTGTTCTTCGCTGTTACATTTTCAACTACCTATAATCAATACACATGCACATTGATTCATCATTCTTCTTTTCAAAAAAGAAAATATACACTAGGTTTAATAATCCCCTTACCTAATAAATCTTGTAATGACTCCTTCAACTCCACCAAGGCCATTCTATAGGAAGATATAGAAATGGGATTAGTGCTCGACTGCATATTAATAGAAGAATTAATACTTTAATTTGGAGGTATATAGTTAAATTTATAGGAAAAACATCCACAAACTTATGGAAAACATGAATAAAATTCATATAAGGAGGTAAGGCAACATAAGTATCACATAAGGATATATAAGGGCTCTTCATATTTTTACCATGAAGAGCCCTTAGAAGTGGATATATCCATGAAGAGCCCTTAGAAGTGGATATATAAATTTTGGATGATATCTACAATAATTGTATCAAAAGTCTCTTACTAGTTTCTCCTAAGTATATCATAACACTGACCACATTTGCTCCCATATTGAGAAACCCTGTGACCCCCATCATAAGTACCTCTATCTTTAGCTGGAGCACCTTTGGCAGCACCTCTTCCACTCTATAAATTACCTCTCTCTATAGATATAAGAGTAGGTTAAAAATTCAACAAGGACAATACTTAGATATATGAAAAAACTTATCATATCTAAAACATCCTTTATAGCCTGACTCAATTTGAGGAGGTGCAGTTAAACTAGAATGACCCTTTTGGCTTAATGTTTAGCCATCCAAAGTCACTATCCCTAAAAATACCACCTAATCCCTTCAAAGTGGCCTAAACTTTCCTACCATGATAGCCACAAAAATCATTAACAGAAAAATCTATACCTAGGAAGGCATGTCTACTAAACTCACCATGATAACATACCTTCTTCATGCCTGCTTGAGTTACCTGAATAATAGACTCAGTTATCTTAGCATGCTCAATAATACTCTTGAAAAAAGCCTCTAAAACTAATAACTAAGTTGTATTCAACTGATAAGAGCCATCTAACCCCTTTACAAATTTTCAAATCCTCAAAGATTTGATAGAGATGCTAGCGACTGAGTATCTTAATAGAGTATGAAAATGAGACTCATACTTAGCAATAGTTATGGAGAACTACTCTATTTAATTAAACTTATTATGTATCTGATCTCTCAAACTATATGATATAACTCTCCCTCCAAGAAGGCCTCAAAAATTATGTCCAAGACATAGCGAGAAAACCCAAAGGCTTATAACTAGAAAATACCCTCTATCAGTCACTAGTCACATCCATCAACTAATATGTAGTATAAGCAACTCCATGAGACTTAAGGGATCCAATATTATGTAACTTCTCTCGGCAATAAATTAAGAACTCGTAGGCACTATTGCCAATATCTCCACTAAACTTAGGTAGACTGATACACCCAAACTATAACTCCCTTTAAAGAGTGTACGCAGTCGCTGTTAAATGCATAACCCAATAAAGGTTGGGATCAAATATCATGGTAAATAAGGTGCCAATTATGTTTTATGTAAATTAATTGACCATTATTCATTAATTTCCACAAAATCTGGGTACTTTTTTAAAATATTAAATAAGTAATGGTGCATGTTTAAATATTGATGTATTCTCTATAACACCTTATTAACAGAGAAAGAGTGAACTAGGGATTATGTTCATCGTGGCGTTTAATCACTTTCAGACTTTAGGAAATATGAGTTTATACTCATATATGCAATTATATAAAAATTGATATCAATTTCCATCCAAGTGTTTCCCAACCTTGAAAGATGGTTTTCACTTTAATTCTTTCAAACTTAAAGTTATGAAATAGTAATTCAATATAATCCCCAAGATATTAATTCGAATAAAACTTTAATATTTATTTAGAGGTTGTAAACTCTCAATTCTTTCTACTAATCTCTTTTCCCAACATTAACTTCTTTATTTAAGCAAGCTAAGTTTTATGGCATTTTCTAAGATTTACAACCAACAGAACCCATTAAATAGAAAATAAAAGAAATATAGTCATAAGAAAAGTACAAACTCAACAACCTATAACCTAGAAGTGAAACAATGCACCAAGGATCCCATAACCCTAGTTATGTAGTTTTATCCACTCATGATCAGAAAGTAGATGAAAAGGCTTGATTTCATGTATTGAAGATTAGAAATCACAATATAGAAATTTAAGATTTTGAATCTAAATTCAAACTAATAATACTATGTTTCAAAACTCTAAAAATCATTTCTCAGTAATGCAATAATTACAAAAGTCAACTCCTTATTAAATGCCTATTTTAACCCTAAGCTAGGTATTTATAGGCTCCAACAAAGTAGGGTTTGAATTTCAAATTTCGGCCAATGTGTCATAGTTGATAAGTGAAGGGATGGTCTTTATGGTGTGAAATGGTTCGTCAGGTGAACCTTTGCCCGTTTCGAAAAATTTTCTATCTTGTGAGAATCTTGATAGCTTCAGCGATGGTCCATTATTGGCTTGATCACCCGTCCCCTATATCGTAACCTGTATTATAATTTTAATTGAGTCTATTTTGTTGTAATGATTGGGGTGATGGTACATCACAACCTCAATGGCCCATCAGCTGGACTATCACCTGACATTTTTTTCTCCATTTTTTGGTTCTTAGTGACTGACAGTTCGAAGGTCCATCATGGCACTGATGGCCCATCAGGAACTATGTCGTAGGTCTCTTTTAGCTTACAGTTATGGTTTTTCATGTCTTTGAGTTTGATTCCTGAGAACAAGGACAAAACATGTTAAAAATACTAATGGTTGCTGTAAAATATGTAATTATCCCTCTTTGAAGATGCAAAATATATCATCATGAGCCGATACATCAACATCCTCAACTTAGGATGATTGTTTGTCCTCAAACAACTTAACATAATATCATGGTTGTATCTAGATATTGAAAGAATAAATATCTGTTGGACCTAGCATAGACCCAAACTCGAATTTATGATAGATAGACAAGTTCTTCAACATTAACAAGTAGGGATATGTGCTTGTCATTACACTCTGGATAAGTTACATACATTCACATAAGTCACCTAATATAAGGATTAGCAACCATAAGTATCATTTACATACTCTCACTACAAAGAGTCCTCCTCGTATAGATCTATTTAATTCAAGGATTGTCGTTCAAATCTATCACTCTCACAACAAGCTTCTAACAATGCATACACAAAACTATAAGCTTGCCCAAATCATTCTACCATGTTCTACAACTGGTTATCAAAGGTCACTATAGGACTTTATTTTGCTTGTAATAAAGGCTTGGGTACAGTTAAGGTATAATTTTGGATAGTGACTCAACCTTTTCTCAATCGTTACCACTTATTCAGCTTAATTTACACTTCCAACCTCTCTCTCCTTTCCTACTAACCCATTCTTTTGGGCTAAGTATGCTACAATCGTTTAGGGAGTTATGTAATTTTTTATTTTAATATATCATAAAATATATTTATGTACACTCCTAATGATTTTGATTCAACTCATACTCATTAAGCCTTTCCCCTAGCCACTCTCAACTTAGGCTATTTTCCTAAGTTAAAATGCATGATGTCCAAAAAAGGAACAGGGCAAAGATAGAGGTTTACACTAAAAACTATCTTCATAAGGTCCTTTACTCGTTAAATTTTTCTATAGTAGGCACTCTTAACCTAGGCAATTTTCTTGAGTTGAAATGCTGAATGTACAAGGAGAAACCAAGGCCAAAATAGTAATTTAACAATAGAGGAGGGAAGTTTAGCAGTTGTTGATAAAAAATCTATCAACTCAAATAAGGATCAAGGGAATTTATACAGATAAACACATTACTTGGTCAGGTTTTTAGGGCTAAGTGGACTTATTTGAAACACGGTCTATGATCATATCCTATACAACCAACTATCACAAAATTAAAATAAATAAATAAGCAAGTTCTAGCCGCATATACAAAGTATGAATCTACACAAGGTCCTCACACACACACATTGCATTGAAATGATACCCATGCTACAAATTATTAGATTCGTGCTTAAGATTAAATATGCTTTACTTTATCTTGATATTACTAATGCCAAAGATAGATTTGCAACCATTAATCATCAACATACAATATGCATGATCAAAATTTTGAAGGGTCCTTATTTAACAAAATTCCAACCAAAAGCTATTCATTCAATCCTTTTCTTTCAACAGGTACAATATATACAAAAACCATACAATAACAAGATAGAAATAGAAAAACACAAGAAAGTAAATCCAAAACATGTCGGTTCTCCAAGTTAGAACACAAGGGAAAAGAATAATGGCAACAAAAACCCTCGTGGTGATAGAATCCCAATCATATTATAAGTACCCCACCCTACTAGAAAAAATTCCTTGTCCAAAATGCATTAATAATAAAAGTGCAGGGATGGAATACATGGAAATCCCTTAGGCTTGGGAGTTCAGCAAATCTTGGGAGGCCTGACTGGCCTCAATATCTGTAATAGCAATCCCAGTAGTGGATGAGGTTCTCAAAACACCAACCATTTCACTAATCGGGGATGAGTATTGGTAACACCCATGGTCTAGTGATGTGCCATGGTTTCATGGTACTTTCGACGCTTAAAATAAAAAAAATATGCAAGTAAGATATGATTTTTTGTGTCTATTTTACAGGAAACTAGGTTTTAGAGCTTATCATAAAGAAAAAGGGTTAAAATTTGCAAAAAAGCCCACCTATAAGGAAACATACGAGGTATAAATAGCACTTATATAGCATAGGTGGCTATCATAAGTTCCATAGTTTCAAACTTCAGAGAATCAAAAGTTGGAGATTGTTAAATTTTAGCTGTGAGGCCCATAGGTACCATGTACAGCGTCGTTAGTACCAATGTAAGTGTCAAAGATTGAATTTTAGAGAAGTTGTAGGATTGAGGATCCTCTAGTAATTATGAGGAGGTAAATTATGAAATATAGGTACCACCAACGCCCGTAGGTACCAGTGTATGAGAATTTCCTGAATATTTGAGGAGCCTGTAACCTATGATTGTCCACTTATGTGTTGTAGGTTCCACTTATGGCCTATAGGTGGCGTCGTAAGTGACAACAGACTTAGTTTTGCCTATACATTTTGGTTTGGATTTTTAGGGTTTTTATGTACTCTATAAATACTCTTCTGATGTTTGTTAGTCATCTTATGCAAACCTACGATTCACAGACATATATTTGATTCTAAGATTGACTTTTGATCTTAGAATCTCTTTGTTCTTGGTTTTTAGTTGATTAATTGATTTAAGATTTTGGGTTTTAGTCTAGAGAAAGACTCGTACCCTGGACTACGTCTCATGGTAAGACACTCATACGCAGATCAAACCTACGTAACCAAGTCTAAGATTAATTTAAGGAACCAAATGATTTGTAACCACCAATACAACTCGTACCCCTAAGTCATATCCATTCTAGTAACCAAAATCCATCCCACCAACCAACACTGGTCGGCATACGACTAGACCATACCATCCGTACCCCAACATATGGCTCATACCCATGATTTATATTGGGTTTAAAGATTAGAATTCCAGGTAATTTTCTAAGGTCCATAAACCAGGGTGTTTCATCTCTCCCAGTAGGAATATTCATCCCTAAATGACAGACAAGGTAGGGGTAACCACACGCACGAGTCATTTACATCATCAAATATATTTCAAATCCTTAACAAAGTTCTTAAACAAAAGGAAAAAGATATTAATCTTCCCTTTAACAAACTCAGAAAATAAAGATGTGTTGAATACACATACCTTTGCATGATTCCCAGGAGCAGAAAACAAATGTGAATATTTAGACTTTATGTCCTCCTCTGTTTCCCAAGTAGCTTCTTCCACCTTATGGTTCTACCACAGAAACTTAACCGAAGCCGTATCATTTTTCTGCTACCAAGGAATCTGTCTATCTAAGATCTCAACCAGGATTTTTTCATAAGACAAAGAATATGTGATATCCAGTCCTTCAAAAGGAACAACCGAAGTAGGATCACCAATGCACTTCCTCAACAGGGAAATATGAAAGACCGGATGAACCAAGATCAAGCTAGAAGGAAACTCTAGTTTATAAGAAACATTACCAATTCTCTGCAAAACCTCATAAAGACCAACACACCAAGGACTGAGATTCCCCTTCTCACCAAACTGCACTACTCCCGTCATAGGAGATATCTTACGAAAATCTTATCCCCAACCTCAAACTCGAAGTCTCTATGCCTACCATCTATATGGAACTTTTGGTGACTTTAGGCAGCCTTAAGCCTCTCCCAAATCACCTTAACCTTCTCCATATCCTGGTAAACTAATTTGGGACCAAACATATCCGCCTCCCCAAGATCAAACCAACTAATAGGAGATCTACACCTCCTACCATAAAATGTCTCAAAAGGGGTCATACCAATACTAGAATGATAGCTATTGTTGTAAGGCAACTCCACCAATGGTATATGCTCAACCAAATTTCCACCATTATCACTCACACAAGCCGAAGCATATCTTCTAATGTTAGAATATTTCTCTCTACTTGTCTATCCATCTGCGGGTGGAAATAGTACTCAGACTAACCTTAGCCCCAACCCTTTTTGAAAAGATTTCTAGAAGTGGAATATAAAATACATTGCACAATCATAAATAACCGAAATAGGCACCACATGCAACTTCACAATCTCCTGAAGATACAGCTTCCCATAATCTTCCACCAAGAAGGTAGTCCTCACTAGCAAAAAGTGCACAGACTTAGTCATCCTATCAACGATGACCCAAATCAAATCATATTGATTCCGAGACCGAGGAATACCATTAATGAAGTCCATATTTATCACTTCCAATTTCCCCTCAGGAAATTCAATTTCTTGATATAACTCTCCTGGCTTCATGTGCTTAATATTAACCTGTTGACACACTATGCACTTGGCCATAAAATCAGCCAAATCCCTCTTTATGCCATTCTACCAAAGACCATCTTAACATTATGATACATCTTAGTAGAGCCGAGATTAACAACATAGCGTGACTCATGCACCTCAGCTAAAATCCTTTTTCGCAAACTGTCGATATCAGAAACACACAACCTCCCTTGATACCATAAAGTACTATCACCACTAATCTTACACACCATTACCTTTTGCCTACCAAGATCACTCTTGATTTTCATCAAGATAGGATCTAGCACTTGGTTTTCTTTAATCTCCGCACCAAGAGACGATTGAACCAATTCTTGTACAATCACACCACCATCCTTGGAGTCCAAGAGGTGAACTCTAAGATTAGCGAAGTGATGAATATCCTTCACCAATTCCCATTTTTCTTTCTCCACATGATCTAAACTCCCTATTGATAACCTGCTAAGAGCATCAGCAACCATATTAGCCATACTTGAATGATAGTGAAGACCCATATCATAGTCATTGTGAAGTTCAAGCCATCTCCTCTACCTAAGATTAAGTTCTTTCTGAGTTAACACATATTTTAGACTCTTATGACCAGAAAAGATATCCACGTGCATAATATAAAAATAATGCCACCATATTTTCAAAGCAAATACCACCGCCCACAGCTCTAAATTATAAGTAGGATAGTTTCTCTCATGTACCTTTAACTTCCTAGAAACATAGGCTATTACCTTCCCATGTTGCATCAACATACACCTAAGCACTACTCAAGATGTATCATAATAAACCACGAACCCATCATTGGTTTTCGGCAAAGCCAGAATTAGAGCCGAAGTCAACTTATCCTTTAACTTCTCAAAACTCCCTTCACAAGCATCTGATCATGATAAATTGACCTTCTTCTGAGTTAACTTAGTCAAAGGAGCATTTATCAAAGAAAAGATTTCTAAAAACCACCTACAATACCCAGCTAAACCTAAGAAGCTTCGAACGTCAGATGGAGTGGTGGTTCTACGCCACCTCTTCACCACAACAACCTTTTGTGAATCTACAATGATTCGCTCACTAGAAATAATATGACCCAAGAAAGTTACAATGTTCAACCAAAACTCACACTTGGAGAACTTGGCATACAACTGTTGTTCCTTGAAGGTCTACAATACTACACAGAGATGATTAGCATTATCCACCTCACTCTTTAAATAAACCAGAATGTCATCAATAAACACAATAACAAAAATATCCAAATACTAACCAAAAACCATGTTCATCAGATCAATAAATGTTGTCGGAGCATTAGTTAATCCAAATGACATCTCCAAAAATTCAAACTACCTATACCGAGTACGAAAAGCCATCTTAGGGATATCCACCTCCCTATTCTTTAGCTGATGGTACCCATACCAAAGATTTATCTTCGTAAAAAACTTGGCACCTTGCAGCTAATCAAATAGATCATCTATCCTTAGAAGAGAATACTTGTTCTTGATCATCGCCTTGTTCAACTTCCTATAATCTATGCACATCCGAAGGGAACCATCTTTCTTGCACACAAAAAAATCAGTGCACCCCATGGGGATACACTAGGATGAATAAACCCCTTATCTAGAAGATCCTTAAGTTGCTCCTTAAGTTTTCTCAAATCAGTTGGAGTCATTCTATACAAAGGAACATAAATTGATGAGTGTCCGGAACCAATTAATACCAAATTCTATTTCCCTATCTGGAGGAACACCAGGAAGATCATCTGAAAAGACCACTAGAAACTCATTAACCACTGGAACTGAATGTAAAGAAGGACCTTCTGAGTTAGAATCTTTAACCCAGACCAAGTGATAAATACAACCGTTAGAGATCAACCTCCAAGCTCCAAGATAAGAAATAAATCTCCCCTTAAGAGCTAAAGACCCACCCTCTCATTCTAGTATCGGCTTACTAGGGAACCTAAAGATAACCCTATAGGTCAGACAATCCAAGGATGCTTAACAAAAGTGCAACCAATCCATACTCAGAATGACATCAAAATCCACCATACCCAACTCAAAAAGATCCACCAAGGTCTGCTTGCCACCAACAGATACCATACATCCTCTATAGACTCTTTTAGTAATAACCGAGTCACTTACTAGGGTAGAAATAGAAAAAGGATCCAAAATAACTTTTAAATTAAAACTAAAATATAAAATCGTATAAGGAGTCACATAGGAGAGAGTGGACCTAGGATCAAACAAACAATATACATCACGAGAGAAAAATTATAACGTACCAGTAACAACATCAGGTGATGCCTTGGATTCTTGTTAGGACACCAAAGCATACAACTTATTTCAACCAACACTAGAACCAGGAGCAATAACAAAAGTAGATTCCACGTCACCAGGTGTAGGAGCAGAAAATGAAACCACCAAAATGTAATTCACTCCCATAGCAATCTTATTAACCGAACAATCACTGAGCCAATGGCCTACCGGGACACACTTGAAGTATTTATCCCTTTATTCATTTCAATACCCCTAATGAGGACAACCACAAAATTGATAAGAAGGATATGAAGAAACTGACTGGTTTTTGTTTGCCTGAGATTAGGCATCCTGTTACTGAAGATTGACACCACCTTGATGATACCTGTCACCCGACTGGTAGAGAGGACTAGAAGAAGAGTAGGAACCATAATTCCCCTATTTCTTTTTCTATCATTTGCCACCATCCCGATCACCCTGAGACTGAGCACCTTCTTGATCAGAAAACCTGTTACTCTGACTTTGTCTATCCCCAAACTCGATCTGTTTTCTCTTTTCATCCTTCACTAACTGCATATGAATAGTCAATCTAGAGATATCCATATCTTTAATCAGCAAGGCAGTCTTGCTCTCAAAAATCAAATCTTGATTCAACTTAGAAGTGAACTTCATCATTTTTGCCCGCATGTCAGCAACTAAATCAGGAGCATACCTTCACAATTAGTGAAACTTCAAGGAATATTCCTTGACAGACATCCTCCCCTGCCTGAGGTTCAAAAACTCCTCTATGTTTACATCTCTCAACTCTTAGGGAAAAAAATATCTAAAAAGGCCTTAGAAAAAGTATACCAAAAGACTGATTCTTCCACATCACCCCTATCCATATCCCACTCTTCATAGCAAAGTTTACCTTCTCCATATTAGTAGTCTGTATAACTCAAAATATCATTTCTATTTCATCTAAGGAGCCATATGAATCCTCCTCCAACTTCACTCCAGAAAAAGTAGGAGGACCTATCTTTATAAATTGGCTAACCCTTGTGGCCTCAGTAGACATAGCATCATTCACACAATGCTTAGCTTGAGTAGGGACAATCTAAGCAATAATATGAATAGACTAATTACATTCTGCATTAGTCACCTTTCCTTTAGGAGGACTAGTCATATCCAGCAAAACTCTAGAACTGTCATGGATAGGACCATGAGATCGAAGATGAACCCTAAAAGTAGGATACACCCCTTCAGCATTACCCACAAATAGGATAAAAAAAATTTCTTGTGTTCCAAATCTACGAGGCATGATCTAAAAGATGAATAAACAAGGATTAGAGAAGATTCTATGACTGAGACTCTAAGATTGACAATAGAATACCATGAAAGTAAAACATTTCTAAATGTCTTGTAGCCTCTCTCTTATGAGCGTGGAGTGCTACACCCCCTAAAAAAGACTCTACTCAACACATCTTTGTGGACTCGCAATTAACCATGAACCTAGGCTCTGATACAAACTTGACGCGACCCGAATGGGGGCTTCGATATAATAGGCATCCCAAGTCCGATCGAGACCAAAGACCACCCCCGTTACCCAACCCAACCTCCATCTGCCTGCCTTGAGTTGGCTTAATTTTAAGCGTATAGCAAGATAGTGCAACAACTCATATGAAGACTCTAGATAAGATCACAACCATGACTGACCTAACCAGTCCAACCATCCCATACCAATAATCCAACCATACTAATCTAATACCAAAACATGGTCCATAAACTAGGTCATAACCAAAGATGTTCCAAACCATAATATAATTAATCCTAAAATAAAATATGATGGAATAGTAAGAAATTATGTTTGATGATGCCAGCCTCAATACCAATACCAATGCTAAGGATGACAACTATACCGATCCCACCAATTCTAACCCATAGAAGTACCACAAAACCTCTAACCAAAAAAGTAATAAAATCTAATTGGGACATGCCCCAACCATGGCCAAAACTAATATCCAAAATAAAATCAAAGTTTTTAGAAATATCCATTGCTTGATGGTATCATCATATCGACTATACCTGCAAGTACTATCCATAGCCAATGATATATAGGTTTAAGGGGAGTTTTAAGTGCCCTTTAATTTACCATATTAAATAATGTGGGGATCCATGTACCCCACGAGCATAAATATTTAGCCATTTACCTTACCAAACCATTAAAACCATGCATAATTTCTTTACCAAGTTTTAAAACAAGCAAGAGTTACATTAAAATACTCAATGAAGTGGTAATATTACTATAGGCATTTTGTCAAACACATTGGGGGCATAATATAACCAAAATCAATTCCAATTACTGTTAAACCATTCCATGCAATCCAATTATCCAAAACCACCATCAATGCACATAAAACATAATTAAAACTAAAGAAAACCATAGTAAACCATTTAATATCAAAACCCCTAATTCATATTTGAAAACCAAAATCATACAATCAATGAAGTCATGAAAATATTCATAAAACCTTACTTCTAGTTATAATTAATAAGGAGGGAAGAGAACATACCTTAAAACATAATGATGATGGAAAGAAATCACCAAGATAAGCCCCAAATCAATCCTCTAGTTGAAACCCTAGCTCCTTATGGCAAAATCTTTTGTGAGAATTATATAGTGTTTTAGAGGGTTTTCTAAGTGTTAATTAATGGAATAATATGGTAAATAAGCTTCCAAATAGGTTAGGAGTCATGGGACCTTCGTAGGATAAGTGGGAAAATATCTAGAATACCCCAACTTAAGTTGTACAAAATCCCATCTCAGGGGTACAACTGACCCTCATGATTCGTATCTTCTAATACTAGTGGTACACTTCACTCATATCCTAAGACTCAACCCTTGGATCCAACACTGTCCAGCATATTGAAACATCCTACTTTTTGGACCTTAAAAAATTTCCTAAAATTTTGATCTCTGGACCCAATATGGCTCATAGCTACGAGCTATATGTTGGGGTACAGATGGTATAGTTTATTCATATACTAACCAGTGTTGGATGGTGAGATAGATTTTGGTTACTGAAATGGATATGACTTAGAGGTACGAGTCGTATTGGTTGTTACGAATCATTTAGTTCCTTGACTTAATCTTAGACTTGGTTACTTAGGATGGATCTGAGTACAAGTGGATCACCATGAACCATAATCCAGGGTACGAGTCAAACACAGTACTTATATGGTGGATAGTGTCTAAATCTTTCTTGGGTGTAAATTTGCTAGGGGTACGAATCGTATGTTGTCAATACAACTTGGTAGAATTATTCATATACTAGACAATGGTTGATCTAAGGGTTGAGGCCAGAATACAAGTGGAGGATACCAATTATATCAAAGGGTATGACTCGTCTGGGTCAATCATATCCCTGTGATGGGAATTTGGTGCAACTTAAGTGGGGGTATTCTGGATATTTCTTGACTTATCCTAATAGGATCTCAGGAATTCTAACCTAATTGGGAGTCTATTTACCCTATTATTCCATTCATTAACACTTAGAAACCTTCCTAAACACTCTATAATTCTCTCAAGAGCTTTTGGGTAAGGAAAGCTAGGGTTTCAACTAAAGGATCAATTTGGGGCTTTTCTTGGTGATTTCTTTTTGTCATCATCTTGGTTTAAGGTATTTTCTATTCCCTCATTGTTAATTCTAACTAAAGTCATGGTCTTTATGAATGTTTTCAAGATTTCATTAATTGTATGATTTTGGTTTTCAAATATGAATTAGGGTTTTGATGTTAAATGGTTGGTTATGGTTTTCCATAGTTTTAATTGTGCTTTTATGTGAATTAATGGTGGTTTTCAATAATTGGATTGCATTGGAATGGTTTAGTGGTAATTGGAATTGGTTTTGGTCATACTATGTCCCCAATGTGTTTGACAAAATGCTTATAAAGATATGTTCATTGCATTGACTACTTTTAATGGAACTCTTACATGTTTTAAAACTTGGTAAAGAAATTATGCATGTTTTAAATAGCATGAAATGGTAAATGTCTAATAGTTATGCTTGAGGGGCACATGAAATCCCCCAAGTGGTTTAATATGGTAAATAAAAGGGCACTTGAAAGTCCCTTAAACTTATAAATGGTTGTCTATGGATGTTACTTGCAAGTAAGGGTTGGTACGACGATACCAATATCAGTGGCCTTTGTTAATAAATGGATAATGTTTTGGTTATTTTTAAATTAGTTTTAATTGCGAAATAATGGTGGGAGGTGTAGTTAATCCATGGATTGTGGAGGTCCCAGAGGGACCAAAACTAGAAACTCATATTTTCCAAGATGAGGTTGGTCTTGGTGACTATGTGCATGATGTCACACTATATTTGGGGAATTTACTAGTCATCCCAAGGGATACTTCTCTGGTTATGTGGTTGCATGCACTAGGGCCCTTTCAGTAGGGGGATCTAAACCCATATAGCCCATGGGTATTTTAGAATGGCAATGCTACAAAGCCTAGGTAAAGGTTTTAAAGGCATGCTAAACTCGGTCCCCTTTCCTGGCATTGTTATATATATATGTGTGTCTGTGTGTGTATGTATATGGATGGTTTTACTTGGTTTTATAAAGGACATTATTTTATCCTTACCCTGAGATCATACTATCAGTAACTCGCTAACCCCATCTACTGGAGCTTTATACCCATGCTATATAAGAACCAGTTGTTTTATTCCTCTTACATAGTGATTGACTCAGGGACAACATTTGGACTAAAGTGGTGAGAGTCCATCTTTTTAGAAGATTCCATTTTATGTTATGGATATTTCTAGGCATTTTGATTTTATTTTGGATATTGGTATTGACTATGGTTGGGAGGCATATCCCACCGGATTTCATTTCTCTTTTGGTTAGAAACTTTATGGTACTTCTATGGATTAGAATGGGCTGAATCGGTATAGGTGTCATCCTTGGCATTGGAATAAGCTGAGAGGCTAGTAACATCAGAAATAATTTCTTACTATTTTGTTATATTTCATTTTGGTATTGATTATATTATGTTTTGGAACATCCTTGGTTATGGCGTGGTTAATGGCCCTCATTTTGGTATGGTTTTGTATGGTTGGATTATTGGTATGGGATGGTTAGACTCGGTTGGGTCGGTCACGGTTGTGATCTTATCCCAAAGTCTTTGTGTGAGCTGTTACACTATTTTGTTACAAGCTCGGAATTCAACCAACTCAGGGCAGGCAGTTGGAGGTTGGGTTGGGTAATGGGGGTGGTCATCTGTCCTGGTCAACCAAGTCGTATCCAATGTATATAATTTATACCCTTAATCAGAACCCTTGGCAGATTTAAACCCAAGAAAGATATAAATACTTTCTATCATATGAGTCCTGGTACAGCTCGTACCCTGTCTTACGGCTCATGGTGAGCCACTCGTACTCAGATCCAACCTAAGTAACCAAGTCTAGATTAAGTTAAGGAACCAATCTACCTGTAACAACCAATACAACCCATACACCTAAGTAGTATCCATTCCAGTAACCAAAATCTGTCCCACCAATCAACTCTGGTCAGCATACAAATGGACCATACCAGTTGTACCCTAACATACGGATCATACCCATGAGTCGTATTAAGTCCAGAGATTAAAATTCCAGGAAATTTTCTATGGTTCTGAAACTAGGGTGTTTCAGCATAATTTGGGCGACATCATCTGGGCCTACCTCTATGTGCCAAGCTAGTAGACACACTAATTACCTCATCCATCACTCTCTTTTTTCTTTCATTGTCATCTTTCTTTGACTATTTCAATGCTTTTATTACCACTCTTTCCTCATCAATACCATTTTGGTGTTTTTTTCTTGCTTTTCTCTTCTCACTACCCTCACTCACATCCTTTCCATTGTCTTTTAACGGTTGACCCATCGAATCAACTTGATCGTCCTCTTCTTCTATATCCATACTTATTGAATTAAATGCACCTAGATTGTGTGGGTCTTCAACTTAGATATGTCTAGCTGTGCTTTCTTCAACGCCATTATGAACTTATCCAAGTCTAAAATTGAGAGTTCTCACAGTCATCGTTTACCCTTTCCTTTATGTAATCCTTTTGAGCAGTGGAGATTCTAATACAACTCCAAAGCCTCATCCACAATCCTATACCTGAAGGGCTTGAACTCCTTTTCTCATCCATTTAGTTGTCATTCGAACTTCTTCTAAGCTTTCATTACTTTAATATAATTTTCCAGTGTTAATACGTACTTCGAGTAAACTAGTGGCATGGACATTGTATCATCTATCTCAGTAGTGGGAGGTAGAGTTTTAGAACCAGATGCAGCAAAAATTCCCTATGGATCACAGGAGGTGAAGGCATACCTAAAAGGATCTCTAACACTTCTAGAGTAGCTTGAGATTGAGTGTTGAATGATGTTGACTTGTGCAAACTCATCTAAAATTTTGTTCCATCCTTTGTTCTCTCAATATCCTTCATATATGAAGCCTTAACCTCATTATCTACACCTCTGATAATTGGCAATTTTTCCTGCTTATAGAGTTCCATGATGAGACACCGAAAAGTTAAGGCACTAGCAGAATTGTGTTCCTAAAATAACATTTCATAAGAAATAATCTGCCTAAAATCCATATTAAGCCCCTCAATCAAACTATACACAAAGAACTCTCTCTTTGGATCAAGATATGCATCACCCCCAATTGGTGTCAACCTAAGTCAAACCACAACCCACCAGACTTTGCCTTAAAACTCAAAGAGGATTTCTTTATCCTCAATTTATTTTTCAAGCAAGATGACTCGTTACTATCGATAAACACATGTGTTAGACATGTATATTGGTTGGTTTTTGTGTTCATCCTATGCTAAAGCTCAAGAGTGATTGTAAGAACGATGTATAATTGACTAAAAAATTTGGTTAATGGTATAATCTTGAATATCCACTATCACTCCCCTAAATGAGATTCTTATCATGTTTCATATGTTTGCTACCTTTATCCCCTTGTACAATCCTTGTCTAATATCATCAAGTAGTTAGCAAAGAAATCCATAACAGTAGTGGGATAATACGATCTAGGAGGCTTTCTCAAACAACCCAGCTCATATTTATTGAATTGTCTCTTGAGATCTGGATATTCGGGCAACTCTGTGGTAATAATAAGATATTCTTCTGCAATGGGATTTTTCATGCTCCTATTCTATGTAGCTTGGAAACCATCATAGTAGTTCTTATTTTCTCCCTCAAACTTCCACCTAATTGACTCTCAAACTTTGAGGTGTTTGCTGCGGATCATATCACCTTTTTCTTTTTAGTTTTTTTTTTCAAGATTGGCAGTATCTTTTTCTCTTCCTATATTTGGGATAGAGTTGGAACTTCTATTGGTTTTCACATAACTATTTACCTCAAGACTCAATGAATCCTTCTTCTGTTTAGACTGGGAGGTAGGTTTATGCTTAATCTCACTCTACCTAGCGTTTTATTCTGGAGCCTCTATATCACCCTTAGGCTCATCCTAAAGTCTCAATATGATATCCTCCTAGGTTGGACTTGTTCTACCCCCACCTCTCCTCAAAGTTAGTTATTGTGTCATTATATCTGAATTAGGAAATAGTCCAATACAGTCCAAAAATAGTAATTCAAAAATTCATTAAGACCAGACACTGTGTAAGGTAATAGGTTGGGTAACGATTTGTCACTTGAGAGATGGGCAGTCAGTCCTATTATTGAGCTTATGCAGTACACTGGTAACAATGGGGTTTCAGTGATGGTTTGTCATCCCTATCAAGAATATTCAAAAGTTTTCAAGGATGGATGATAGTTTACATGATGGTCCAACACCACAATGGTGGTCCGTTAGCCATTCTATCACCCCTTAACCAGTTCTCGGTGATTTAGGTAGTTGGGTGATGGATGAGTCAACAATTTATTGCTAAAGCAATGGTCCGTTAAACTTTTTGTCACAATTGCTAGTTTTATTAAATTTCTTTTGAGATATTTTGTCAAAAATATGGTGGGAAAGCATTTTTGTACTTGATTTCATGATAAACTAAGCTTAAACTCATATCAAGTTTGACTCGAGAGTGAGTGACCCTTATGTTTGCTCTACCATGGTCTATCAAACAGCCTTTTTCAACTCAAAATGAAAACATAAAAGTAAACACAAGGAACAAATAATTGATTTTGCAAACCAAATGAGTTACTAAGTTACACTAATAATATAATGACGAAAAAATATACATGAATATGAATGCCCTTCTCAAACTAGCCTTGTATGGTGACTAAATGCAAACAAATACAATGTTTAAGAGAAGAAAAGAAAATAATTTAAAGGTATAGTGATGATATTTTCAGTGATGGAATGAGTTGAAGTATGTGGAATGGTTTATATAGGGGTGGAAGATGAAGAGAGGGGTTGATATGGTATAGATGTAATTTAAATTTTATGAACGTGGGGAGTTTCAACCATTTGGGAATATGAAGTGGAAAGGTCATAGTTTACGTTCTTTTATCCAAGAATGGGTTTGATTGAATCGGGTCTTTGGCCTATTAAAAGGTGATTTTTTGAATAATTTAAGAAAATGGGTTGGGTCTAAATTTTTATTAAATCGACTTACCTGCGGTGGCCCAAGTGATGGGACGTCAAAGTGCTAATGGTCCATTGAGTTGGTTGTTATGCCCTTCTAGAAAGAAGCCTTACTTGACCTCCTATGATGATTTGGGTGATGGTCTGGCACTGAAGTGAAGGTCTATCATTCCATTCATCATAGCTTATACAGAATGACCTAAATTCTAGCCTAATTGGGACAGTTTGGTCGATGGTCCATCAACCATTTAATGAAAGGCTTCGACAGTCCGTCAGTCCAATCATCAAAGTAGACCAGTGTATTTTCTCTTTGCCATCATTAATATGGACCACTTAGCACCCAAATTATACAGACTTGTCAAAAAAATAGAAAGAAATCTAAACTATTAAAATCTACAACAAATTGTGGGTTGCCTCTTAATGGCACTTGCTTTAACATTGTGGCACGAATCGAGTATCTTAATTACTTAGACTTCATCATGATACACAAAAGTTACAAGATTCACTTATTGTTGTTGGCCAACATAATTCTTGATACATTGTCCATTCACTTTGAACAACTTCACCTCCTTGTTTTCAAGCTCTACCATATCGGATGCAAAGACTTTAGTTACTTTGAATGGACCAGACCATTTTGACTTGAGTTTCCATGGGAATAACTTGAACCTTGAATTAAACAATAACACTAAGGGATTGTTTGTTTTTACTTAATCGAGGTCTGAATTTAAATGGTTCAGACTACAAACCATTAAGTGTATTTATTTTTTATTAAGATTTTAGCTCTAAATAGGTCTGAATAGGTCTTAATCATTCAGATCTAGAATCAAGTCTTAATAGGTCTAAAGTGGTATTCTGATGTTAGACAATATTCATTGCCACTCTATTCATAATCATTAGTCACCACCACTAACCACTTCTGCCACTGCCACCATTGTCAACCACCACCCACCACCACCAACCATCTCTACTATCGACAACAAATATCACTACTAACCACTATTGTCAACCGCTACCACACCTATTACCTCTATTATTCTAATTATATTCACCACTACCACCACCGTCAACAGCACCACCATCACCAACCACTACCATCCAATTCCTACTATGGACCTACTCATCTATCACAACTAGCACCATAGCTAACTACCACTAATACATCACAACCTCCATACATTCTTCGGCCACCACCACTATTTTCACTAGTAACGCCTCCTCTACCACAACTTCAACCACTATCAGTGCTATAGTTTATATCTACTAACAACCATGTCCACTATCACAACTAACAACATCTCCAACTAGCACCAACACAACTTCAACCATCATGCATTCATTTTTAGCCATCCGAATCAATACCTCTAACTACTAACATCAAACAACGTCACATCACAATCACTACCACCACTATCAATTGCCACCATCACAATAGTCACCACAATACCAACTATCACAACTATCACCACCAACATTACTAATCCCTAAAATCAATCATTATCATTGTAACCACTAGGGGCAGGCATGGTATGGTATCTATGGAATGCCAGACCGACATTTAAATTTTTTATACCATGATATGGATGTTATGGTATTTGGTAGGAATTTTAATTATTTTGGTATAGGGTACAGTATTCGATATTTATACAATAAATATCAAAATATCGTATAACACATCAAAAATTTTTAATAACATATAAAGAATATATATATATATATATATATTATATTTAAGATTATTAAATATATTTATGTATAATCCATTAGCCAATTGAACACAAAAGTAACTTTTATTCATAAATAAATTTTTTTAGAAGCTTATTATTTAGGAGTACTATGCTGAAGTTTAGGTAATGTTGTTCAAAGTTTGCATCTCGGACTATTCAATCGTGATTGAAATATTCTTTTTGTGTAATTGATTAACAAAGA
The DNA here is from genome assembly GCA_026120095.1 of Capsicum chinense. Taxonomy (NCBI): domain Eukaryota; kingdom Viridiplantae; phylum Streptophyta; class Magnoliopsida; order Solanales; family Solanaceae; genus Capsicum; species Capsicum chinense. The sequence continues at coordinate 112,841,158 of JAPEIP010000007.1, read as the reverse complement.
TAGTTGTTAGTATAATATGATTGAGACGTTTTTAAAATTTAAAGTTATAGTTTTCTTATATGAATATATGTAAGTAAAAATCAAATAAAGTTTGGTTACCGAATTACCATACCGTAAAATACCAAAACCAAATTTAAAAATGCCGAACCATACCGAACTAATTTGGTATGGTAATGGTATTTTTGTTTTAGATACCGAAAAACAAAGTTACCGCACTGAAGTTTAAAATACCGTACCATACCATACCCACCCCTTGTAACTACCATTATAAACCATCTCCACTATCACTAAAAAACATAAGTGTATTTTTTTCAATCAAATAATAATTTTTTTGTATTAAATTATATACTTTTTTGATATATAATTATTTTTTTACTTCAATTATATTTTTTATGTTATTACATATACAAATAAAATTTTTTGGCACATTTACATGTTGGAAAACAAATAGTCTTAATCATTTAGCTTTCAGATCTAGAGACAACATCTTAATTATTAGATATGCATTCAGATTTAGACGTCTAAATCTTCAAAAACAAATGCAGCCTAAATCTCCCATTTGGAATTCTCTCTTTTCAATATTTTGGTCATGGTATAACTTTATCCTCTCTTTATAAAGGTTATACTTTTCATATGCCTGGAGATGAAATTCATCTATTTTATTCAGTTGATCCAATCTCAAATTAGTTGTGTGTTTCCAACTCAAGTTCAATTGCTTGAGAACCCACAATCCTTTATGTTCAAGCTCTACCGGTAGATGGAAAGCCTTGATAAATACTTGTTGGTATGGTTGCATACCTATTAGAGTTTTAATGATGGTACAATAGGTCCACATAGCATCATCAAACTTCTGTGACTAGTCACTTTGATTTTCATTCACAGATTTAGCAAATATCATCTTAATTTTCATGTTTTGAAACTTCTACTTGTCCAATAAGTTAGGGGTGGTAAGGAGTATCAACCATGTGTTGCTTCATACCATATTTTGTCAATGCAACCCTAAACACCTTATTATAGAAGTAGGAGCCCCATCACTTATGATCATATGGGGAGTGACAAAATATGCAAATATATTTTTGTAAGAACGCTACCACACTTTTTGGTTTATTATTTGCCAATGTCGCCGCTTTTACCCATTTGGACACACAGTCCACAGCTACCAGAATATACTTATGGTCATAAAAAGTCACAAAGGAGCCCATAAAATCAATGTCCCACATGTCAAACAATTCTATCTCCAACATAATTAGTATAGGCATCTCTTAATTCTTAGAAAGCAATCCATGCAGTTGGCCTAGATCACATGCTCTAACAAACTAATAAGCATAATGGTGGGCCACTAGTACCCACTCTATAGAATATTTTGAATTGTACGATCACCCATATGATGTTCTCTAATAGTAGAAGAATGACACTCCTGTAATATATTCAACATATGTACCTCCGACATGCATCTTTGGATAATATTATATGCACACGCAATCTAAACAAATAAGAATCATCCCAGAAATACATGCTCACATCATGAAGAAACCTATTTCATTGCTGAAAGATCTTTTAGAATAACATCACTCACAGGGTAATTTACGAAGTCCATACCAAGGAGAAAAGTCAAGAGTAGATGCAAGTACTTGTTCATCTTGGAATGAATCGTCATTCTCCTACCTATCTGATTTGCTCCCTTCATTATCTAATTTGTATAGGTGGTCAACTACTTGATTTACACAAAATTTTCTATCTTTGCCTTCAAAGTAAAATTCCTGCAGCAATAACACCCACCTGATTAACAAGGTTTAACATCTTTCTTTTCCAATAAGTATCACAGTGTTGAGTGATTTTTATGGATCGCAACCTTATATCCCAACAAGTATGACCTATATTTCTCAAAGGCATACACAACAACAAGAAGCTTTTCTCTTTGATAGTATAGTTCTTCTAGGCTCCATTCAATGCCTTACTTGTGTAGTATATTGAGTGAAAAAGTTTCTATTACTTTTGCTCAAGAATATACCCAAGCACTACTCCACTTGCATCACACATTAATTCAAAGGGTTTAGACCAGTCCAATACAATCATGATAGGTGTTGCTACTAATTTCCCCTTAAGGCATTGGAAAGCCTTCAAATACCTATCATGCTACTCAACTTTTACCCCTTTCTCTAATAGTTTGGCCAATGAGTTGGCAATTTTTTAGAAGTCTTTGATAAACCTCCTATAGATTGATGTATGACCAAAGAAAACTTTTTAATCACCTCAATTTTGGCTCGTTCCACTTCGATCCCCTTGGTTGAGATCTTATTTCCCAATACTATGCTTTCTCTCACCATAGAGTGGTACTTCTCCCAATTTAGCACAAGATTGAACTCTTCACAATGTTGTAACACATTGCTCAAGTTCATCAAAGATTCATCAAATAAATCTCCAATAGCTGAGAAGTCATCCATGAAAACTTCTAAGGTGTTCTCAACCATATAGGAAAAAATTGACATCATACACCTTTGGAAGGTAGCTAGCGCATTACACAACCTAAAAATGACATTCGCTTAAATAAAAATATCCCATAAAGATATATAAACATAATCTTTTCCTAGACATTAATTTCAACAAAGATTGGGTTGCATTTGAAGTAGCCATCCAATGAAAAAGTACCAACCTCATCCAGCTAGGCTATCAAATATTTGATCCATGGATAGCATTAGAAGTGATCTTAGAGTGTCCATGCATTCAATTTCCTATAATCCATACACACTCTCAACCCCATGACTGGCCTAAGAGGAATTAATTCATTTTTCTAATTGGCCACCATAGTCATACCTCTTTTCTTTGGTATACATTGGACAGGGCTTACCCATGTGTTATATGAGATCAGATACGCCGCTCCTACATTAAGTCACTTTATTATCTCCTTCTTTATAACCTCTTACATGGGGGTAAGTCTCCACAGATGTTTGATAGTTGGTTTATAATATTTCTCCAACTGATTATTCTGAATGCATATACCAATTGAGTACCAATAAGATCTGCAATCATCCATCCTATAGCTCTCTTATACCTTCTCAATACTAAAATAAGCGCTTCAACCTACTACTCTATAATATCAGCTACAATAATCACTAGCAAGGTATCACTCTCTCCTAAAAACACATATTGAAGATGACATTTTAATTCTTTCAACTCCAACACTGATGGTTCTTTAATAGATGGCTTTGCTGGCGGTGGTGGTCTATTTTTCAAGTCCAAGACTTATTTCTTTGGAGGATATGAATTAAAACTCAGTTTGGTTAATACATACATTATTTTGTCATATATATCAATTCCATCACTTTCAATGTTCATCAATACTTCTGCCAAAGACTCAACAACGAGTTTCTTTTCAATAGGCACCACTAGATCACTCTTCTCTATGGCATCAATAACTGAAACCACATTCATCTACTTGGTTTGCTTTATTGACAGACAAACATCAAAATTTACTTCTTTATTATTGAGCTTGAATTTCAGCTTATTTCGCTCTATATCTATCATTACTCTCTCGGTTCTAGAAATAGTCTACCCAAGATTATGGGCACCTCAAAATCAACTTTTCAATCAAGAATTACAAAATCCATAGGAAATATAAAATTCACCACCTTCACAGGCACATTATAAAAAAACATATACTATACTCTTAATTGAACGGTCCTCCATCAAAAACTTGTATAGATGTTGACTCGGGAGTTCCCAAACCCAACATTAATAAATCGCTGGCGGCATCAAGTTGATAGTCGCTCCAAGAGAACAAAGTGCTTTAGCAAAACTAAAGAAACCAATTGTGCATGGTAGAGTGAACGCTCTCGGGTAAGATTTCTTTTGAACCAGTGATCTCCTGGCAATGACATTGTAGTGATAAAGGTTGTCATGCCTCATAACTTATTATTCTCTTCTTAGTAACCAAGTATTTCATAAACTTTGTGAGTCCAAGAATTTGCTCCAAAACCTTAATTGATGGAACATTCACTAAAAACTTCTTCAACATGGCCATAAACTTACTAAATTTTCCATCTTCTCCATGCTATGTAGAAATAGAGGAGGAGGCCTAGGAATTTTAGTTAGAGGTGTATCCACCTCCTTACTTTGTTTTACTAAACTTATAATCATATATCAATCTTGATGGTTGCTCCATAACAGATTTCTTCTCACCCAATTCATCCATCTTCTCAGACTCGGTTAGTGTACCTTTCATCTCTTTATTTTATGCCATAACCTCATCTTTGGATACAACATCATCTACCTGTGAATGAATCATTCGATATGGATTAAGTAAAATTTTAACACTCTTTGTGGTAATATCTAGAAATCTACCATCATTCCTTGGGTTATGCACTATATCACTTGGAAATATTTCACTTTTTATTGCATTAAAAGCAATAAATAATTGATTCATTTGGTGTTCCAACTGCTAAATAGATGTGGAGTAGGAATCCACCAACTGGATCATAGTTGATAGATTACTTCTTATTTCTTTGACACCTGCATCAGTCGACTCCACCCTTTTCAATAATTTAGACATCATAGTTTCCATAAACATCTTTCCTGAATCATTAAAAATGTTAAAACAGAACCCAAGTGGCATATAAAACCCACTACAGTCACGTTTACCCTTCTAATTTTCTTGTTCATGGTCTCTATAAATAGACTTCTAATTTACTTGTTCATGGTCTCTATAATTCACCAACTTTACTATGAGTGCCAACTTCCTTGACCTTTTTAACATTACCCAACAATAAATGTTTGTGATAAATTTTATTTGCGTCTTCATATGATCCATTTCTTAGATAGGTTCTTTTTTTTTGTTGCTCTGCCGGTATACCAATAGAATAAGTGTTGCTTGCTACCTAGAAATCCTTGGTAGCCCAAGCTCCATTTTTCTTTGTCAACTTATCTAAGATCCCAATTGCCTCAGTAAAAGTACAATCCATGAAGGCACCACCTACTGTATTATCCACTATTGGCTTCGTGTTTGAGTTTAGTGCCCTGTAGAATGACTCCATCAAGTATTCATCGATCCTATTGTGATTTAGATACTAAATCAACTTCTTGTAAACCTCAACCAAGTTTTATAAAGAGCCTAATTAGGTAGTCTCTCAAAATTATTGATCGTATCCCTCAGCTATAATATCATGTAAGGTAGAAAGAACATTTCTAGGAAATCTTCTTTCAATGACCTCTTGTTTATTATTGAATCAATTGTTAGCTTAGTCAACCACAAAGTTGCCTCTCCAGATAGAGACAATAGGAACAAGCTTAGTTGGATAATATTCTACCTAACTCCAGGATAGTCAAAAGTCCTACAAATGTTGACAAAGTTCTCCAAGTGCATTTTTGAATCATCATGGGATAGTCCACCAAATAACCCTTTCAAATTGAGAAATTATATCATCATGCTTGTAATATTAAAATTCATCCCCGGAGCTAGTGGGGGTAACATAATTGCTCCGATAGTACTGGATCCATCCAAATCAACATCATCATATCCAAGGCAAACTAAGACAAAGGTTGTTGGTGTCCTCTACCTCATACTTGTTGATTTATGTTGGCTGGTTCAGCATTCTTTGCACTACTCAGAAGTTCTCTAATGGTATTATGTCTCTATTTTATGTGAAGAGATTTACCATTGCACATCATGTTCCTTGCCCTCCCTATTGCTGCTTGGCTATCACAGTGTATACATACCGGTCCACTGGTTTGGGCCACTAAAAAATATCTTCTGAGAAATTCCAGAGCCATTGTACTTCTTCACTGGCTTCATCCAATGTGGTAAATTCAGATTCCATTGTAGAACGAGCAATATATGTTTGTTTGGATGATTTCCAAGAGACCGCTCCTTCACCAATAGTAAAAACATATCCACTTGTGGATTTTACTACATTCGATCTGGTGATCCAATTTGCATCACTATATCCTTCAAGTAATGCGGGATATTTATTATAATGCAAAGCATAGTCTTGAGTGTATTTAAGATACCCCAAAACTCTTTTCATTGCTAACTAATGAGTTTTGTTGGGATTACTCGTGTACCAGTTTAACTTACTAATAGTACATGCTATGTATGGTTGTGTACAATTCATTATATGTATTAAACATCCCAATACTCTTTCGTACTCCAATTTTGAGTCACTTTCACCTTTATTCATTCGAAGTGCAAAGCTCACATCTAATGAATTCTTGGAAATACCAAATTCCATATACTTGAATTTATCAAGTACCTTTTCGATATAATGAGATTGTGACAATGCTAACCCTTGTGAAGTTCTATGGATTCTTATTCCTAAGATCACATCCACAACTCCAAGATCTTTCATATCAAACTTGCTCTCAAGCATTCATTTCATTGCATTTATGTCAGAAATGTCTCGACTAATGATCAACATATCATCCACATATAAACAAATAATGACTTGGTGATTTGGAGTGTCTTTAATATAAACACATTTATCACATTCATTAATCTTGAATCCATTTGCCAACATGGTTTGGTTAAACTTCGCATGCCATTGTTTAGGTGTTTGCTTTAGTCCATAAAGTGACTTAACAAGTTTACACACCTTATTTTCTTTTCTTGGAACCATAAAACCCTTAGGTTGTTCCATGTAAATTTATTCCTCCAATTCTCCATTTAAGAATGTTGTTTTCACATTCATTTGATGAATTTCAAGACCATATACCACTGCCAAGGCAATTAACATTTGAATCGACGTTATCCTTGTTACTGGTGAGTATGTATAAAAGTAATCAAGGCCTTCTTTCTATTTGAAGCCTTTTACTTCTAGTCTTGCTTATATTTGTCAATAGTACCATTCGCTTTCATTTTCCTTTTGAAGATCTATTTAGAACCTAAAGGTTTATTTCATGGAGGAAGATCAACTAACTCCCACGTATGGTTGCTTAAGATTGAATCAATCACACTATCAACTTCCTATTTCCAAAAGGATGAGTTCGAAGATGCCATCACTTCTTTAAATGTTTGAGGCTCATTTTCTAAGAGAAATGTTACAAAATCCAATCCAAATGAAGTTGTCATTATTTGATGTGTATTACGTCTTGGATTCTCATAATTATATACATCCTCACTTGGTTCATTTTGAGGTCGTTTATACCCCCACTAGACTGTTCATGTCTAATTTTATATGGATAAATGTTTTCAAAGAATTTAGTATTATCTGATTCAATTACCGTATTTTCATTAGTATCCGATGTTTGAATTTATAAACCAAAAATCGATATTCTTTACTATTTTTAGCATATCCTATGAACACACAGCCGACTGTCTTAGGTCCTATCCTTATGCTTTTAGGCATAGGAACTTGGACCTTTGCTAGACACCCCCACACTTTGAAATATTTCAAGTTGGATTTCCTTCTTTTCCTTCATAAGAAATTGATTGTGTCTTACTATGGGGCACTCTATTGAGTAGTCGGTTAGCCGTAAGGATAGATTCCCCTATAAGTTTTTCAGTAAACCTGAACTTATTAGTAAGGAATTCATCATTTCCTTCAAGGTTTGGTTTTTCCTTTCCGCAATTCCATTCAATTGAGGTGAATTTGGAGCTGTAGTTTGATGAATAATTCTATTCTCTACACATATTTGCGCAAAGGGAGATTCATATTCTCCGTCCCTATCACTTCTTATCATTTTGATCTTTTTTCATAACTAATTTTTTCAACTTCAGTTTTATATTGCCTAAAGGCATCTATTGTTTCATCCTTAATATTTAGCAAATAGACATAACAATATCTAGTGCAATCGTCAATAAAAGTTATAAAATACTTCTTTCCACCTCGAGATGGTGTTGACTTCATATCACAAATGTCAGTATGGATTATGTCTAAGGGGTTGGAATTCCTTTCAACAGACTTATATGAATGTTTAGCATACTTTTATTACACAAATGTTTGACACTTTGATTTATTTCTCTCAAAGTTTAGAAACACTTCTAAGTTAATCAATTTTCACAATGTTTTGTAATTAACATAGCCTAATCGTTCATGCCACAAATCATAAGACTCAAGAAAGTAAGAGGAAATTGAACTTTTATTGATTTCAACATTCATTACATTCATCTTGAATAGACCTTCATTGAGGTAGCCTTTTCCTACATACACTTCTCTTTTACTAAGTACAATTTTTATGGAAACAAATACACATTTGAATCTTTTTTTTCTAGAAGTGATATAGAAATTAAGTTATTTCTTAACTTTGGTACATACAGGACATTATTGAGTGTCAACACTTTGCCTGAAGTCATTTTCAAGCACACTTTTCTTGTTCCTTCTACTTTTACAGTAGCGGAGTTTGCCATGTAGATTTTTTCTTCTTCTTGATCCAGAGCAAACGTCGAAAATAACTTCTTATTAGCACAAACATGAAGAGTGATACCGGAATCTATCCACCATTCGCGCGGATTTCCCACCAAGTTGCATTCGAAAAGTATGGCACACAGATCATCCGTTTCTTTATTGGACTCAGCCATATTTTATTGGTCCTTTTTATTGTCTTTCTTAGGAGCCCGACAATCCTTTGATTTGTGACCAATCTTGCCACAGTTGAAGCACTTTCCCTTGAATTTCTTCTTGGGTTGATTGCTTTCAATTCCACCTTTCTTTCACTTTTTATAGTTGTTGTGGTCATCTTTTATAATGTTTGCTCTATTCACTACAGAATTTCCTCTTGACCTTCTTTCTGCAGCCTTATTCTCTTCTTCGATGCGCGATCTTACGATTAGATCTTCAATAGACATCTCCTTACATTTGTGTTTCAAATAGTTTTTGAAGTCTTTCAACATAAGTGGTAGCTTCTTTATTATTGCTGCTACTTGAAATGCTTCATTCACGATCAAACCTACTATGAAGGTTATGTGAATATTAAGAAAATTTTTAAACTATTCAACAAAGGTATTTGTCAAAATTATACCTTCCGCAAGGATATCATGGGTGATCACTTGCAGTTCCTGCACTTGGGAGACAACCGACTTGTTATCTATCATTTTATATTCCAGGAATCTTGCAACGAAGAACTTTTTAGTTCCAACATCCTTTGTCTTGTACTTCTATTCTAGCGCTTCCCATAACTCTTTTTCCGTCTTTGTTCCACTATACATATTATAGAGATTATCTTGGATCCCACTCAAGATGTAGTTCCTACAAAGGAAATCTGAGTGTTTCCAAGACTCACAATCACAAATCGCTCTTGTTCAGGGGTTCCCTCAGGCACCCTGGAGCTTTCTCAAATGTGAACCTTTGAAGACGAAGAGTTGTAAGGTAGAAAAACACTTTTTGCTGCCACCTTTTGAAGCCAATATCTGTGAACTTTTCGGGTTTCTCTGCTAAGGCCATTGCTGGCAGAGCATTCGTACGACTTATTGAGGTAATACTAGTTATTGCCACCGTTGTTTCACCATCATGCACTTGAGTATCGTTAGTCATTTTCCTGTCACAACAAGACAATAACTTTAGTATATAAAAATACTATTAATAAAGTTGCAGCAACTTTAAACACCTCTTATTTCTAGTTTAACAATGAAGTTTTTATGAATTCCAATCGTCAACCGAGTGATCTTTAACTTGTGATGAAGATTTTATGTCTTCAAATCACTAGTTAAGTTAAAACGGAATAGAAAACTTAAAGCTTTAATCTCCAAAAATCAAGCAATACAGATTTCGAAAATGATTATTCCTTAAGATTGTTATTTATCAATGTTTTTGGGTACAAGAATCTGTATATAGGCAACAACAACTTCAACATAAGTTCAAGTCTAAAACAAGAACACTATGAAGTTCCTTAACACCTTCAACATAAGATTAAAAATAATCTATTCAAGAAGTGTGTTATTTTTCAGAAATAAGATGAAATAGAATTTTTAAGGTCAAGTCCCCCGACTTCAGGGAGTGTTCTTAAGGAATAATTCTTCTCATTGTACCCGAGGTTATGAAATCTTCCTCCCAAAATAAAATGGCCTTCATCCAACAATAGTGGTACCTCAAATTGTTGGATTCTTCGAACTCACTCAACAACTAATGATCACAAAGAGTTTTTTAAGATATGTAGGGTGTTTTTGCTGTAAAAAAATATCTTAATACTTGAGGAATACGTTAGGTATTTATAGCCTTTATGTGTTCTTTTAGAAAGGATGCATTGGTTCAGCCAAAAGGCACCTATTTAGTACAGTTATGTCACCTGTGCCCAGTCTGTGCTGGACCTGCGGCCACAGGTGACACTGTCCGAATTCTAGTGACTATATGCGCTGCACCTGCGCCCACAGGTTGCCACAATGCACGTGTAGATCACACCGCAGCACGAAACGGTGTGCCTTTAACCTCGAAGGATTGCATCCCTTCGAGATGTGTTGCATATGCGTTCGCATGGCGTCCAAAATGCACCCGCATATGGAGAAAAACAATTCCATTAGATTGTTCATCAAGATTCAAATAAATTGTCTAAAAAATAGATCTCATCGATCTTGAAGCCGAGTTGAGCAAGCAACGACGACAATGCAAGGCACCTCTTGGTTCTTGCCTCACTTACCATGTGGAGTAAGTATTCCACAATATAAACACCTTAAAGCTTCTTTCTTCCTCCAATGTGGGATAATTTAATAAGCTTTCCAAAAAGAGTATACTTTCCATTTTAGTGTCTCTCTTTCCCTCCACTATTTTTTCCTTCATTTCTTATTCACACGTATATCTTGAACCCAACAATATCAAGATTTAATTGCTTATTATTTATAAATATTTCTTATTGATTTCCGCATATACCTGATTGGTGGTAAGGATTCTATCTCATACCTAATTAAAAGTAGAGTTGGCGCTTGCACGATCCCATAATTTTTATCATGACAATTTTACTTTAAACAATTATGAATTGCGATTAGCAATCTTCCTTAGCTTTAGCACTTCTCTTCTTTAGTCAAAAACTGCACATTTGTGGCTCATTTTGATCTTTTTCTTCATTATTTTCCATTCCTTAAACTTTAAAGCAAATGCAACCTGAAATAGTGCAAATATATATAAGAATCTAATCATAAATTCATCCCCTTGAAAGACGATAAAAACTCACGTAATAATTAGAATAGGCTGGTATAATCCCAACTTAATTATTGAAGTATCATCAAGCTCAAGAAAAGACATCGAAAAGAAATAAGTTAAATAAATTCAGGAACAAAGTATTATTTAGGTGGTTTTGTTGGGAACGAGTTATTCGAGGATAGCTAATTTTAAAATTAGCTATTTCGGGATTTGTTATCCCACCATGTATATGGGATAATTTAGTCCATCATTATGATATAAATGGCAGAATAAATAGTCTCGAGGCTAACTAATACCTCCACCCAAATGCGTGATAAAATAATCTTGTATTTTATCTCAAGACCATTATACCTTATACCTCATACCTCATACTATGTCTCGACAAATATTGGAACAAATACCATGACTTGCAATACTATGTCTCGACGAATATTGGGAATACAATTTATTATGAGTTCAAGAAAGCGTAGAGATGCACTCAAATACTAATTTATTGCTCATAATAATAACATTACACAATGAAAGCTTGTGACACAATTGTATTATTAATCTCTTTTCACAAGCACACGTTGGGTTAAGATAAATTTGCAGGGGCACACTGACTAATATTAATTACTAGTGTACTTACTGGTGTTTCGTGCGAAATTTAATATATTTTTGAATAATTGATGTTGTTAGTTAAGAATTATTTTAATAAGCAGTGTATAAAAAGAAAAAAAAAATACTCTCTCCATTTCAAAATAATTGATTTGTGGGAATATGACACACATTTTAACAAAAAATGACGAAGACATAAATTGATCATGTTTTTTCATTTTTGCCTCTTTCAAACTCCAAAACATTAGTAATGATCATTGGAACTCATCCTTTAAAATTTAATTAATGAATGGTAAAATTGAAAAAAAAATCAACATCTATCTTGAACAATGAACAATTCAATTATTTTGAATACTAAAAAATACTCTAACAATTTAATTTTTTGGAATGGAGGAAGTACAAAAAAGTCACGATCTTGTAAATTTAATTGATTATAAATTACTTGATTTTTTTTAATGTATAAACTACTCGATCTGTAATACAAATAAATAAAAATATATTTGGACGAAATAGAGTAAGAAATATACTTGAATTATGTTTCTGCCATAGTTATGCTTACAATGCAGAAGTTAGTGAAATCTTCTTCTTTTTGTTTGGATTTCTTTGGTATTGATTTTTTATATTGGGGTTTATCTAATATGTATTTGCATTGCGTATGGTTCATTAATATTAGAAATCTCATATCTCGATCAACTTTATTTTTATATGATATTTATTGAGAAAAGCATCTCAAAAGAAAAAATAAGTTGTAATAGTAAAAATTACATTTGAGGGTATACTTCGCAAAAGAATTGAAATACATAATGTAAAATGAAATGCATATCTAAAATAAGTCATGATATTATTTAGTGACTTTATCAGTACTTATCTAGTCCATTCTATAGAGATTATTATAAAAAGATAAAATATTAAATTTGTGAGAGCACATATAGGGTCAAATTGTAGAAATGGTACAAAGAGCTGGATCAATAATTATCCCTAACAGATATAGAGCAGTGGAAGAGTTTGACAACATTAATACAATTACGGTTACAAATTAATTATCATGACATTCATTACTAAAATAATATATGATAATAATTCTTCAAAAGATAACTCCTTCTTTAATAAAAAAATTAAGAGTAAACGTTTTTGATTTAAATAATTATAAGTAAAATTCATATTAATTCCATTTACACATTTATTATAGTAGAACTATAACATGACTCTTTCTAATCCTTAGTCACATCTCCTTCACAATGTAAGCAAGAAAAATAATTTATATATTCGGTCATACTATATAGATATATTATTAAGAGAATTAAATGGGGGGATTGATTCTTTTAATAAGAATTAAGAGAAGTTAAAGAAATAGTTTATTTTTAATTTTAACATAATATACTTAATGTAGTTAACAGATTTAAGGAGTGATTTTTAAACTTTTCTAACATGGCACATAAATAATTTTATTTTTTTAAAAAAAGAATGAAAATAATTGTGTTTCTTAAACAAAAAAAAGAGAGGTGTTGCATTCT
>JAPEIP010000007.1:112767944-112824101 GCA_026120095.1 Capsicum chinense | reverse complement strand
AATTTAGTTGATTTAGAATTCTTAAACTAATGAAAAAATATTAGTTGTCATTACTTATGATGACTTCTAATAAGGAAAGGTTTTACCATAAATATATTTAATTAATTTTTACCATAAATATATTTACCATAAATATATTTATGGTAAAACATTTTGTTATTAAAAGTCATCAAAATTAAGGAAAACTAATATTCTTTTCATTAGTTTAAGAATTCTAAATAAACTAAATTTGATTTTAAGAAGATTTAAAAGTCTATGAATCTACATTTACAATATATTAAATTCATTAACCACTTGAAACTTCTTATGGTAAAATATATATGTGGTTAAAATAAAATATATATTTTGAATTTTTTACACTTCATTAAGAGTTACACTTGCGAGGCACGTGCGGCTAAACTAGTGTTCAAAAAAACCACAAAAAAAAGATAAATAAGAATGGAAGTCATAAAAAAGTGCCACACCAGCCTCCTCTATGACTTAATATTATATCTAGATTATTGTGATCTTATTAACGTTGTCATTTATTGACAAAAGACTACCTAGCGACATATATAATTACACGACAAGATTTGCTATGATTTCATTTTGGTTTCATTTTGGTTAACAAGTCTCCTTTAAAATTATGAATGTAATAATATGCATATGAAACAAGAGCAAATGAGGGTTAAAATAGTGGGCAGTCAAATGATTAGAATTAATTAATCAATCATCTCCTTGAGTTAATTTTCTTCTACTTCCTAAGTGTATAATGTCATAAGGAAGACGCCAGCAGCATGAGAAGGCAAAGAGCAATTAACAAGTCTAATTTGAGACTTTAAAATTAAGTTAACCGAACCACTGTTTAAATTCTGTACTCATTAATATACTAATATACTAGTGAGTTCTAAAGAATGAATTAATTCGTTCCGTGAGAGCAACATACACAAAATAGTAAGATCATGAGTAAAAGTACCAACATGAGTTGTGGTGCAGAGGATAGGGGGCTGCTCCACCCTTAACCAGAGGTCGATGGTTCGACCCTGGATATGGAAAAAACTCTGTTGGGAGCATTGCCACCTTAATAGGTCCTACAACGCACGTTCCGGATTAGTCGGGGCTCCAATGCAGGCACCGGACACCGAATGGAAAACAAAAAAAAAGATCATTAGTAAAAGTACTCATGAGTGTGAAAATTCCATTTTATAGTTAGTCATTTTGTTTTTATATCAGAAAATATTATAGGGATTTTTACAAAGATAAATAGTCTAATAAAAATAAGTACATTTATATAGACCTATTGAATCTTAGGGGTTCACCATCACTAAGGGACCAAGTCCCTAAGAGATAATAATTTGACGGTAAAGTAGGAACAAAGTAAATGCTTAAAGTAAATCACCGCAAATGATTTTTATGTGGAAACCTCCTTGCTCAAGGAAGGAAAACGATGACCTATCCTCACAGACTTTCTCAAGCTCTACTACAATTAAAATCAACTCCGATTACAGACTTAAAATGGACTTAACTCTAAGTCCTAAGGACTACAATAATTCTACTACAAACCTCCACAAGACAACTCTGTCAAAACTCCTTCCAAGTTGACTAATTCTAGCAAACACAGCTTAGGTAACTCTACCTAGGAACAACTCAAAACAAAAAGAAAAACTTTACTCAAAATACCAGAGTAAATCAGTTTTAGGACATGACTCAAGAACAATAAAAACTAAAAGCAATGAAAATTTCAAATCTTGGGCCAAAAGGTTTTTTGTTGCCTCCACGAGAATTATCAGATTTGCAAAAATAGTTGAGCAATGTTGTTTTATTTTGTATTTATAGGAGTGTACGAAGATTGTTCGAAATTTCACTGGAATAAGTGTCCAATTCAGTGCAATATGCACCTACACAGTATTTGTGATACAGGACAAAACTGTGCAGAGTGTGACAACTGTCCTTCCGTAAACCATGAAGTGGACCTAGTCCTTTGAGAAGTATGTAGTCATCATTAAAACATGAAACAACAATTTCTCCCTTTTTGATGATGATAAACCATATTCATAGAGCATTAAATTTCATTTACTTTAGTACAAACATTTCCCTTATCAGTAACATCACATAATCATTCAGCATTTCCCCTATCACCAGCAAAACCCAAGCATTCAGTATTCCCCCTTTCATTATCTATTTATGAATCTATTTCTCTTATCAATGACACTCCTGATTATTACATTAGAGACGACATTATCAGAGATCATGTCCTTACTGATACCTGCCTTGTAAGTAACTCATTTCTCCCTTTTTTGTATCATAAGAAAATAAAGACAGTATACCAAGATAAATAATTTAGCACAATCAGATTTAACTTAAGGTCACTGAGATAACACTAGATGAATGGATAACTTTATAAAAGAGAGACGAATGATAAACATAAATAAAATTTTCATTCATAGAATAAGAAAGACTGGTGCCATATAGTGCAGATTTTCAAAAAAAAAAACATAAAACAACTGAACTGAGCAGTCATAAAAATAATTAAAGGAAACTAACAAGGGGACACTAATCAGACAAAGGGAAAGCTTAGGAGGATGGAGGTTTGGGAAAGAGGGATTCAAAGAGTATCTCCATTTTAACACTTTTAGCAGCATGAGAATTCAAAAACTTCTTGGTAAGGTCCTTCACTTTAGTATTTAACTTTTTAACCTCCCCTGATAGTATAGTGACTTGTGCCTTTAATTCTCCATTTTCAACTTTTAGTACTTCTGTAGCACCAGGTCCCTTTGAAGATAGCTGTTTATTCCTAAATTTGGGATGTGTAATTTAATCTTCCCTCACATCCAATGCCATTCTTAATTCATCTACCTTCAAACTTAAATTTTCCTGGGTAGCAATTAGCTTAGACATATAGGACATGGTTCTCAATTCGCCTTGAATAACTTATTTTCAACTAAAGCATTAAGAGTAAACATTTTTAGCAGTCCCAGGCGTTTCCTTCTCACCAACAACTCCAAAATGATTTAACACTTTATTCATACCTATAAGGCATTCCATTTTTCCTTCTTTAACATATATAACTTTGTACGTGTATTCTATCATTAAGGACGATAGACTAATGAGTTCAAACTTACTCAAGAATCCCATCACAAAGAGATCAACTACAGAATCCATAATTCTCTTTCTTTCCCTAGGTAGAACCACCTTATTTACAAATTCATGCACCAACTGAAACTCTCCTATAAAGAACTTCTCTCTCACCCCTGCTATAAAAGTTTTACCCACTTTAGAAACATCTTTTATGAACTCTACTGAGCTCTATAGAGCTCACTCCAATCACAGGAACATCCAAGATCTTTCCTAGAGTTTCTTTATCTAACTTTACCTTTATGCCTTGAACGAAGATAGACAACTAGACCATCTTCAACAAATTTTATGGTGCAATAAAATTTTCTGACTTCTTTTTCAACTATCGAGGGGACTGGTTTCTCAAAGAGATGTAATCAACCCCAATGTCTGACCTAATCCACTAGGTCTACCATTACAGGTTGTTCAAATATCCTGGAATTAAGAACTCTTTCAGAAAAAACTTTTTGAGTCTTCAGTCTCTCATTTCTTTCTTCTCTTGACAGAATTTTTCTTTGTTTTTTCACCCTTTTTCTTTTTAAGCCACTTTCTGACACATCTTCTATAACATTATTTTTCATGTGACTAGGTCCTACTGGTACTATCCTCTTTACAATAATATGTCTTTTTAGTAGCAGATTTTGGTTTTATTTGAGAGGACCTGGTTCTATTTCCTTCTTAACCTTATTTTATTTTCTTCTTTACTATTACAATGAAATCAATATCAAATTTTTAATCTCTCTCTCCCATATCAACTACTTCCACATTTTCTTTATCAACCATAGTCCCCTTTCTCAGACTTTTTCTATTAGTTATGGTTGACTTGCTTGCTTTTATAGCATCACCCATCAACTTATTTTCCATACTTTTAGTGATGTTAGTCTTACCTACCTTTTAAGGTTCTTAATAATCTTTTTTATTCCCTTTTCTTCCTTTTTGTTTTAGCATCTCCAATCTCAAGGACACATTATCATCATCTTTCAAAAGGGGATCCACAACTGTGTCAGGATGCTCAGTAGAATCAGGATTATTATCAAATAAAGGAAATAAAGGGTCTTTCATACCAACAGTAGTTTCTATCATATCACTAGCCAGCAGTGTCAAGATCTTAGCTACCCAATCTTCTCTAGCTAATACACAACTAGAGGGATTCGACTTTTCTACTGAAAGGCATTCCTTATACAGTTGAGTAAAATTGGGTTAGATTCTGATAGAGCAGGGGAACCTCATTCTTTGGTACCTATAAAAGGAGCATCCATTTTAGGGGTTTCTGAGGAAGTAGAAGTTATAGGAAATTCAGTTTCTACCAGTGATCCAAAAGCCTCACTAGTGTTAACAACAATGGCTTTTCCTGGGTTTGGTTCGACAGTTTTAGAAATCACTTACATGGTGGGGTCTACCATGGGCACAGGTAATGAATACGGGACAAAGAGTGGGTTTTTAGTAAAGAGTGAAGGAGAATGAGTAGTTTCAGTTTCTTTGGACGGTCTTAAAGGAGAAGCTTTTTTTAGCCATTTGAGCTTTAAGGAAGAGAATTTGAATACAAGGAAATAAATTTTTTGAGAAGAAGAGAATGATTTCTAAGTAAGGTTTTTAGAGTTAATTTTAGATAAACTGAGTAAAAAAGGGATTTGATTTGATTTTAAAGAAGTAAAAAGGTGTAACATTTTAACTTAAAGGCCATGAGACATGTCTGGTCCCAAAGGTGCACCTTTTTATTTTGTTTAGGTGATTTGATAGCTTTCAGACAGACAAAAAGGACATAGCTTTTTAGATAGTTATTTTATACACTATATAAGAAAAGACACGTGAGGTACTAACTTGTGGAATAGGACCAAGTCCCTCCCTTTCTTGAAGCAATTTTATTTGATATCTGTCTCATCTTTTCTTCTTCAAGGGTTGCTCACTAGGCGTATATATAAAACATCCTGGGTTCTGACCCTTAGAAAATTTCTTGGAAATCCATTCTTTGGGCCTAATATGACTCATAGGTTCGAGCCGTATGCTGGGGTATGAGTGGTATGATCTTGTCATATATTGACTTGTGTTAGTTAGCGGGATGGTTTTTGTCACTGAAATGGGTATGACTTAGGGGTATGAGTCATAAGGGTTTTGTACGAGTCATAATAGGGACTCATATGGTGGGCAATGTTTGATCCTCATGGTATTTTATTATGCCAGGGATACGGGTTATGGGTACGAATCATATGATGTGGTTACAACTTGTTTGGATGATTCATATACTTGATAGTATTTGATCCAAAGGTTGAGGCTTTGATATGAATGGTGGATACTAATCGTATAGGAAGGTATGACTCGTAGGGGTCAGTCGTATCCCTGTGATGGGCTTTCAAGGAATTTAAGTGGGAGTTCTCTACTTACCCTAACTAGGACCCACAACTTCTAATACACTTAGGAGGCTATTTACCTTAATATTATATTTATTAAAAGTTAGAAACTATTCCAAAACACTCCATAATTCTCTCAAGAGCTTTTGGGGCAAGAAGGCTAGGGTTTCATCTTACGGATTACTTTTGGGCTTGTCTTGGTGAGTTCTTTCCATCAATTCTTTAATATAAGGCATGATTCTCTTCACTTATTGTAACTTCAACTAAAGGAAAGGCTTAGATGATTTATTTTATGGTTTTACTATTTTATGAATATGGCTTTCAACTATTATTGGGGGTTTGGATATTGAATGCTTGGTTATGGTTTCCTATGGTTTTAATTATGTTTTTATATGAATTAATGGTAGTTTTGGATAATTGGATTACATGGTAATGGCATAATGGTCTTTGTAATTGGTTTTGGTTATATTATGCCCCCAAGGTGTTTGATAAAATGCTTATAAAGATTATTTATTGCATTGACTTTTTTTAACGAAACTCTTGCATGTTTTAAACTGGACAAAGGATTTATGCATGGTTTAAATGGTTTGAAAAGGCTAAAGGATAAATGGTTATGCTTGTAGAGAACATGGAAGTCTCCCAATTAGATTTAACATGGTAATTGGAAGGGCACCTTAGACCTCCTTAACCTAAATAGTTTGGCAATGAATATTACTTGCAAGTAAGAGGTGGTAGGACAATACCACCAATATTGGCCTTGGTTATTAAATGGTAAATGGATTATTTGTACATGGTTTTAATTTGGCATTAATGGTGGGGTATTTATCTAAGCAGTGGCGGTCCCAGGGGGGACCAGAAACCAGAAACTGATATTTACCGATATGAGGAGTCTTGATGACCATATATCTATGTCACATTTTATATCGGGGGATGTACTAGTGATCCCATAGGATATTCCCTGGTCATGCGACTATATGCACTGGGGCCCTTTCAGTAGGGGGAGTTGAACCCATATGCCTCGAGGATGGTTAGGACGACAAAGCTACACAACCTAGGTAAATATTTTAAGTGAACCTGATCGTCTTTTTCGTCACATATATATGCATGGTTGTATACATTATGGATGGCTGTACCTGGTTTTATGATTGAGATTATTTTAACCTTATCCTGAGATTTATGCTAGCCGTCACTCGCTAACCCCATCTACTGGAGGTTGTATACCCATGCTTTGCAGGAACTAGCTATTCTACTCCTCCTATTTAGCATGTGGATTTGGTATAAGTATTTGGACTGAATTAGTAAGATTTCATCCTTTCAGAAAGCATTATTGCATGTTATTGATTTCTTTAGACATTTTTATTTTATTTTGGATAGTAGTTTTGGCCATGGTTAGGGACATGTCCCAACCAAATTCATTTACTCTTTTGGATAAAGGCTTTGTGGTACTTTTGGGGGTTGGTATGGGCTGGATCGGTAGAGGTGTCAGCCTTAGCATTAGTATTGATAATGAGCTTGGCATCATCTAACATGCTTTCTCACTACTCTATCATACTATATTTTGGGATTGATTTTTATATTATGTTTTGATATTTCATTTGGTTCATGGTCTATGGCTTAGTTTGGTATGGGTAGGCGGTTGGTGCAGTATGGTTGGACTCGATTAGGTCAGTCACGATTATGACCCAATCCTAGATTCTTAATGTGAACAATAACGCTATCTTTTTATATGTTTGAAATTTAGCCCATCTAAGGCTGGATATAGGTGTTTGGGTTGGCTAACAGAGGGCGGTTCCCAATCCTGGTTGGACTTGGGACTCCTATTATGACAAGGCCTGTGGTCAGGTCGGGTCAAGTTTGTATTAGATCCTAGGTTCATGGTAGACTAGGAAGTTCGAAAATCCATATCGAGTAGAGTCTTTTTTAAGGGTGTGAAGTGCACCATACTTATCTTAGAATCTTCTATAATCCTTGTTTGTTCGTCTTTTAGATCATGCCATCTAGATATGGAACACAAGGAAAGTATTCCATCCCATCTAGGGATAATGTTGAATGGGTATGTCCTACGTTTGGAGTACATCTTTAATCTCATAGTCCTATTCCTGGTAATGCTAAAGTTTCTCTTTTTTGGCTAGTTCTTTTCAGGTCCTTCAGGGCAACATGATGAAAGTAGAATTTTGTCAGTCTACGCATGTGATTGCCTAATTTGTTGCTACTTAGGATGATTAGGGTACGACTAGTTCTTTGTCTGCTGAGGCCATAACGGTTAGTTAATTTATGAAGATGGGTCTTCCAATTTTTATTGGAGTAAAGTAGAAAAGGATCAACATATCTTCTTAGATAAGATGGAAAAGATATTTTGGGTGATGCAGGTTACTAATGTATAGGGGATTAACTTTATATTTTATCAGCTCAAGGATGTTGCTTATCAGTGGTATAATGAGTGGGATAGGGATAGAGGTGATATGGAAGAGGAAGAGTTGTGGGAGGCCTTTTCTAATACCTTCTTGGATCGGTTCTTTCCTCAAGAGTTGAGAGAAGCAAAGATGGAAGAGTTTCTGAACCTCAGGTAGGGGAGGATCCCTTTAAAGTAATATGCTTTGAAGTTCCATCAACTATCAAGGTATGCTACTAATTTGGTGGCTAATATGAGGTCAGGAATAAGGAAGTTTACTTTTGGGTTAAATAGAGATTTGATTCTATAGAGCAAGGCTGCCTTTCTGATTAAAGATATGGACATCCCAAGGTTAACTATTTAAATGCAGCAGGTTAAGAATGAGAAGAAGAAGCAGGCAAAATTTGAGAATAGACAGGGAAAGAGGAGCAGGTTTTTTTATCAGGAAGGTGCTCAGTATCAGGGTGGTAGGGAGGTGGTAAATGGAAGAAAAAGAATTGGGGGAGTTTGTGCTCCTTTTCTGCTAGTGCTTATTATTTAGGAGACAAGCGTCATCAAGAGGGTTATAATTCTTGGGCATAGGTTGCCTAATCTTAGAAGAGCGAAGGTTAGTCAGTTTTTTCATATCCACTTTTTCAATTCTATAGTCTTCCTCATTGGGGTTATTGTGAGGAAGAAAGGGACAAGTACTTCAAGTGAGGCTAGGTAGGTCATCGACTCACAGATTGTCCGATCAATAAGGTTGCTATAGGGGCAAATAAGATTCCTGTGGATTTATCTTCTGTTCTTACAATTGGTGGGGTGGTATTTTCTTTTATTATTGCTCTTGGTTTTAGTGTTGATCAGAATAGGTTATATGCTTTGGCATCCTAACAGGAATCTGAGGCATCAACTGATGTCATTATAGGTATATTACAGCTTTTCTCTTATGACTTATATTATTTGCTTGATCTGGGGTCCACTCTTTCTTATGTGACTCCAGATGTGTCTGTGTCTTTTGGTTTTGATTTGAAAGTTATCTTAGATCTCTTTTTTATTTCTACCCCGATAGGTGACTTGTTTATTGCTAAGAGAGTCTATATAGGCTGTGTGGTAGCAAGCAGACCTTGGTGGATCTATTTGAGTTGGATATGGTAGATTTTAATGTAATTCTAGGTATGGATTAGTTGCATTTTTGTTATGCATCTGTGGATTGTCGGTCCCGTAGGGTTATTTTTAAGTTTCCTGGTTAACCGGTTATATAATGGTAAGGTATTTCCTTAGCTCTTACGGGTAGATTTATTTCTTATCTTAGATCTCAGAGATTAATCTCTAAGGGTTGTCTTTATCACGTGGTCCGGGTTAAAGATTCTTATTTGGAAGGTCCTTCTTTGTCTTCGATCCTTGTGGTTAATGAGTTTCCAAAGGTCTTTTCAGATGATCTTTCTCGTGTTCCTCCAGATAGGGAAATAGAGTTTGGTATTGATTTATTTTTGGACAGTCTTTCAATTTCTATTCCTCCATATAGAATAGCTCCGACTGAGTTGAGGAAACTCAAGGAGCAACTTAAGGATCTTCTAGATAAGGGGTTTATTCATCCTAATATTTCTCCATGGGGTGAACTAGTGTTGTTTGTGCACAAGAAGGATGGTTCCCTTTGAATATGCATTGACTATAGGTAGTTGAACACGGTGAAGGTCAAGAACAAGTATCCTCTTCCTCGGATAGATGACTTATTTGAGTAGTTATAGGGTGCCAAGTTCTCTTCTAAGATATATCTTCGATCTTGGTACCATCAACTTAAGATTAGGGAGGTGGATATCCTTAAGATGACTTTTCATACTCGGTATGGGCATTTTGAGTTCTTGGTGATGTCATTTAGGTTGACTAATGCTCCAGCAACATTTATGGACTTGATGAACAGGGTGTTTAGGCAGTTTTGGATCTCCTCATCATTATGTTTATTGATGACATTCTAGTTTATTTTAAGAGTGAGGTGGATCATGCTCATCACCCTCGTGTGGTACTGCAGACCTTAAAGGAACAATAGTGGTATGCTAATTTCTCTAAGTGTGAGTTCTGATTGAACTCTATGACTTTTTAAGTCTATCTTATTTCTAGTAAAGGGGTCATGGTAGATCTGTAAAATATTGTTGTGGTGAAGAGGTGGCCTAGGCCCATGACTCTATCTGATATTCAGAGCTTCTTAGGTTTAGCTGGGTATTATAGGCTGTTTGTGGAAATCTTTTCTTCAATAGCTGCTCCTTTGACTAAGTTGACTTAGAAGAAGGTTAAGTTTTCTTGGTCAGATGCTTGTGAAGGGAGTTTTGAGAAGTTAAAGGATAAGTTGACTTCGGCTTCAATCCTGACCTTGACGGAAGACAATGATGGGTTTGTGGTTTATTATAATGCATCTCGGGTAGGGCTTGATTATGTTTTAATGCAGCATAGGAAAGTGATTGCCTATGCTTCCAGGCAGTTGAAGGTACATGAGAGAAATTATCCTACGCATGATTTGGAGTTTTTGGTGGTTGCATTTTCTTTGAAAATATGGTGGCATTATTTGTATGGTGTTCACATGGGTATCTTTTTTAATCACAAGAGTCTTCAGTATGTATTCACATAGAAAGAGCTTAATCTCAGGCAGAGGAGGTGGCTTGAGCTTCTCAAGAATTATGATATGAGTCTTCGCTACCACCTAGGTAAGGCTAATATGGTTGTTGATACTCTTAGCAGGTTTTCCATGGGGAGTTTGGCTCACATGGAAGAAGGTAAGCAGGAATTAGTGAAGGATATTCACCGCTTGGCTAATCTTGGGGTTCGTCTCTTGGACTCTAAGGATAGAGGTATGATAGTGCAAGAAGTAGTTCGTTCATCTCTTGGTGCAGAAATTATAGAGAAGTAAGTGGTGGATCCTGTCTTGATGAAAATTAAAAGTGACATTTGTGGGAAAAAGGTAGTGATGTTTGAGATCAGTGGTGATGGTACTTTACGGTACCAAGAGAGGTTGTGTGTTCCTGATGTCGATGGGTTATGGCAAAGGGTTTTGTCTGAGGTGCATGAGTCGCTCTGTATTGTTAATCCTGACTCGACTAAGATGTACGATGATCTCAAAGAGATCTACCAGTGGAATAGCATGAAAAGTAATATGGCTTATTACGTGGCCAAGTGCATAGTGTGTAAACAAGTTAAGGTTGAGCACATGAGGCTAGGAGGGTTGTATCAAGAAATTGATTTGCTTGAATGTAAGTGGGAAGTGATCAATATGGACTTCGTTACCACTCTTACTCGGTCACGGAGTCAGTATGATTTATTCTGGGTCATCATAGATAGGATGACCAAGTCTGTGCATTTTTTGCTAGTGCGAACTACCTTTTCCTTGGAAGATCATACGCGGTTGTATCTTTAAGAGATTATAAAGTTGTATGGGGTACTTATTTCAATTATCTCTGATCGTTAAACATAGTTTATATCTCATTTCTAGCGGTCTTTTCAAAAAAGGTTGAGGACTAGGGTTAGTCTGAGTATGGTGGTTATTGGGTTAAGCACACAGGCCTAAAGCAATAGCTATCATTCGAGTATTGGTATGGCTCCTTTTGAGGCGTTGTATGGTAGGAGGTGTAGATCTCCTATTGGGTGGTTTGAGCTTAGAGAAACGGATATGTTTGGTCCGGATTTGGCTTCTCAGGTGATAGAGAAGGTCAAGGTGATTTGGGATAGGCTTAAAGCTACCCAAAGTCACCAAAATTCCTATGCGGATGTTAGGCGAAGAGGCTTGGATTTTGAGGTCAGGGATAGGGTGTTCATCAAGGTGTCTCCCATGAGGGAGTGGTGTGGTTTGGCAAAAAAAGAAAACCTAGTCCTTGGTTTATTGGTCCTTATGTGATTTTGCAGAGAGTTGGCAATGTTGCTTATGAGTTGGAGTTTACATCTAGCTTAAGTTTTGTCCATCTGGTCTTTTATGTTTCTATGTTAAGGAAATGTCTTAGTGATCCTTCTTTGATTGATTTATTAGAAGGATTGGGTATTTTGGATTTTCTATCTTATGAAGAGGTCCTGATTGAGATATTAAATAGGCAAGTTCATTGGTTGTGGACCATGGATGTGGCTTCGGTGAAGGTTCTATGGTAGAACCATAAGGTGGAAGAAGCTACTTGGGAAGCAGAAGAGGACATAAAGTCCAAGTATCTGTATTTGTTTTCTGCTCCTAGGATTTGTACGGAAGATATGTGTCTTGAACTTATCTTTATTTTCTGAGTTTGTTAAAGGAAAGATTAACATCTTTGCCTCTTGTTTTCAAACTTTGTTGAAGGGATGTTTGATAATGCATATGACTCTGTGTGTGGTTACCCCTACTTTGTCCGTTATTTGGGGACTAATGTTCCTAGTAGGGGAGACTAAAACATCCTAGGTTTTGACCCTTAGAAAATTTCCTGGAAATCCATTCTTCGGACCTAGTACAACTCATGGGTACGAGCCGTATGCTGGGCTACGAGTGGTATCATCCTATTGTATGCTAAACAGTATTAGTTATTGGGATGGTTTTAGTCACTAGAGTGGGTATGACTTAGGGGTATGAGTCATAAGGGTTTGGTACGAGTCGTAGCAGGGAGCCGTATGGTGGGAAGTGTTTGATCCTCCTAGTATTTTATTCTTTGAAGGATATGGGTTATAGGTACAGATCGTATATTGTGGTTACGACTTGGTTGGATGAGTTGTATACTAGACAATGTTTGATCCAAGGGTTGAGGCTTGGATACGAGTGGTGGATACCGATCATATAGGAGGGTACGACTCATAAGGGTCAGTCGTATCCCTGTAATAGGTTTTTAAGGGATTTAAGTGGGGGTATTCTAGACATTTCCCTACTTACCATAAATAGGACCCACGACTTGTAATACACTTAGGAGGTTATTTACCCTAATATTCTATTCATTAACACTTATAAACTATTCCAAAACAATTCATAATTCTTTCAAGAGCTTTTGGGGAAAGAAGGCTAAGGTTTCATCATACGGATTGCTTTGGGGCTTGTCATGGTGATTTCTATCCATCAATTCTTTGGTATAAGGTGTGATTCTCTTCCCTCATTGTAATTTCAACTAAAGTCATGGTTTATATACTCGATTTCATAGTTGTACTATTTCATGAATATGGTTTTTAACTATTATTCGGGGTTTAGATATTGAATGCATGGTTATGGTTTCTTATGATTTTAATTATGCTTTTATATGCATTAGTGGTAGTTTTGAACAATTGGATTATATGGTAATGGCTTAATGATCTTTGGAATTGGTTTTGGTTATATTATGCCCCAAGGTATTTGATAAAATGCTTATAAAGATATGTTCATTTCATTGACTTCTTTTAACGAAACTTTTGCATGTTTTAAACTGGACAAAGGATTTATGCATGGTTTAAATGGTTTGAAAATGATAAAGGTTAAATATTTATGCTTGTGGAGAACATGGAAGTCTCCCAAGTAGATTTAATATGCTAATTGGAAGGGCACCTAAGATCCCTTAACCTAAATGGTTTGGCTATGGATATTACATGCAAGTAAGGGGTAGTAGGACAATACCACCAATATTGGCCTTGGTTAATAGATGGTAAATAGATTGTTTGTACATGATTTTAATTTGGCATTAATGGCAGGGTGTGTGGCTAAATTGTGGAAGGTGGCGGTCCCGTGGGGGACCAAAAACCGGTAACTCATAATTGTCGATATGAGAGGTCTTCATTACCATATGTGTGTGTCACATTTTATATTGAGGGATGTACTAGGCATCCCATGGGATATTCCCTGGTCGTGTGGCCACATGCACTAGGGCCGTTTCAGCAAGGTGAGCTGAACCCATATGGCTCGTGAGTGGCTAGGACGGCAAAGCTACACAACCCAGGAAAAGGTTTTAAGTGCATGCTAAACCCGGTATCCTTTCCCGACACTTATATATGTATGGTTGTATGTATTATGGATGGTTTTACTGAGTTTTATAATATGCACTATTTTATTCTTATCCTGAGAGTCATGCTAGCGGTCACTTGCTAACCCCATCTACTGGTAGTTGTATACCTATGCTATGTAGGAACCGACCATTCTACTCCTCCTGTTTAGTACGTGGATTCGGTATCAGCATTTGGACTGAAGTGGTGTTCTCCCTTTCTTTTAGAAGGCATCATTTAAACTTATGGATTTCCTTAGACATTTTTCTTTTATTTTGGATATTGGTATTGTCCATGGTTGGGGGCATGCCCCAACTATATTTGTTTACTCTTTTGGATAGAGGCTTTGTGGTATTTCTGGGGTTGGTATGAGCTAGATTGGTAGAGGTGTCAGTGTTAGCATTGGTATTGATATTAAGGTTGGCATTATCGTACATGATTTCTCACTATTCCATCATACTATATTTTGGGATTAATTTTCATATTATGTTTTGGTATTCCCTTTAGTTCATGGTTTATGGCTTAGTTTGGTATGATTTGGTAGTTGGTGTGGTACGGTTGGACTCGATTGGGTTGGTCACAGTTGTGACCCAATCCTAGAGTCTTAATAAGAACAATAATGCTATCTTTTTATATGTTTGAAATTCAGCCCATCTAAGGCTAGATATAGGTGGTTGGGTTGGGTAACAAAGAGAGGTCCCCGGTCCTGGTGGGAATTGGGATGCCCATTACGATAAGGCCTGGGGTCGTGTCGTGTCAATATACTTGCAAAAGGTATGGTACTGAGTTATAACAAATAGCAATTATTGAAATACCAATACTTTCCTGCTAATCATAGCTAAAATATGATGTACTTGATCAACTTAGGTAGGTTAATTCATCTTAATCAAACTCGTCTTTATCCTTTTCTTCAAAAATTGCTCCTTGTAAATAGCCTTTATGAAGATGTCATCCATGTAGTATTCAATCTTACAAAATTTTATACAAATAACTCCTTTTTCAATATCTCCCCTCAAGAATTGATGTCTCAGATCAATGTGCTTTGTCCTCTTATGTAGCACAGGATTCTTTGCCATATTTAGAGCACTTGTATGATCACAATTAGTGGAATAGTGTTAGTGGTAATTTAAAAATCCTTCAGCTATTGTTTTATCCATAATAATTGAGCACAACATTAAGCTAAAGCTATTTATTCAGCTTCAGAATAGATAAAGCAATTGAATTTTGTTTTTTAAAATCTCAAGACAAAAGAGATGAAACAAGGAAATGAGCCATTTCAGAAGTACTTTTTTAGTCCACCAAATATCCAGTATAATCATCATTAGCGTATCCAACTAGATCAAAATTATCTCTAAATGGATAGAATAGGACCAACTCCCTTTTTTTAAATATCGGAGAATTCTCTTGTCCGCTTTTAAATGAGACTCCTTTGGCCATGCCTAAAATCTGGCACACATACCCACACTGAGCGCAATATAAAGCCTGCTAGCTGTAAGATATAGTAAAGATCCAATATCCCTATATACATGGTCTCATTAATTGAGAGATCAGGTTTATCAGTATCTATATTTGAGCTAGTTCCAATGGGAGTATCAATAGGCTTAGCATCCCCCATGTTGAATTTCTTCAGCAACTCCTTAATGTATTTTTCTTGACAAATATAGTGCCTTGGGAAGTTTTCTTAATTTGTAGCCCTATAAAGAAGCTCAACTAACCCATCATACTCATCTCAAAGGAACTTCCCATCAATTTGGCAAATTTTTCACATAAGGACTTAGAAGTTACTCCAAAAATAATATCATTAACATAAATCTACATAATCAATAAGATATTTCCTATGGACGTAGGAAATAGGGCATTTTCAATTTTCCCACAAATATTTTCCTGGAGAAACTTTGAAAATCTTTCATAACAAGCTCTAGGAGCCTACTTTGATTCATACAGAGCTTTATCCAACTTTAGCACTTGATGTCGGAGGTCAATATCTTCAAAATTTGAAGTTTATTGACATAGACTTATTCCTTTAGATTTCCATTTAGAAAAATACTCTTTACATTCATTTGAAAGAGCTTAAAACCTATATAAACTGCAAAAGCAATAAGAATCCTAATTGCTTCAATCCTTGCAACAGGAGAAAAGGTCTCATCATAGTCAATTCCTTCTTCCTAATTATATACTTGTATAATAAGCCTTGCTTTATTTCTAATGATGATTCCATGTTCATCTTGCTTGTTTTTGTACATTAATTTTGTCCTAATAATAGTACTATCAGTAGGTCTAGGGACCAAGTGCTAGACATTGCTCCTTTTAAATTATTAAAGTTCTTCTTGTATAGCATTAATCCAGTTAGTATCTTTAAGGGCTTTCTTCATATTTTTTAGGCTCAATTTAAGGTATGAAATTTGAGAAAGCCATAAAGTTCCTTTCTTGGGCCCTTGTTTGCATCCCAGATTCCAATGAAGAGGTCAGATTTTTAAGAGGGTAAGATGACTTATGCTTCTAATTTGATTTTCTTAATTGAGGTTTGCTGGGACCAGGTCCTTTATTGTTTTGATCTTGTGCATCTTTAAGTGACTCATCTATGTTAGGATTCAACACTGAGGACCTGATTCTTCATCTCATTCTTCATCAGCAGCTATATCATCTTGTACCTAAACTTCAATTGAATCATACCTTTGAATAGGAATAAGTTCCTTCATACCCAAGTCTTCACTTCCGGCAGGATTTTTCAAATTTCTAGATTCATCAAAGATAACATGCACACTTTCTTCCAAACATAGGGTCCTTTTGTTATAGACTTCGTAGGGTTTACTGATTGAGGAGGAACCAACAAATACAACTTCATCACTCTTGAATTCAAACTTACCTATCTTATCTTTGCCATTTTTAAGCACTAGCAGCCAAAGGGTCTGAAATAATCAAGTTTTGGCCTTTTGTTAAATAGAAGTTCATAAGAAGTCTTGTTGAGATTAGTTATGATCAGACATCTATTGGTAACATAGCATGCAATGCTGATAGTTTCTGCCCAAAAACTCTTTAGAAGACCACCATCTATCAACATAGTTCTGACAATCTTAATAAGTGTACTATTCTTTCTTTCGACCACTCTATTTTGTTGTGGAGTTCTTGGAGCTGAGAAGTTGTGACTAATACCATTTTAAGCACAAAATTCTTCAACTTTGGTATACTCAAACTCTATTCCTTGATCAGATCTGAACCCTGTTATTTTATTGTTCGATTTTACTTGAATTTGCTTGGCAATGATCACCAGTACTTCATAAGTTTCATCCTTGGTTCTCATGACCATGGTCCAAGTGAACCTGGAGTAGTCATCTATAATAATAAAAACACATCTCTTCCCCCCTTTACTTTGGAATTTGACCTATCCACATAGGTCTATGTGCAATAATTCAAGTGGTCTTGTGGTATTTACCTACTTCTACTTGAAAGATGATATAGTTTGTTTTTCTTTGACACAAGTATCATAAACCCTGAAATCTGAGAATTGTAGCCTTGGAACACCACAGACCAAGTCCTTTCAGACCCATTTGTTAAGTAGAAAGGAGTTTACATGTCCCAATGCCACAGATCAACATTGTCACTTTGAGTAATTAAGCAGGTTAAATCACATCCAGGTACTGAGACCAAGTTAGCCACATACATGTTCTTGTATCTTTTAGTCCTTAGAATAACAATCCCAGTTTTCAATCTAGTTACAGTACGCTAATGAAACATGAATTGTACCTCATTTCCTTTTTCATAAATTTGGGACACACTTAGTAGACTATCTTTAAGCCACTCACATAGTAAACATATTCTACATAATGATTTAAGGATGTCCCAATTTTTCCAACACCAAGAATATAACCTTTCTTTCCATTTCAAAAGAGACACCTTCACCTTGAATTGTCTTGAGTGAGAAAAAATAGTTAGTTCTACTAGTCATATGTTTAGAGCATCTACTAAACCAACTTTGACTGGTTTTCCTTTACTCCTACCTGTATTCATAGATCATTTATTAGATTTGGTAATCCATTTTAGTTTGAGTTCCCAATAGGGAGATAAAGTAGTAATCATAGCTTTCTTGGTCCAGTCAAGCAATCTATCCTTTCTGAATTTTTCCAGACGACTGGATCTGATGAGCATAACTGTTAGATTTAATCAAAGATCTAAGCCTTACTTGATACTCATTGTTTTTGTGACCAACTCTTCCATAATAGGAACATAGAAGATTGTGAGCCAAAGGAACATACTTGCTTTGAGACTTGGGAAGGAGATTACTGTGTATAATGCCAAGACCTCTAACATTATTTATTCCTTGACTAGTCAAATTAGCAAGGATCTATGATGAGGTAGTCCATTTCAGAGATTTATTAAGATCTTCTCTAATGCAGATCAGGTCCTTTTCTAACTTATTATTCTTCTAAAGAGCAGCCATGAGCAGCTTTTGAGAGTTTTTCAACTTATTCTCAAGTTTAAGTTACAGATTGCTAGGCTCCCATTTTCCTTTACACTTAGATTTAGATAAATTTCTCAGTTTCTCCACAATCACCTTATTTTCAGAATTTAATTGTACAGAATGTTCTTTTAGTTCAAACAACTGAATAGTTAGGGCTAATGCAATAAGGTCACATACAAAGTTAATCAGAATTTTTTAACTTCATAGAAGTATAGTTACTCAAAATTTTCATAATGATAAAGGGAGCTGCCTCTTCTTCTTCTTTATTTGATTTGGCCATAAGAGCAAAGAGAAAAGTGTAGCCAGTTTCACCATCTTCCACATCCAACATAGAGGAATATTTGGATTTTTAGATTCATCAGACTCACCTGATGTATCTTCCTAGACAACTAAGGCTAGCTTTTGACACGACCCAAATCGGGGCCTAGTCATGTCGGCTATCTCAAGTCCAACCAGGACTAGAGACCACCCATAACACCCCATCATTAACCACCCTATATGATGTTTTGACTTTTGACAGAATATTTTTCATCTTTTTGTTGGGAAAATTTCATGTTTCAAGCAACCAAGGTTGCACTTAATGCTGGTTTTTAGTATTTTAGGGTAAAGAGCTGACTGAAAGAAAAACACTCAGAAAATATGCTGATGTACACTTCTGACGGTCAAAATATTGGATCTTCAACTTTGCAACGGACCACCAACTCAACCATCAGCTCGAGGCAGAACTCATGACCTCTGAAGAGCCAGCGACGGGCTATGTGGTGGACTGTCAACCTTGCGATGAACCACCACTTTTTCCATTAGCATAAAACAGGACCAAACATCTTGAAAGGTTTACTGACGGATAACATGGTAGATTCTCAATATTGCGATGGACCACCATTCCAATCATCAAGACTATCCAGAACCTGATTCTAAAGGCTCATCAACGACGGTCCAAATGGTGGACCGTCAACCTTATGATGAACCACCACTTTGGTGTTAGTCTTATCCAGAATGTTACCCTCCAGTATTAGCAGTGATGGTCCAAATGGTGGACCATCAACCTTGCGATGGACCACCACTTTGGCCATCACTTTTGACGCAGATTTTACAATATTCAAATTTTAAATCATTCTTACCTGGCAACATATAAATACCCAGTTTTAGGTTTTATTAGGCATATTTTTCCCTTCTCTTATCTTTTATTAGGGTTTTTTCCCATACTTAAAAGATATTTTTACATAATTTTTCTCTAAGATTCATTGGAGTTTGTGTAGATCTAGATTCGTTTATCATAGTTTATATTGAAGATTGGAGAACAACAATTGTGACTTTTGTAAGTAATTTTTGAATTAATTTACGAATAACACAAGGACTTCTTCTCTTTCTTGGGTGGAAATGTGTGGCTAAGTTCCCATAACTTGGGTTATGAGAGCCTTGATGTGAAAAACTAATTTTAGATTATGAATCTAGTAGATTCCCGTGAACAATTGATATTGCATAAAATCTTCTTCATTTTAATGACTTTTCATGGTTGCAAACTTGAAGAGTGATCCCAAGAACAACACTTATTTAAATAGAAAAGTGCTTGTTGGGAAAAGAAAGGATTTACAAAAATCTAAAAACTTTAATCTTTAGATAGAGGGTAGATGCCTTAACCGAATCAATCCAAGTGAGAATGGAATTGAATTAATAACTTCTTTCTTAAGTTTTAAAGAATTAATGGATAAATTAGTCATTTTGGGTTGAGAAACTAATGGGTAAATGATAGAATTCAATTTATCTTGCAATTGAAATTGTTTATTAGGAATCCAAAATAGTTCACAACCCTATCTACTTAAACATTTTAGTGACCATAGCACTAGTTTGACTACTCTTATAGAATTATTATTTGCAATACAATAAATATTTGGATTACTCTCTGTGACAAGAAATTTAATACAATTGATTAATAAAAACCCCCTCTCTCTATTTTAGAGCCTTCGATCAACAGTCTAATAACAACCACAATATTTAGTTAACATAGTATTCCCTTTGGGATTCGACACCCAATCCAGTTGGTTTCTATATTTGAAAGCAACGTCCTACTCTCTCTGAAGAGAGGTGTAATTTGGGCATATCAAATTTTGACGTCGTTGTCGGAGAATACGATTGTCAATTACGTTTATTCTTGTTAATTGACCTTTGGTAAAGTTTCCTAAATTTTACTTTTGTTTGTTGTTTTTATTCTGCATAGGAGAGTTATTGTGTATGCCAAGTACACGGAGATCGGGTGCACCATTATTACCAATACATTTGGAACTGTAACTAATTGGCAAAATGGCAGATCCCCTAGATGTTGAGAGGCTAGCTGCTTTGGCTAGAGCTCAAATAAATCAGTAGAATGATGGTCAGTAGGCACGTCATCCTAATCCTGATGATGATGATTTGGGGGATGATGACTTGTTAGATCCTGTTAATCGAAGGCGTGAAGAGAATGTAGTTGCACCAGTGAATAGAAATGTAAATAGAAACCATCCTTTCAGGGCGAGACCTGATCGCCAAGCTATGCAATTTAATCTTAATGATGATGAGGATGGAATGGATAGAGCTGGTGCCACTAGAGCTATTATTCCTCCACCTCTAGCACCAGGAGAAAAGTTCTATATTACTAGTACAATGATTCAACTTCTTCATCTGAAGGGGTTGTTTGGTGAACTCCCGGGAGATGATCTCAATATGTATTTAGTGAACTTTGTCACTATTTATAAGTCCTTTGATAACCTGGGAGTAGGACAGATTGCCATCCGCCTGCATTTATTTTCGTTGTCTCTGTTTGGGGAGGCAACATTGTGGCTTAATAATCTGATGCCCGATTCTATAACCAACTGGAGGCAGTTGAAAGAGGCTTTCCTAAAAAGGTTTTTTCCACTTTCTAGGAGGGTACAGTTGAGGGATGAGATCAGCAACTTTAGCTTGCTCCAAATCGAAGCTCTTTAAGAGACATGAGAGAGGTTCAAAAAGAACCTAACGTAGTGCTCAAACTATAATATGATAGATATTCATCTGATGGAAAATTTTTATTAGGCTTTAAACTCTATTACGAAGCCAGTTGTTGATAATGTTGTAAGGGGATCATTTGTGGATATCACATTTCAAGAGGCCTCAGAAATGCTAGATCGGATGACCAAACAAAGTAGAGCTTGGCATACTAGTGATTTTGTGGTAGCAAGCCCTACTATGTCTATTGGCATGACAACGGAACAACGTAAAAAAGAGGAATAACACGATCAAGACATGGTATACTTGAAGACGTAGATGGATTTATTGATCAAGCACTTATTATCCGCAAAGACTAAAAAAGTGAAATTTGTTGCCTCCCAAGGTAGAGATAATTCTGATTCAAAAGAAGAGGCTAACTATTTGAGTAACCAGGGGAGTTTTTGAGGCAATATCCAAGGAAATAAAGGTCGGAACTACTATGACAAGGCTGGTTACAAGGATAGGGATCAAGGAAACTGGAAAAGCAAGAATGATAGGAGTGGGCTATATATACCTCCCGGAAGCAAAGATAATGCTGTAAATAGCTCTGGAAAGATATCCATGGAGAAAATGATGGAGAAATTATTAAAGGGATTTGAGGCTACCAACTCTGGGGTGACTACCATGAAGAGCGATTTGTCTTCTATGAGTTTGTTGGTAAAATCGCACTCCACTTTGATCAAACAATTAGAACAACAAATGAGCCAACTTTCTATAGTATTAAATCAGAGAAAGAGTGGAATGCTGCCAAGTGATACAATTCAGAACCATCGGAATGATGGCTCATGCATGGCTATTACTACACGGAGTGGTAAGGTTTTATCAGGCCCTTATTTAGGCAAAGCTATGAATGATGAGGTGATCGAAGAAGATGTTGAGCTTAAAGAAGGTAATCTAGTAGATTCTGAAAAGCTGGATGGCATTGATATTCGTTATAATCATCAGTAGGTAGATTAATTAAAAAGGGGAAAATACAAGGATAGGGAAGTAGTGGTTAATACTTTTCCAAAACCACCATCTCCTTTTTCTCAAAGATTGAAGATAAAGGCCGATGGCATGAAATTTAGTAAATTCATGGCAATGCTAATGCAGATGACAGTGAATGTGCCTTTGGTAAAGGCACTTGAGCAATGCCAGGAAATGCTAAATTTATGAAGGATCTTGTAATGAAGAAAAGAGAGGTAAGATATAAACTAGTGGATAATCTCCATCATTGTAGTGCTATTTCTACAAGGTCCTTGGTCCAGAAGAAGGAAGACCTAGAAGTATTCACTATTCATTGTACGATTGGGTTACTGGAATTTGCTAAGGACTTATGTGATGTGGGAGCGAGCATCAATTTGATGCCGCTAGATGTTTATAAAAAGTTGGGTTTGGGAGACCCCACACCCACCAACATGCAACTTGTAATGGAAGATAAGTTGGTAAAATGACCTGTTAGCATTTTGTATGATGTGCTGGTGAAGGTGGCTAGCTTTATATTTCCTATGGATTTTGTTATTTTGGATTGTGAGGTGGACTTTGAGGTACCCATAATCTTGGGTTGACCTTTCCTCATAACTAAAAGTGTGTTGATTGATTTGCGAGCTAATAAGCTCTTATTTAGGCTGAATAATGAAGTGGTGCAATTTGATGTGTGCCAATCCATAAAGTAGCATAAAGAAATGGGTGTGTTCTCAATTATTGATGTATATTATAAAGATAAGCAGGAGGCGCCGATAGAGTAGAAATTTGTCGTTGAGCCTCTAGCTGCAGTGCTGATAAATTTTGATCGTGAAGGCATTGAAGAGTATGAAGAGACTGTTTGTTCTTTGAAAGGAATGGGATCATATTCTTATGCTCCTAAGAAGCTAGATATTGATCTTAAAAATTGACCAACACCACCGGCTAAGCCATCGATTGAAGAGCCACTGGTGTTGGAATTAAAAGAGCTGCCAGGGCATTTAAGGTACGTATTTATGGGCAATGGAAACATGCTACCCATTGTTATTGCAGCTAATTTGGGTAAGTAGTAGGTGGAAGAACTTATTTTGGTGCTTTAGAGGTACAAAAAAGCAATAGGCTAGACTATTGCAGATATAATTGACATTCCCCCTGGCATCTGCACTCATAAGATACAACTTGAGAAACATTATACTCTAACCATCAAGCATCAATTACGTCTTAACACACCAATGCAAGATGTGGTTAAGAAGGAAATTATTAAGTGGTTGGATGCAGGAGTGGTTTATCCTATTTCTGATAGTAAAGGGGTAAGCCTAGTTTAATGTGTGCCCAAGAAATGGGGCATGACTGTTGTTGCAAATGAAAAAAATGAGTTAATCCCTCTCAGGCCTGTGACTAGGTGGAGAGTTTTCATGGACTATCACAAACTAAACTCGTGGACTTTGAAAGACCACTTCCCAATGCCCTTTATGGATCAAATGCTTGATCGATTTGTGGGAAGGGGGTGGTATTGTTTCTTGGATGGCTATTCTGGTTATAACCAGATCTTTATTGCTCTTAAAAATCAGGAGAAAATGACATTCACATGTCCGTATGACATTTTTGCATTCAAGCGGATGCCGTTTAGGTCATGTAATGCACCCGCTACCTTTCAACAGTGCATTATGTCTAGTTTCTCAGATATGGTGGAAGACACCATGGAGGTGTTCATGGATGATTTTTCTATGGTAGGAGATTCATTTAAGTTGTGTTTGGTGAACTTGATTAGAGCCTTACAACGGCATATTGAATTCAATTTGGTTCTTAACTGGGAGAAATGCCACTTCATGGTGAAGGAGGGCATTGTTCTCGAGCAAAAAATTTTAGTAAAAGGGATAGACGTTGATCGAACCAAGGTTGAGGTTATGAGAAGCTACCACCTCCTATCTCAATGAAGGGAATTCTTAGTTTCCTTGGTCAGTTGGCTTTTATCGAAGGTTTATAAGGGACTTCTCCAAGATTGCAAATCCACTTTGCAAACTTTTGGAGAAGAAATCTAAGTTTTCCTTTGATAATGATTGTTTAAAGGTATTTAAATGCCTCAAAAGAAAGATAGTTGAGCCCCCTATCATTGTTACACTGGATTGGTCAAAACCATCTGAGATCATATATGATGCAAGCGGTGTTTCCCTTGGAGCTGTGTTGGGGAAAAAGAAGGACAAATTGTTTCATCCAATCTATTATGCAAGCAAAGCACTAAATAGAGCTCAAAAGAACTACAACATCACTGAACAGGAGGTTCTTGCTGTAGTCTATGCTTTTGAGAAATTCTGAGCGTATCTTCTAGGAACTAAGGTGGTGGTCTACACTGACCATGCAGCCTTGAGATATTTGATAGAAAAAAATAATGCGAAGCTCAGGTTGATTAGATGGATGTTGTTGCTTCAAGAATTTGACTTTGAAGTCAAATATAGAAAGAGGTGTGAAAACCAAGTTGTGGATTATCTGTCCAAGCTAGAAAGTGAATAAGCAGTTAGAGATAAATTTCAAATCAATGATGCATTTCCCGATGAGGAAATCTTGGCTGTTGTAATGGAGAAAATACCTTGGTATGCTTATTTTGTAAATTATGTGGTGAGCGAGCTGATACCAGAGAATATTTCCTTTTACTAAAGGAAAAAGTTTCTCCATGATGTAACCCATTACTTCTGGGATGAGCCATATTTTTTAGGCAGTGTACGAATGGTATTATTAGACGGTGTGTCCTAGAAGTAGATATGTTGAGTATACTCGAAGCAAGCCATGCTTCCCCAGTTGGAAGCCACCGTGCAGGTGATCGGACGGCAAGGAAAGTGCTTCAGAGTGGCTACTATTAGCCCTCTTTGTTTAAGGATGCTTATGAGTTTGTGAAGAGATGTGACAAATGCCAAAGGCAAGGGTCCATCTCAAAGCATCATGAGATGTCAATTTCTAAAATGCTGGAGGTAGAATTATTTGATGTGTGGGGCATTGATTTCATGGGGCCTTTCATGATCTCATTTGGGATGAAGAACATACTAGTTGTTGTTGACTACGTGTCAAAATGGGTTGAGGCTGTAGCTCTCGGATAATGAAGCAAAGCGGGTTGTTGCATTCTTAAAGAGAAATATCTTCTCTTGCTTTGAGGTAACATGTACCATCATAAGAAATGGAGGATCACACTTTTGCAATCAGATATTCAAATTTTCCTTGGAAAAATATAGAGTCAAACAGCATAAGGTGTCTACCCTATACCACCCATAGACCAGTGGGCAGGTGGAGATCTCTAATTGGGAAATTAAAGCTATACTTGCCAAGACTATAAATGCTAACAGAAAAGATTGGTATAGGAAGCTAGATGATGCCTTATGGGCATATCAGACAGCTTTCAAGACACCGACTAGCATGTCACCATACCAACTAGTTTATGGCAAGGCCTGACATTTGCCAGTTGAACTGGAGCATAAAGTACTGTGGGCACTGAAGCGGCTTATTCTAAAGTACAATAAGGCAGTGGATATGAGGTTGGGGCATCTAAATGAGATGGATAAGTTCCTTCTTGGAGCTTATGAAAAAGCTGACCTATACAAAGAAAGAATGAAGAAGCACCATGACCGCCGAATTGAAAAGCGAGATTTTTAGAAAGGTGACTTGGTACTCCTCTTCAACTCCCAATTCAAGTTTTTTCTAGGTAAGCTCAAATCCAAATGGTCTGGTCCATTTAGAGTTAACCAAGTCTACTCATCTGGAGTAGTGGAACTCGAAAACAAAGACGAAAGTATTTTCAAAGTCAATAGGCAATGAGTCAAACTGTACATAGGTCCAATGGACTTGATTAGAAGTATTGATCCTAACTATCTCGATGAAGTCTGAGTAATCGAGACAAATGAGTCATACCGCAATGATAAATCAGGTGCTAGTGGAAGGCAACCCATAGTGTGTTGTTGTAAAGGCATTAGTTAAATTATTTTTGTTGTTTTATCCATTTTTTAGGTGTTTGTGAAGTGTGCACGATCAAAAGTACAACAAAAAGAAGGAGCGATAGAGTTTGAAAAAAAGGGTGAAAATCAAAGCTACTGGATCAAAACTGACAGTTGATTTGGTGGACTACCAATCATCTGACGGAATACCATTTCTACTATCATAAAAAGGCTTGAAAATTCATTCACTGGGTAAAGTTGAAGTCAAAATGGTAAACCGTCGCAAATTTGGTGGATAGCCAAATTGACCGTCAAAACTCAAGCTGGTGGCCTAAGTTCTGGTAAGGGGCGATGATTAAAGTGGTGTACCGTCACCAAATTGGTGGACCGCCAAATTGACTATCACTGTTAAGCTAAAGTGACCATGTTCTGGTAAGACACGATGGCCTAATTGGTGGTCCATCACATGTATGATGGATCGTTGCTTAAGTCATCAAAGTTACCCTAATGTTGGGTCGGGGCTGGTTAATTAGAAGCCTATTTAAAGGACCCATACTTGACCCAAAAGATCTATAACAGATTGACAGCTATAACAAGAGGATTAAAAAGACCATTCGCGGAGGAACATCAGATTATGACAACGAAGCATCATGAATACCCTGAGTTGGAATGTGATTTCAATGAGTATGAGCTAGCATGGATGAGTAGACCACTAGGATCGTACCAGCCGAATTAGGTAAGAGATTTCTTTGCCAATTATCTTGTGTTAATAGAAAAGGACCTTCCAAAGAGGACATTAGTTACCAGTTTGCCAAATAGGGAGTCTGTGCCTGTTCGAGGAATGACTATCAATATCTCAGCCCGAATAATCAATATGATGTTTTTTGGAATATAAGGCTCCACTTGCTATATCGGATCTTGAGTTTAGGTTGAGGACTGGATCTACTCAGAGGCCTTGGGTGGCTTCATTAATAATTGATGATGGCAACCCCTCTTGGTTGACAAATCCACGGGAGCTTATTGCAAAGTATTCCATTAGCTTCAAAGCTAAGTTTTGGTGGACAGTTGTTCACTTAAGGCTGATGCCAACAAAAGGTGACAAAAATTTGGATAAGCATAGAGCTGTATTGGTGACAAGCTTGGTTTCAGGGATGCCGGTTGACTTCGGCCAGATTATTGTGGATGAGATGTTCGTAAGAGCACATAAGACAACTAGTGCATTTCCATTCCCCTACTTAATCACTAATTTATGAAAATAGGCAGGTGTGCCTCTGATTCATGGAGTTGATAATGAAATACCGGCTACACATAAACAGGACATTGAGAAGTCAAAATATGACTCAAAGTTCAAGATGCATGTTACTAAGCTGCCTGCTTACTAGACTCAATCTGCACCACCTCCTGATGCTATTGAAATGCTTGTAGGTATGCCTCTACTAATCACCACTTATGTTCCACCCGAGTATGTGCCTCCAAATACATCTACAGGGTCAGGTTCTGCACAGTCTATGGGTGGAGAAGATTTTGCTGAATATAGGTTCACACCGAAAAATTTTGCAAAGTTGGTGAAGACGCAAAAGAGGTTTTAGAGACAGCTAGTTAAGTAGGCTGCAGACTTCAAGCCCTTTGTTGACGAAATTGTAGCTGAGGTCCTCCGTCCATTTCAAACCATTCAAGCTAGGATGGATAGCCTGGAGCACCGTATTAAAAAAACACTAGATGCACTGT
The DNA here is from genome assembly GCA_026120095.1 of Capsicum chinense. NCBI lineage: Eukaryota > Viridiplantae > Streptophyta > Magnoliopsida > Solanales > Solanaceae > Capsicum > Capsicum chinense. Next base: position 112,796,294 of record JAPEIP010000007.1, on the reverse strand, counting down.
TTCTCCCTGATCTTACCAAGCTCGTGGCTACATTCAAACAAGGAAAGATGATATAGCAGAGCTAAAGAGAAGGCAACCACAACAGCCTGTGTTTAACCCAGCTTTTGTGGAGAGTAATCATGATAAATATATAGTGGACCTAATGGGAAGTACCATGAAAGACAAAAAAAAGTAGCAGATGGATGAGAAAGCCACAAGGAAAAAAAGAGAAAAGAAGAAAAAGAGTTTCTATGACACCAGAGCAATAAGAACAAAATAATCTGAAGAGAGCTAGCAAAGAATTAAGGAAATATGAAAAAAAAAAGAAAGAAGAGAGTAGAAGATGATGCAGTAGGAGTGTCCACCAGTGCTACCCCAGTAAGGGTGCAAAGTTCTGCATCAGCCCGAGAGATGATTTCTCCGATTTAGGAGGTGGACATTTTGAGTGCCCCTACCACCATAGGGGCTAACACTGTACTAGGTGAGGACGCAGGAGCCTCACCATATTTCATAGATGCCTCAAATAGTTGACAGGCAAGACAAGTATACCCATTTCTTTATACGTTATTTAAATTTTTTGAGGACAATGTATGTGTTTTCTGTGGGGGTGGGGTACTTGTACCATGGGGGTTATGTTGCCGACACTTTGGACCCCTACCATGTACTAGTACTATGTGGGGGTTGTGTTGCTGACATTTTGGACCCCTACCATGTGTTATCTAGAAGAAGCGGCATGTCTAGGTTTAATTTCAGATTTGAATTCTTCTTATTTTTAAATCTTGTTATGTTGCTAAGGGTGTTCCATGAAATACAAATACTGGTTGTGTTATTATATTGTTGTAAGTATGGGTGATGAATGATGTTGGCATCTAACTATGACTATTTCCATTTAGCTGATTACTTTTGCTCCCTAGAATATGTCATAAAATTTTAGTGAATCTGTAATTGACATTATTCTGTAAATACATAAGATATGTGATACAAATCTTTAGAACAGTAGAATAGGTGTGACTTAGTTGCCACTGTGTGTGCCAGTGTTTGTGTATTAGCTCTTACATAGTATAGTACGTCGAACTTACCAGGTTCAATTGATGTTGTTCTGTAGTTGATGGGATAAGAAGTGATGGCAGGCCACCTTATACTTTTAGTCCATCTAGCCAAAATAATTGAACCCACCAAAAATAAGTTTCCATTTTTTATACCTTCTTTGAGCCTTTGTAATTTTTTCTTCATCACCAAGCATTCTAGTTAACTGTCTTTCAGCTATTGACCCCTAGCTCTGGACCTGTCCTAGTAATGGGTAATGTGTACCAAAACATAGTAAAAATACCTAAGTTGAGGTTAGCTATTGTAAGGCTATTAGCTATCTAATGGAAAGTTGGTCTAGTATTTTTAATTAAGAGCATCTGGCCCTAGTCTAGTTAAGACAATGTGCACTTTGACTTATGGCATCAGCCTAAGTTGAGGGTGGTTGATGCTTATATATATATATACATATATATATATATATATAAATTTATATAGGTGGTCCACTGTGGTAAGCATGAATGAATGTGGAAAGGGTAGGAGTTTGTAGGCAAAGAGAGTTAAAGTGTAGTTCTTAGTCACTTTTGTCCAAAATCCTCCTGACCTAGCCTGATACCTCAGTACTAGCCTAGAAAACTCCTGTTTGATCTTGAAACTCAGCTATGAGGGGATATTAAATGATAAGATCAAGCTTATGGGTTCAGTTTCTATGTTTGTAACTTCTTTGATGAGTGAGAGGGTTGTAATTTGTATCCACAAAAGTTATTGAATGGTTGATTTCCTTGACTGTAAGGGCAACTTGAATCACACTTAATTTGGCTAATCTCTGTAGATGCTTGTATCCATGTTGTGAAGATGAATTGAATTCGAAACGATGCCGGTTATAGACTCTGATATGTGAAAGCATATGATTTGGGTGACAAGTGAATGGTTGTGTGAGAATTTGTTCAATGGTAAATGTCTGTCATTATATTGTTTACATTTGCAATTTGATGTTGAGTTGCTTAAGGACAAGCAATGATCTTAAGATGAGGGTGTTGATGTTCTGGCTTTTGACGGAGTATTTTTCATCTTTTTCTTGGGAAAATTGCATGTTTCAAGCAACCAAGGTTGCATTTAATGTTGGTTTTTAGTGTTTCAGGGTAAAGAGCTGACTAAAATAAAAAAAACCTAGAAAATCTGCTGATGTACACTTCTGATGGTCAAAATAGTGGACCAACAACTTTGTGATGAACCATCAACTCAACCGTTAGATTATGGCAGAACTCATGACCTCTGAAGAGCCAGCAACGGGCCATGTGATGAACTATCAACCTTGCGACAGACCATCACTTTGACCACCACTTTGGTCGTCAGTGTAAAACAGGACCCAACATCTTGAAAGGATTAGCAATGGTCAACCTGGTGGACTGTCAATATTGTGATGGACCACCATTCCAACCATCAAGACTATCCAGAACCTGACTCTAAAGGGTCATTAGCGATGGTCCAAATGGTGGACCATCAACCTTGCGACAGACCACCACTTTGGCCGTCAGTCTTATCCAGAATGTTATCCTCCAGTATCAGCAGCGACGGTCCAAATGGTGGACCGTCAACCTTGCGACGGACCACCACTTTGGCCGTCACTTTTGACGTGGATTTTACAATATTCAAATTTTAAATCCTTCTTACTTGGAAACATATAATACCTTGTTTTAGGTTTTATTAGGCATCTTTTTCCCTTGTCTTATCTTCTATTAGGGTTTTGTTCCATACTTAAAAGATATTGTTACATAATTTTTCTCTAAGATTCATTGGAGTTTGTGTAGATCTAGATTCGTTTATCATAGTTTCTTTTGAAGATTAGAGAACGACAATTGTGACTTTTGTAAGTAGTTTTTTAATTAATTTATGAATAACACAAGGACTTCTTCTTTTTCTTAGGTGGAAATATGTGGCTAAGTTCCCATAACTAGGGCTATGGGAGCCTTGATGTGAAAAGCTGATTTTAGGTTATGAATCTAGCAGATTCCCATGAACAATTGATATTGCATAAACTCTTCTTCATTTTAATGACTTTTCTTGGTTGCAAACTTGAAGAGTGAGCCCAAGAACAACACTTGTTTAAATAGAAAAGTGCTTGTTGGGAAAAGAAAGGGTTTACACAAATCTAAAAACCTTAATCTTTTGATAGAGGGTAAATGCCTTAACCGAATCAATCCCTGTGAGAATGGAATTAAATAAATAACTAGTTTCTTAAGTTTGAAAGAATTAAGGGATAAATTACTCATTTTGGGTTGAGAAACTAATGGGTAAATCGTAGAATTCAATTTATCTTGCAATTGAAATTGTTCATTGGGAATCTAAATAGTTCACAACCCTAGCTGCTTAAACATTTTGGTGACCATAGCTCTATTTTGACTACTCTTATTGAATTATTATTTGCAATACAATCAATATTTGGATTACTCTCTGTGACAAGCAATTAAATACAATTGATCAATCAAAAACCCCTCTCTCTATTTTGGAGCCTTGATCAACAGTCTAATAACTACCACAATACTTAGTAAACACAGTATTCCCTGTGGGATTCGACACCCAATCCAGTTGGGTTCTATATTTGACAGTGACCGCTTACTCTATCGTAAAAGAGGTGTAATTTGGGCGTATCACTACACCCCATATCGGATGACTTTCGAACATATAACAAAATAAAACAGTAATAATCTAAAGAAAATAAAGTAAGTCGATAACCATAATAGCCACAGCCAAATATCCAACCAATACCGATCCCAATGCCAATACTAATACCAATGTTAGCACTAATACCGACACTGCCCAGGCCCATAGTAGTCCAACAAAGCCTCTAAGTAGAATTAAAGAACATCCGGCCAGGATATGCCTCCAACCATAACTAAAACCAAAACCAAAGAAATAACAGTAATGGAAAGAAAACCATACCATGAAATGAAGTCTTCCAGAGTATGGAAGCTCCCCACTTCAATTTGATACAAAGATATCCCCGAATCTAAGTCACTGAGAAAGAGGAAAGATAGTATGGCCAGTTCCTGCATCGTATAGGGATATAGTTCCCAAAGACGGTTAGCAAAGTGAATGCGAGTAGGTACTCAGGGATAAAAGTAAAATAAAGCCATTATTCAAAACCAAATTAAAGAACCATATGCAATCACATATATACATATATATCATACCGGGATAGGGAGCAAGGTTTAGCATGCATTTTAATCCTTAACCTAAGTTGTGTAGCTTTGTCGTCATAAAGGCACCCATGGGCTATATGGGTTCAGTTTCTCTTGCTAAAAAGGCCCAGTGCGTGTTAGACGCATGTATTAGAGAAAAAATTGGGATGACTGGTACATCCCCCAAAATATAAGTGTGACATCATGGATACGGTCACCTTGACCAAACTATACATCAGCAAACGTGAGTTTCCGGTGTCCGTCCATCGACCCCACACCTTCACTACTAGTTATCACAACCCACCATTATTGCCCAATTAAACCTTTTACACATAACCAAACCACCAATTTCAGGATTCAATTATTAAGGCATTATAAAGTGGCATTGTCATACCGACTATAGCTTGCAAGCAATGTTATTATCAAACCCTTTGGGGATTCCCACGCACCCTATAGACTCCATTGTTAAATTCACTTAGGGGAATTCTGTGTACCCCACAAGGACTTTAATCCAACTAAATTTATGACCATCAAAGACCTTAAAAGTCCTTCATTTGTTATTACCATGGTTATGTCAAAGCTTTAGTTCAAAAAACACAATCTTAAATTGGTGTCTATTTCATTCTTATTGACAATTTCACAAGCAGGTTGAGGGAATGCCATTGTCAAAATGAAAATCATCAAAATTGGGGCTTAACCATGACCCCTCAATTAAAACACCATTCCCATGCACCCACATGTTCAAAACCATAATTAAAATAAGGAAAACCATAACTAAACCATGAGAAACAATATTCATCCATGAACAACCAACACCCCTAACCTTTATTTCAAAACCATAAATATTCTATAAAAACCATATATTAAAACATATGCCTTGAGTGAAATAACAATAAGGAAGGAGTAACATGCCTTAGATACCAAGAAGTACAGAGAGAAACCGCCCTTGAAAGACTTAATTAATTAGCTTGATGAGACCCTACCTTTTTCTTGAACAGAGAGTTAGAGAGTGTTTTATTGGGATTAATGTGTTAATTAAGTCCCAAAGGCTGTTTTAAGTCATGGTATCAAAGATAGTTAAAAGGGAGAAATGTCCAGATGCCCCAGCTTAAAACTTTAAAAAGGGCGCCGGTGGTTATTTGTCGACCCCCTTGACTCATGACCAAAACATACGACTCGTACCCTTGAGTCATCAGCAAGACAGTGAGTTGGACACCCATACACTATCTATCATACGACTCTATGATCCCACACATTACCAGACTATACGACTTGTATGGTTTAGTCGTATCCAAGATAAAATCCAAAAGGATTGGACACTGGACAACATATGACTCAACCCTACCACTCGTAAACTATCCTCACGGATCTTAATGAGTCATTCGTACTCAGAGCCTAGTCAAGTCACTAAGTTACTGATTTGATTAAGGATCATCCTAACGACTCATCACTACCCCTAACGGCCCATTTCCCTAAGTCATTACTAAACCCAACCACCATCCATTGGTCACCTAACGAGTAGGGTCACCTGACCCATACCCACACCACATGACTCATATGATTTGTCATTACTAGGACAGTAAGCTCAAAGCTCAAGAATTTTCTAAGGTCCAAAATTTGGGGTGTTTTAATTCTCCCCTTTTTGGATCATTTTCCCTCAAATGATGGGACAAGGCAGTGACTAGAAAAATTAAACCCCCAAAACATCTCTACTCTTACCTTTAAGATAGAAAATAGATTACCAGGAAATTCATAATCTACCTTTAACAAAGAAAGAAAACAAAAATGTTAAGAACAACACATACCTTATTCACAATTTTCTGGGACAAGGAATAAGAATGGATACTTGGACTTCATGTCCTCTTTAGGTTCCCAAGTAGCCTCTTTGACCTTGTGGTTCCTCTATAGAACCTTTACTGAAGCTACATCCTTGGTTCGCAATAGATGAACCAGCCGATCTAAAATTTTAATTGGGACTTATAGTAAGATAGGGAATACGAAATACCAATATCCTTGATAGGCACAATTTACGATGGATCACCCACACACTTCTTTAACATAGAAACATGGAACACCAGGTGAATAGAGCTCAAACTAGAAGGTAACTCCAACTCATACACAACATTACCAACCCTTCTCAAAGCTAAGTACTAACCAACATATCAGGGACTAAAATTCCCCTTCTTCTCAAACCGTATCACTCTCTTCATGGGAGACATCTTCAAGAACACCTTATCCCCAACCTCAAACTCTAACTATCTATGCCGCACATCTGCATATGACTTCAGGTGACTTTAGGCAGCTTTAATGCTATCCCGAATCACTTCCACCATGGCTTGGTAAACTAAATTCGGACCAAACATATCCGCCTTGCCAACCTCAAACCACCCAATAGGAGACCTACATATCCTACCATACAAGGCCTAAAATGAAGCCATCCCAATGCCAGAGTGGTAACTATTATTATATGCAAACTCTATAAGAGACAAATGCTCAAACCAACTACCACTATAGTAAATTGCGCAAGCTCAAAATATATCTGCCAAAATTTGACTATTCCTTTTCGCTTGCCTATCCAACTGCGGGTGAAATGTCATACTAAGACTCAACTTAGTCACCAAACATGTATGAAACGACTGCCAAAAGTGGGATAAAAATTGTATACCATAATTTGAGATAATAGAAATAGAAATCCAATGCAACTTCACAATCTCTTAAAGATACAACTTCACATAATTCTCTACCAAAAAATTTGTCCTTAATAGCAAAAAATAAGTAGACTTAGTCATCCTATCCACGATGACCCAAATCAAATCAAACTAATTCTAAGATCGGGGAATACTGGTAACAAAATACATATTGATCACTTCCCACTTCCACACCAGAAACTCAATTTCTTGATATAAACATCTAGGCCTCATGGGCTCAACTTTCACTTGTTGGCACACCATGCACTTAGCGAAAAAACTAGCCACATCCCGATTCATATTGTTCCACCAATACATATCCTTAAGGTCATGATATAGTTTCATTGAGCTAGGATGAATAGCATAGCGTGACTCATGTGCCTCAGCCAAGACTCTCTCTTGCAAGCCATCCACGTTTGGAACGCACAATCTCCCTTGGTACCGCAGAGTACTATCACCGCTAAACTCAAAAGCTATTACTTTTTTCCCACCGACATCACCCTTGATCCTCATTAAGATAGGATTAGCACTTGCTTCTCTTTCACCTCAGCACCCAGGGATGACTTTGCTACCGCCTGAACAAACACACCACCATCCTTAGAGTCAAAGAGGTGAACTCCAAGGTTAGCCAAATTGTGAACATCTTTTACCAATTCTTTATTTCCCTCATCTACATGAGCTAGGCTTCCCATGGATAACTTGCTAAGATCATCATCAACTACGTTAGCTTTACTTGGATGGTACTGAAGACTCTTGTCATAATCCTTGAGCAGCTCAAGCCATCTTCTTTGCCTGAGGTTAATCTCTTTTGGGTAAACACATATTGTAGGCTCTTATGACCTGAAAAGATATCCACATGCACTACATATAAATAATGATGCTAGATTTTTAATACAAACACCACAGCCAATAGCTCCAAGTCGTGAGTCGAATAATTTTTCTCATACACCTTCAACTGTCTAGAGACATAAGCTATCACCTTGCAATCCTACATAAAATGCAACCAAGCCCCACACGAATACATCACAATAAACCAAAAAACCAATCGTGCCTTCAGGCAAAGTCAAGATCGGTTCCAAAGTTAGCTTATCCTTTAGCTTCTAAAAACTACCCGCACAAGCATCAAACCACAGGAACTTTACCTTCTTTTGAGTAAACTTAGTCAACGGGGCATCTGCAGAAGAGAAACTTTCCATTAACCTTTTGTAGTAATCAGCTAAACCAAAGAAGCTCCGAATATCGATTGGAGTCGTGGGTCTAGGCCACTTCTTAATCACCAAAACTTTCTGTGAATCCACCATGATCCCTTTACTAGAAATAAAATAACCCAAAAAAGTAAAGACGTTCAACCAGAATTCATATTTCAAAAATTTGGCATACAACTAATGATCTTTCAGGGTCTGTGATACCATGTGAAGGTGAACGGTATGATCCATCATACTCTTTGAGTATACCAGAATATCATCTATGAATACAATGACAACAAATCCAAAAACTGATGAAAAATTCTATTCATCAAGTCCATGAATGTCGTTAGGGCATTGTTCAACCCAAAAAACATAACCAGAAACTCAAAATACGCATACAGAGTATGAAAAGCAGTCTTACAAATATCCACCTCCCTATCTTTAACTGATAATAATAAGACAAAAGATCAATCTTGGAGAAAAATATACCACCCTGAAGTTAATTAAATAAATTATCTATTCTCAGAAAAAGAGTACTTATTCTTTATCATGACCTTATTCAATTGACGATAATCAATACTCATCCAAAGAGAACCATCTTTCTTACGCCCGAACAATATCGGTGCACCTTATGGAGACACACTAGGAAGATAAAACCTTTGTATAAAAGATCCTTTAGTTGCTCCTTAAGCAGCTTCAACTCAGCTGAAGCCATACTATAAGGGGGAATAGAAATAGGATGAGTGTCCAGAATAAGATTTATCCCAAAATCAATCTCCCTATCAATAGGGACACCAGGAAGGTTGTCAGGGAAGACCTCAGAGGATTTATGCACTATTAGAACTAAATATAAAAAAGGACCCTCTGAGTTAGAATCTTTAACCTGAACCATATAGTAGAGACACCCCTTTAAAATTAATCTCTAAGCTCTAAGTTATGATATAAACCTCCCTTTAGGAGATAGGGAACTACCCTCTCACTTAATAATTGGATAATTAGGGAATTTAAAGATAACCTTACGGGTTCGATAGTCTAAAGAAGCATAGCATGAGTGCAACTAATTCATCCCTAATATGACATCGAAATCCACCTTGTCTAATTCAAACAAATCCACCAAAGTCTTATATCTACCCACAAACACCATACAACCCCTATAGACTCTTCTAACCACCACAGAGTCACCCACTAGGGAAGAAACAAAAAAAGGGTCTGGAATACACTCAGGACCAAAACTGAAATGCATAGCCACAAATGGGGTCATATAAGAAAAAGTGGTACCCCGATTAAGTAAATAGTACAAATTATGAGAAAAGAGTTCAAACATACCAGTAATGACATCAGGAGATGCCTCACACTCCTAACGGGTAGTGAGAGAGTAAAGGAAATTCTGACCAGTGCCGGAGCCAGATAGTGCACCCTTTGGTGCTAGAGCTGATGAAGAGGTAATGGGAACTTTGTTTTCCCTAGAGGCAACCTTACTAATAGGACAACTTTTAAGCATATGCCCTGGCTGACCACAGTTGAGGGAATTGTCCTTTCCTTCATTACAATAACTCTGATGCAATCAACCATAAAATTTGTAGGGAGGATAGAATGGAGCTGATTGGTCTCTACTATCCTAAGATTGGGCACCCTGTGCCCTATTATTGTTGTCACCATAAAAATGTCTGTCACTCAACGACTTTGGGTAGAGAGCACTAGCCATCAAGTAAGACCTAGAATTTCCCCAGTACTTCTTGGACCACTTTTTACCATCCCTGCCACTCTACTGTTAGCCACCACTCTGCTAAAAAAATCTAAACTTCTTGTAATACCTTTCCCCTATCTCCGCCTACTTCTTTTTCTCTTCCTCAACCTACTTCATGTACACAACCAACCTAGAGATGTCCATGTCCTTGTTCAACAAGGAAACCGTACTCTCTAAAATCAAGTCTTGGGATAACCCAGAAGCGAACTTCCTCATTCCATCCCTCATGCTAGAAACAAACTCTGGAGCACACCTAGACAACTGGTGGAACTTCAAAGAATATTCCTTGATGGGAATCTTACCTTGCTTCATTTAACATACTCTTTCGACTTTGCCTCCCTCAAATCTTGAGGAAAGAAGTAGTCTAGGAAAGTATTAGAAAAATTATCCCACAGGGCTGACCCAGCATCGTCACCCTTTAACTGGTCTCATTCCTCGTACCATTGATAGGCCACATATTTTAGACGATAGGAAGCAAAAATCAAGCCCTCTACATTGGTGGCATACATAACACAAAAGATCTTTTGTATCTCATCAAGGAAACCTTGAGAATCCTCCTCGACCCTAACTCTAGTAAAGGTCAGAGGGTTCAACCTCAAAAACTGGCCAACCCTTGTGGCCTCAGAAAATGGAGTAACAAACCACCATGCTCGGCCTGAAAAGCTACTAAACGTTCCAATATATGAATAGAATAACAAAACTCAGCATTCATCACATCAACCTGAGGAGCATAAAAAGAACTGAAGGGGACCGATGAAACTCCAGGAGGGCAATTAGGAACTAGACCCTTAGACCAGGTCTAGACCCTAAAAGTAGGACATGTTCCATATACATTATCCTTGGGTGGGATAAAGGAGTTTCTGTGAACTTTAGATCATTTGGGAGGCATGATCTTAAAGGTGAACAAATGGGAATTAGAGAAGAATTCAGAACCTTAGACTGTACAGCTCACAAACAAAACACAAGAAAAAAAAATTCCTAAATGACTCGTAGCCTCTCCCTTATGAGTGTGGTGTGTTAAATACCATTAAAAAAACTCTACTCGACACGGCTTTGTGAACTCCTAATTGACCATGTTGGGTATCTCAAGTACAACCAAGATTGGAGACCACCCCAACACCCAATCGTTGACCACCCTATACCCCATGTGGATGACTTTCAAACTTATAACAAGATAAAATAATAATAATCTAAAGTTAATAAAGCAAGTATATAACCATAACGATCACAACTAAATATCCAACCAATACCAATCCCAATGACAATACCAATACCAATGCTAACACTAATATCAACACCACTCATGCCAATTGTAGTTCCATAAAGACTCTAACCTAAATCAAATAACATCCGATCGGATATGTCCCTAACCATAGCAAAAAACCAAAACCAAAGAAATAATAATACTGGAAAGAAGTCCATATTATGAAATAAAGTCTGCCAGAGTATGGAAACCCATCACTTCAATCTAACTTAAAGTTGTTCCCAAATCTAAGTCATTAAGCAGGATGAATGGTAGTATGGTTGGTTCCTGCATTGCATGGGGATTCAACTCCCGAAGATGATTAATGGAGTGAACTCTAGCATATACTCAGGGATAAAGGTAAAATGATTCCATCATTCAAAACCATATCAAATAATCATATGCAATCACATATATACATATATATCATTTCGGGATAAGGAGAGAGGTTTAGCATGTATTTAAGACCTTAACCTAAGTTGTGTAACTCTCCCATCTTAAAGGTACCCATGAGCTATATGGGTTCATCTCCCCCTGCTGAAAAGAACCCAGTATGTGTTAGCCGTACGTACAAGAGAAAAATCTGGGATGACTACACTACTAAAAAGTGTTGTTTTAGCCATGCTATTTAGTAAGGGACATCCCTCACTAATCAGGATTTAGTGAGGGCAGCCATCGCTACATGGTGTCTTGCTAATTTAAGCCTTACTAATTATTAGTGAGGGAGGCCCTCGCAAAGTAGTAAAGGACTTCGAAACTCAGCCATCGCTATTTTGGTCTCATAATTTTTCAGAAAAATATAATTTAGTGAGGAACGTCCCTTGCTATATTTAAAATATATATATAATAGTAATTTCAAATTTAGTGTGGGATGACCCTTGATACGTAAAAATTAATAAAATTATAAATTTAAATATACTAAGGGATATCCCCCACTAAGTTAAATAAAAATTAATTTAATATTTAAATAATTTGAGGAATATCCCTCACGAAGGTCCTTGTTAATTCAATAGTATTTTAAATTTTTTACTGCACCAAAACACAATATTTCAATAGAAAATCAACATACAACCAATACAACAATAAAAAAAATACTTCCAAAATAATTCAAACATTGAAATTAAGCAACTAAACCACATACATATTCATCCAACTTAAACAATATGCAAAGCAAGTATCCAAAAAGTATGCAACAATCACCAAAATAAAAATTTTCAAACACTCCAAACTAATAAAATCTAAAATTAAAATAACAGCACCACCTAATACTCCATTCCATCCTCCTCATCCTCTTCACCATCATCATCAGAGCTATGGGTGAAGAACGAGGTAGCTTGATTAAGGTATTTACTTGAGCCTTGAGTTTTTACTCGTCCTACTAAGTGTCGTCCTATGTCGTACTTCCTCCATTTTTCTTTTCCATTACTCCTCATAGTTCCTAGAAAATTCCAAAACTTTATGTCGCATTCGTTACTCCTCATAGTTCCTAGCAAGATCCTAAACTTTCTGTCTCCTTTTCTCAAGTTGTTCATCTTACTAGGTTGCAAAACTTCCTATGTCTTGTAATCCACATTAGAGGCAGTAGAAGTTCTTCTCAGAGCAAAGACTGTATGCCCTTCCCTTATACACATCTCCAACTATATTCAACCAGTATAAGAGAGTTTCTTCATCTGATGGCATGATTGGATTGCCTTAATCATCTATTAGTCGACTCCTTTTGAGCTCTTTGATTGCTTGAACATATCAATTCTACGTTAAAAGTAAAATTAGTATATAATAAAGATATAAAATATATTCTAAGTAAGATTTGAACTATACTTAATCATTTTCAAAACACAAGTTCACATTTTCAAGTTACTACACTACCATTTTCTTGTAACTAATTCACATTTCAAGTAACTAGAGTTAATCATTTTCTAGTCACTAATTTACATTTTAAGTCACTACATTTAATCATTTTCAAATCACGAGTATACATATCAAGTAAGTGTAATTCCCCGAGTCTGTACCCCAGACATCACATGGTTCTCATAATCCTAAAGGACCACAAGCTAACCTATGATGGTACCTGTTTCAATATCTGAATAATAATAATAATAAAATATAGAATCTGAATGTCTGTCTGAAATAATCTAGTCTGATAAACCTCTAACTAAACTGTTTGAAAGTGAAGTTGATTGGACAAGCCCCCAACTAACTCCAACTACTAAAAAATGTACTGAAATACTGAAATAAAAACTTTGTCCTCGAACTATGAGGATTCACCACTAAGTGATACTAGAAGCCCGTGCATCTGAACCTATGATATACGACATCATAGTCTAAAAGAAAGGTATACGTTAGTACATTAAATGTAATGGTATGCTAAGTGATATAAAACTGAATGCATAGGTTCATATGCATGAACAGTAACTAGCTGAGTAACATGAATATAACTGAATGAGAGTACATGTATACGTGAGACTTCTATATATATAGTAATTATATGTAGAACTGAACTGAGTTCTATACTGAGACTGAAACTAAAACTGTGAGAGGTAATCATCTAACTGACATGCCCCTCTCTGAATTGATTGAGGTCTAACCTTTAACACCAGCTGGAAGGGTGTCAGTACCATTCCACGAGTAAAGATAAGTGCTAAGTCACCCTCATCTAGCAGATGCTCTGAATGAGAATGATGGTACCCTCAACTGGCAGGTAGAATACCTCATCAACCTTTAACTGGCATGTTGATGTCTAAACCTACACTGGCTATGTAGTTCTAAAATATAAGGACTACTTCTAAGGATCACACCCTCTACCGGCAGGTGAGTCCCCATCCTTGGGCTCACTCTGTGTTTAATCCTACTCCCAACTGAATAGACACTGAACTGATTTCTAAACTATACTAGGCTGTTCTGAACTATTACTGATCATGTTGTCTAACTGAACAGAGTTTACTGGGTCTTGCTGACTGATGAAATACCACTGAGTTCTAAACTGAATATTAAATTGAGACTATGACTGATTACTAAGTACTACTATTCGTGGCACTACTGAGACTGGTCTATAACTACTGTAACTCTAGGTAAGCAGCTAGATTTTTGGGTATCGAAGACCCCCTAAACTCAATAGCATGAAAATTAAAGCATAGCATAAATTTGAAAAGCATAACAATGTTCACTTGCTCACAACTCGTTCATAGAGGCATTTTATCAATCATTTGTAAGATGTAAGCTTGCACATATGCTAGCATGTCATGATTTTCACATTTAATTTACATGAGAAATTTATCAAGTACTTGGGAACATAATCTCTACACATGATACTAAATAATATGTAGGCATCATAATTTCAAAATCCCAATTCGAAAATCAAGGGCTTTTAACATGAAATAACATAATACTACATACATGGTAAATAATTTCACATGGAACTTGAAATAAACCGTGGATTAGAACACAATTAACATCATAATCATGAATACACTCAAATACCATATGAAATTCATAAAATCAATTAACTTGTAGTCTAAAAGAGGCTCTTGAACTCCAAGGGTGGAAGGAAACCCTTGGATGAACACTTCACATACCTTGATGCTTGAATTCGTGAAGACTGATGGTTTTTTCTTGAATATTTACTCTTGAAATTAAAAGCCTTAGGGTGTTCTTGCGTAAATTTGAGAGAATTTTGAAAGAAAGTGGGAAATTTAGCCTCTAGGGTCATTTGATTTTATGTTTTGGGGCTAAAACGGGTGGGACAGTGACCCAAATACCCCTCTGGATGTGGGTTTTTAATAACTGAAAACATGTCCAGTGATGCGGAGACCAACGTGTTGCGTCGATGGTATCAGCATGATGACCAACACACTGCATCAAGTTTGAGTTGGTTCACAGGAATAACAATAAAAGTTGGGCAAAATTATGTGTCAACGTGATGGGAGATGCAACACATCGAGGTCGCGTTGATCCACTATTTTGGTCACCTAAACATGGTTCAAACGAGGTCCGAAAAAATCTAAAATTCACCCATAATGACCTATTAATATTATGACCATGAATCAACCTAAAAATTGATACATTAAAATCATAAGGGTCATGAAATAGGATCGCCAACTTACGAAGTCTAAAATACTTCAAAATATAAACACTTAGCTAAAATTTCTAAGTTTGGGACCTCTTTTCAAGCTTTAACGGACTGAGTTAAGCTTAAAATTTTATCCTTGAATGAGAATGACTAAGCTGAGAACACTGATAGACTGAGTTTGCACACTGAACATGCATAACTAAGGCACGATTACATGACTGAAATTACTGATATACTGAGTTTTTCATACTGAACATGTATAACTGAAGCATGACTGAAACTAAATTCTAAAAGTATAACGCATGACTAAGCTGTTTCATGAAGGTATGCATGATATGAGAATACTATGCAACTATACTGATATCAAACTCATAAAGGAAATCTAAATATAGGACTGAGTAAATTTAAGGAAAACTTTTACCTTGAGCTGAATCTGAGTTTGCGGAGAATAAATAAGGATACTTGGTCCACTTATCTGCTTCTGCTTCCTAAGTAGCTCCCTCAACGAACTGATTCAACCAAAGAACTTTGACTAACAAAACTTCTTTGTTCCTCAATCTGCGAACCTGATGGTCAAGGATTTCAACTTGGACCTCCTCATAAAAGAGACTATTCTGAACATCTATACCCTCTAAAGGGACTACAACTACTGGGTCTCCTATGCACTTTTTTAGCAAAGAAACATGAAATACTGGATGTACTGAAGCTATGTCTAAAGGCAAATCAAGCTCGTAAGCTACCTTTCCAAAATAGTTGAAGATTTGGTAAGGACCGACATATTAGGGACTGAGTTTCCCCTTCTTTCCAAACCTCTTCACCTCTTTCATAGAGAGATTATCAAATACACATAGTCACCAATCTCAAACTCAAGATCCTTCCTTCGCATATCTGCATACAATTTTTGTCAGCTTTGAGCTATCTTAAGCCTTTCCTTAATCAACTGAAATTTCTCTAAGGTATCAAATTCCAAGTCAGGCCCTACCACTATGGCCTTACCTACTTCAAACCAACTAATGGGACATCTATATCTCCTCCCATAAAGTGCCTCAAACGAAGCCATCTGAATGCTGGAATGATAACTGTTGTTATAAACAAACTCAATCAAGGTCAAGTGGTCATCCTAACTATCCTTAAAGTCAATGACATAAGATCTTAACATATCTTTCAAAGTCTGAATGGTCCTCGCTGCTTGACTATATGTTTAGGGTAGAAGGCTATACAGAAGTGAACTTGGGTACCAAGACCCTTTTGGAAGGCTTTCCAAAAATAAAAGGTGAATTGCGTACCTCTATCTAAGATGATGGACAATGGAACTCTGCGTAATCTGACCAACTCTCTAACATAGAGCTTGGTATAATCCTCAGCAGACTAAGAGGTATGAACTTGTAAGAAGTGAGGTAATTTGGTCATCCTGTCTACAATAACCCAAATAGAATTGTGCTGATGATAAGTATGAGGCAAACCCATCACAAAGTCTGTGTTCACTTCCTCCTACTTTCACATGGGAATACTAAACTCTTGCATGGAACCACTAGGCTTCTGATGCTCGATCTTAACCTGCTAACACATTAAGCACTTAGCTATAAACTCAAAAATGTCTCTCTTCATCCCAATCTACTAATAGATCTCTCACAAATTGTGGTATATATTAGTGGCCCCTGGATGAATAGAGTAATGTGCACTATGCACTTCTACAAGAATTCGTTCCCTTAAGTCATCTACATATGGCACACATAGGCAACCCTGGCAACGCAACACAACATCTCCCCCTTGGGAGAAAACCTCTACTTTCTAATCTCTGATTGAGTCTTTCAACTTGACTAAACTGGGATCTCTGTCCTGTTTTTCCTTTACTTTAGAAACCAGAGATAATTCTGAACTATTTTGTGCCCACACACTTCTTTATACTGAATCGACTAAGCGGATACCTAGTCGAGCAAGCTGATGAACTTCCTGAACTAACTTATTATTATTATACTCCACGTGAGCAATAATACCCATAAACATCCTAATGATAGCATCAGCTACAATATTGTCCTTGCCCGAGTGATATAGGACACTTATGTCGTAGTTTTTTAATAACTCTAACCACCTTCTCTGACGCAGGTTTAGATCTTTTTGAGAAAACACATACTGCAAGCTCTTGTGGTCTGTGAACACATCCATATGTACCCCATACAAATAATACCTCGAAATCTTTAAGGAAAAAACAACGGTTGCTAACTCAAGATCATGAGTTGGATAATTCTTTTCATGGGGCTTAAGTTGTCTAGAGGAATAGGCTATGACCTTACCTCTTTGTATCAAAACACACCCCAAACTAACTCTAGATGAATCACAATATACCATTAACCTGTCTGAGCTATCTTGTCAAGTCAAAATGGGGGTTGTAGTGAGTCAAGTCTTCAACTCCTGAAAACTCTTCTCACAAGAATCTGACCACTAAAATTTGACTTTCTTCTGAGTTAATCTGTACATAGGAGATGCAATAGACGAGAATCCCTCGACAAACCATCGGTAATATCCAGCCAAACCCAAGAAGCTCCTAATATCTGATGGAGAAATGGGTCTGGGCCAGTTTCTCATTGCTTCGGTATTTTGAGGATCCACTATAATGCCATCTCCGAAAACTATATGGCCAAGGAAAGCTACTGACCTTAGCCAAAATTTGTATTTACTAAATTTGGCAAATAACTAATGGGCTCTAGGGTCTGTAACACTATTCTGAGATGGTCTACATGATCATGGTCACTGCGGAAGTAGACAAAAATGTCATGAATGAAGACTATGACAAACATGTCCAAGTACTGCTTGAACATGCGGTTCATCAAGTCCATGAAGGCCGCTGGGGCATTGGTAAGACCAAATGACATAACTAAGAATTTAAAGTGGCCATATCGAGTTCTGAAAGCTATTTTCAAAATGTCACATTCTTTGACTCTGAGCTGATGATAAGTTGATCTGAGGTCTATCTTAGAGAAGTAACACGCACCCTGAAGTAGTTCAAACAAGTCATCAATTTTGGGAAGTGGGTACTTATTCTTGACCATGACTTTATTTAGCTGATGGTAGTCTATACACATCCAGAGAGAACCGTCTTTCCTATGCACGAATAGAACTGGTGCACCCCATGGGAAAACTCTGGATCTAATAAACCCCCTTATCTAGGAGATCTTTTAACTGTTCTTTTAATTTTTTGAGTTCTGTAGGTGCTATTCTGTATAGTGGAATAAATATGGGCTGAGTATCCAGAAGAAGGTCGATTTCAAAGTCAATTTCTCTTTTGGGAGGAATCCTAGGAAGATCTTCGGGAAACACATCAGGAAATTCACATTCTACTGATACTAACCCCAGATTAGGGGGTCTCTAAACTAGAGTCTTGAACTTGCACGACATGATAGACACATCCCTTAGATATCATTTTTCTCACCCTAAGGTAAGAAACAAACTTACCCCTAAGTACTGAAATACTACCCCTCCACTCAAGGACAGGTTTATTTAGAAATTGAAAATGGACAATTCGGTTTTTGCAGTCAACTAAAGCATAGCATGGATGAATTCAATCCATGTCGAGAATGACATCAAAATCTATCATCTCTAATTCTACTAAGTTTGCTAAAGTGACTTTCTGAGATATCATAACTGGACAGTTTCTATATATGCATCAGGCTATGATAGATTTACCCACTAAGGTAGCGACTGAGAAGGGCTCTACTAGGATTTTAGGACTGACTCTGAACTCAATAGCTATATAAGGAGTTACAAAGGACAAAAAAGATCCTGGATCTAGCAAATCATAAATGTGCAAATAATAAACTTGTAACATACCAGTGACCACATCAAGAGAACTTTCTTGATCCTTTCAGGACTAAAATACATAAAGCCTATTTGGACGTTGCCCACTAGTGGCACTGGAAGCGGCACCCTACTGATTCGGGAGACCGGACTAAGCTGAAGAACAATTATACTGACCTTGAGAACCTAACTGAGGACAATCTCTGAAACTATGGTCTGGCTTTCCACATTCGAAACATACATCACTACCATCCCTACAGCTATCCTGGTGGTTTCATCTATATTTCTGGCAAAGAAGGTTTGTTCGGGCACTGCTAACACTAACCTAAGGTTTAGGGCTTGGTGCCCTGTCTATATTGCCATTTATAAATTTCAGCACTGGAGCACTGGCTGAGGATGAAGCTGGAACAAAGATTTCAGGAAGAACTGAGAACGATTTCCACCTCCTGACTTAGGCTGAGTGAAGTTGAAGCTACCTATTCTAGCCCTATTATTCTCCATCTTATTCTCCTTATTCTTAGCCTCCTCTATCTGCTGAGCATGGACCATGAGCTTGGATATTTCCATCTCTTTAATCAGCATTGTGGTCCTATACTTCTTGACCACACTGTTAGACATGCCCGACATAAACTTACTTATCTTAGAGTTGTTATCTTCTACCACATGAGGAGCGTATCTAGCTAACTGAGTAAACTTAAGAGAATATTCTTTTATTGTCATATGGACCTGCTTTAGATTAATGAACTCCAATAGGAAGAACCTATCCAGAAAAATAATGGCAAACTCTTCCCATTCTACGGGCCCTACATCTGCAGCTCTTTCTGCCTTTCACTATTTTAACCATAAGAAGCCACATCCTGCAACTGATATATGGCTAACTCAACACTCTTACTAGTTATCACCCCCATAATATCTATGACTTTCTGCACCTGATCAAGAAATTCATGTGGGTTCTCATCTGACTTAGACCTATTAAAAGCTGAGGGGTTCATTTGGGTGAAGTATCGAATTCTGGCTGCAGCAGTATTGGCCACTGGGTTGGCCTGAACAATAGTTGGCCATTTATTCTGAGCTACAACGGAATTGGCTAGGGTAGTGAAAGTGGCTCTGAATTCAGCATGGGAGAATACTTATCTAGGGGATCTGCCTATACGGGCTGAGGTATTGGCTGATTTCTTGTTCTTCTTTTGTTGTTCTTTTAGGGAGGCATGTTCTGTAGACAGAAGTAAAAAAATGATTAGACTAAGAGTGTAACTTAAGCTTATACCCACTCACACGATATGAATACTGAAAGAAGGGAAACTTTTCCTAAAATTCCTCATAGCCTTTTGTCCATAAGTGTGTCGCGCTACCCATCTATGTACAAGACTCTACTAGACGTGGCTTTCAGATTTCCTAAGACTCTGTTGAAACTAAGGGTCTAATACCAATTTAGTAATGCCCCGAGTCTGCACCCCGGACGTCACACGGTGCTCATAATCCCGAAGAACCACAAGCTAACCCATAACTGGTACCTATTGCAATATCTGAATAATAATAATAATAATGATAAAATGCAAAAATTGGGCTAATATTTCTATAAGGTTTATATCTGAAAATCAAATACTGATAATGAAAAACTAAAATCTGAACGTCTGTCTGCAATAATCTAGTCTAATAAGCCTCTAAGAGAACTGTCTGAAAGTGGAATTGATGGGACAAGCCCCCAACTAACTCCAACTACTGAAAAATATACAAAAATACTGAAATAACAACTTTGTCCTCAAACTGTGAGGACTCACCACTAAGTCTGCTACTGATGGGATGGACTGCTAAAAGCAATCAGGATCCCGTGCGTCTGAACCTAAGATATAAGACATCATAGCGCAAAATAAAGGTATGCGTCAGTACTTTGAATATACTAGTATGCTAAGTGAGGTAAGGCTGAATGCATGGGTTCATATGCATGAACAATAATAGGCTGAGTAACATGAATATAACTGAATGAGATTACATGTATACATGAAACTACTGTATATATACCGATTATATGTAGAACTGAATTGAGTTCTATGCTAAGACTGAAACTAAAACTATGGGAGGTAATCATCTAACCGATATGCCCCTTTCTAAACTGATTGGGGTCTAACCTATAACCCCAGCTGGAAGGGTGCCAATATTGTGCCACGGGTAAAGACAAGTGCTAAGTCACCATCATCTGGCAGGTGCTCTGAACGAGAACTGTGGTAACCTTAACTGGCAGGTAGAACACCTCATCAACCCTCAACTGGCAGGTTGATATCTCAACCTATGTTGGCTACATAGTTCTGGAATGCAAGGACTGCTTCTAAGGGTCACACCCTCTACTAGTAGGTGAGTCCCCATCCTTGGGTTCACACGGTGTTGAATCCTACTCCCAACATAATTGACACTGAACTGATTTCTAAATTGTACTAGGCTTGACTAAACTATTATTGATCATGTTGTCTAACTGAACTGAACTGATTTTATTGGGTCCCACTGACCAATGGAATACTACTGAGTTCTGAACTGAATACTGAATTGAGACTATGTCTGGTTACTGAGTACTACTATTCATGACGCTACTAAGACTGGTTTGTAACTACTGTAACTCTAGGTAAGCATCTAGATTTTTGGGTATCAAATACCCCCAGGACTTGATAGTATGAAAAGTAAAGCATAGCATAAACTTGAAATCCATAACAATGTTCACTTGCTCACTACTTATTCATAGAGGCATTTTATCAATCACTGTTAAGATATAAGGTTGCACATTTGCTAGCATGTCATAATTTTCACATTTAATTCACATGAGCAATTTATCAAGCACTTGGGGAACATAATCTCTGCATATGATACTAAACAACATGTAGGCATCATAATCTAACAATCCCAATTCGAAATCAAGGGCTTTTAACATGAATTCACATGATACTACACACATGGTAAATAATTTCACATGGAACTTGAAATAAACCATGGATTAGAACACAATTAATATCATAATCATGAATACACTCAAATCCCATATGGAATTCATGAAATCAATGAACTTGTAGTTTAAAAGAGTTTCTTGAACTCAAGGGTGGAAGAAAACCCTTGGATGAACCCTTCACATACCTTGATACTTGAATTCGTGAAGATTGATGGTTTTTTCTTGAAGATTTACTCTTGAAATTAAAAGCCCTAGGGTTTGTTCTTGAGTAAATTTGAGAGAATTTGAAAGAAAGTGATCAATTTAGCCTCTAGGGTCATTTGATTTTATATTTTGAGGCTGAAAACGGGAGGGATAATGACCCAAATACCCCTCTGGATGCGGCCTTTTAATGACTGAAAATATGTCCAGTGACACGCAGACTGATGCACCGCGTCGATGGCATCAATGCGATGATGACCAACGCACTACATCGATTTTGCTTTGGTTCACTAGAATATCACTAAAAGCTGGGGGGAATTATCTATCGATGCGATGGGCGACGCAACGCATCGAGATCGCGTCAGCCCACTATTTTGGTCACCCAAACATGGTTTAAACGAGGTCCGAAAAATTCAAAACTTATCCAAAGTGACCTACTGACATTCCTGACCATGAATCAACCTAAAACTTGATACTTTAAAATCATAAGGATCGTGAAATAGGATCGCCAACTTACAAAGGATAAAATACTTCTAAGTATAACCACTTAGCTGAAATTTCTAAGTCTGCGACCTCTTTTCAAGCTTTAACGGACTGAGTTAAGCTTAGAATTTTGTGGCGTCTTACAGTAAGTAATTCACATTTTAAGTCACTACACTTGGCCATGTTTAACTCACTAATACACAATTCAAGTAGCTAATTCACATTTCAAGTCACTATAATTAACCATTTTCAACTCACTACACATTTTAAATAACTATACTTAACCATTTTCAAGTTTCTAATTGACATTCTCAAGTCATTAGTTCACTACCACACCTAACCATTCTCAAAAAACAAGTTCACATTTTCAAGTCACAAATTCACATTTCAAAACACTATACTTAACCACTTTCAAGTAACTAATTCGCATTTCAAAACACTATACTTAACCACTTTCAAGTTTCTAATTCACATTTCAACTCACTAAAGCATTTTCAACTCACTAATACACATTTTGAGTGACTACACTTAATCATTTTCAAGTCCCAAATTCACATTTCAAGTGACTACACTTAGCCATTTTCAAAACACAAGTACACATTTTCAAGTTACTACACTTTAACATTTTCTAGTAACTAATTCACATTTTAAGTCACTATACTTAACCACTTTCAAGTAAGTCATTCGCATTTTAAGTCACTAAACTTAATCATTTTCAACTCACTAATACACATTTCAAGTAACTAATTCACATTTTTAAGTAAGTATACTTAACCATTTTTAACTCACTAATACACATCTCAAGTAGACTTAATCATTCTCTCGTCACTAATTCACATTTTAAGTAACTATACTTAACCATTTTTAAGTCGCTACCCTTAGCCATTCTCAATTAACTAATTCACATTTCAAGTAACCAGATTTAATCATTTTCAAGTCTCTAATTCACATTTCAAGTAACTATGCTTAACCATTTTCAAGTTACTAATTCACATTTCAAGTCACTATACTTAGCGATTCTCAAGTAACTAATTCATATTTCAAATAAATGAACCATTTTTTAGTCACTAATTCACATTTCAAGTAACTATGCTTAACCATTTGAAGTCACTAATTCACATTTCAAGTCACTATTCTTAGCCATTCTCAAGTAACTAATTCACATTTCAAGTAACTAGACTTAATTAATTTCTAGTCACTAATTCACATTTATAGTAACTATGCTTAACCATTTTCAAGTCACTAATTCACATTTCAAGTCACCATCCTTAGCCATTCTCAAGAAACTAATTAATATTTCAAGTAACTAGACCTAATCATTTTTTAATCACTAATTCACATTTCAAGTAACTACTCTTAACCATTTTCTAGTCACTAATTCACCATTTCAAGTCACTATCCTTAACTATTTTCAAGTAACTAATTCACATTTCAAGTCACTATACTTAATCACTTTCAAGTCACTACATTTAATTATTTTCAACTCACTAGTAAATATTTTAAGTAACTACGCTTAACTATTTTCAAGTCCCTAATTCACATTTCAAGTCACTATCCTTAGCCATTTTCAAATAACTAATTCATATTTCAAGTCACTATACTTTACCTTTCAAATAACTAATTCGCAGGAAAATTTGAAGAACTATACTTAACCACTTTCAAATAACTAAGTCACAGGAAAATTTGAAGAAACTCACAACCCAACTTTAACAATTTTAGATCATGGAATCAATTAAAAAATGGAAGAAGAGAAAATAAATGTAAATATAAATTTTGAATAATAAGTCAAACCTATAAATATGATATTTGTCATTATAAATTTTTGGAAGGCTGGACAGGAGCAGCGGCGGCAGTGCTGATCATTTTCACTGGCTGAAATCACAACTAGCGACGTTGGAGAAAAGGAGGGGCGGCGACAACGGGGAGAAGGCCTGCTCCGTCGGCTGGTTAGCTCATCAGCGACGTCTTTATGATACTGGTCCATCATTGTTGTCCTTGGTTGGTCGAATAAGATACGTAGAAGGAATCAGGGATGATGGAGTGGTGCAGTTCATCGGTGGTGGCGATTTAGAGGAAAAAAAGGACAGAGGAAAGTTGGGAGATGGTTGTGCGGCTTTTTTTAAAAAATATATTAGGGTTAGAGTAATTTAGGTTTAAAAAAGAAAAGGATTGGAAGATTTGATCTCAGCCATTGATCAAAATTGATCGACGGCTGAGATTAAAAATGAAATAATGGTGATTTAAAAATAGTTCATAAATTGAATTTTAATTAGGGGTCAAAAATCAAAATTAATATCAATTTTTATTAAATTTGGCATCATTGGAGTATAAAAAGGGCTAAAAATTAAACGTATAGGGAAAATTAAATAAAATTGACTGTTATTTTAATAAAAATTATAATAATAATAATAGAAAGAATAATTAAAATAGTAATACTAAAAACTAGATGTTTTTAAATTACGGGTGTGAATATTAAAATAATTTCAATAAATATTAACAAATTACTTTAAAATATTATATTTAAATTAATAATTTGTAAAAAATGATAATAAAAAGTAATAAAATAATTTCTATATTTTCAAATCATGAATGTGACGCGTCAATATCTATTTCATACTTGAATAATGTGTAAGAACTATTAATATTTGAAATTAATAATTTTCCTAAAATAGTAACCTAAGAGGAGTATCGAAAGGTCAAAATTTGGTGTCAACATCGAACGTATGATATCAACATATTCAATATACTTGTATACATTCAGTTAGCTTTTGATTACTACGTAAATACGACACGATATATATATATATATATATATATGCGTGTGTGTGTGTGTGTATATGTTGTTTTTGTCTCAATTTATGTGACAAAAATTAATTTAGGTAACTAATTATATTTTTAATATGTTTTAGATATTTTAAGTTGTTAGCTATTGTAATTTATAATACCTTTTCTGCATTGTAATTTACTATTTTAAGTTGTTAGCTATCTTAATTTATAATACTCTCCTTGTCCAATCTTTTGTGACATTGATAGTCAATTATATTTTAAAAATAATTTAAGTTTTAAATTATTGTGATTTATAGCATCTTTTCTTTTATTTCAATTTAAATGACACTGATATAGTTTTGAGAGTCAATCAAATATCACGATTGAAGTAGCGAAGTAGATATATCTTAAATGACTTATAATAACTAATTATGAGTGATATAACAAAACTGTGATAAGAAAATAATTGTAAAAAAATTAATTGGGTCTCATGTAAGATGTCAAGTTAATTTAAAATATCAAGGGTTCATTATCATTTTCTGTCTATTATTTTTAAATATTATTATTTTTTTAATATTTAAATGACTTATAATAATTAATTAGAGGTGATATAATAAAATTATGGTTGAAACAACAGAAATAGTTATGTCATAAATGTCTATTTACTTTATTTTTTATTAAATAGGATTACTTTTTCAACATGTAAGAGTCAACCAAATAACACAATTGAAGTAGCGAAATAGACCTGTTATAAATAACGCATAATAACTAATTAGAAGTGGCATAGCAAAATTGCTATAAAAAATACTCGTGAAAAAAAATTAAGTGGACCTCATATAAGATGTCAAGTTAATTTAAAACATTAAAAGCTAATTTATTATTTTATATCTATTTTACTTTTTTTATTAAATATTATTATTTTTTTAATACTTAGATGACTTATAATAATAAATTAGAGGGGATATAGTAAAATTACGATTTAAACAGCTAAAGCAGACATGTCATAGATGTCTATTTTACTTTTTTTATTAAATATTATTATTATTCTAATACATAAATAACATATAATAATTAATTAGGATAGATATAGTAAAATAACGGAGCAAGCAAGCATGTCGAAGAACACATACTATTGAAACATTTGAAGCAAACATGTCATAAATATTTATTTTACTTTTTTTAATTAAATATTATTATCTTTCTAATACGTAAATGGCATGTAATAATTAATTATAGGTGATATAATAAAATCACGGAGAAAGCAGACATGTTGACAAACACTTAGTTGAAATAGCCGAAGCAGACATGTCATAAATATTTATTTAAATTTTTATATTAAATATTATTAATTTTTTAATACGTAAATGACATATAATAATTAATTAAGAGTGATATAGTAAAATTAAGGAAAAAGCAGGCACGTCGACGAATAGGTGCCTGCTTTACTGTATTTCTGCATAGTAGTAATTTATCTCGATAAAAAATATATTTATTTTATTGAAACATAAGCAAAAAATAAAGATTATGCTTAACGTTATTTATTAAAAATATATTCGATTTTACATATAATAATTTAAATATTTTATTTTTTAAATAATTTTTTAATGAAAACAGACCACTTGTGGTCGCTTTTTCAAAAATATTTTTAAACGAAAATCGACCACTTGTGGTCACTTTTTGTAAATAATTTTTTTAATTTTCTTAAATAAAAATTGATGTTTTTTGCATAAATTTTTAATTTATATTTTTAATTAAAATCGACCACTTATGGTCGCTTTTTTAAAAATATTTTCTTTTCTAATTCTTTTTAATAAAACCGACCACTTGTGGTCACTTTTTATAAATATTTTCTGGTTACTTTTTATAAATATTTTTTTTTATTTTTTAATCTAATAGTGACCATTGTGGTCATAATATTTTTAATTTATCGACCAATTGTGGTCACTTATTCGAAAATATTTTTTTTGAAAGTTTTTTAATGAAAACCGACCACTTGTAGCTATTTTTTGTAAATATATTTTTTTAAATTTTTTTAATAAAAAATCTAGAACAAATGATCTCTTTTTTGCATAATATTTTTAATTTACTTTAATAAAAATTGATCACTTTTGGTCGCTTGTAAAAATAAATATAATTTTAAAATAAAAACCGACCACTTACGGTCATTTTTTGTAAATATTTTCATTTAAATTTTTCTCATCAAAAAATGACCACAAGTGATCGCTTTCAACATAATATTTTTAATTTTTTTTTTTAATGAACATCGACCACTTGTGGAACATCAACATAATATGCTTAAAGTAAATCAACACAAATAATTTTTACATGAAAACCTCCTTGCTCAAGGGAGGAAAACCAAGACTTGTCCTCACAGGTTTTCTCAAGCTCTACTATAAAATCAACTCTAATTACAACTCAAAATGAACTTAACTCTATGTCTCAAAGGTTGCAATAACTCTATTATGAACCTCCACAAGACAACTTTGTCAAAACTCTTTCCAAGTTGACTAATTCTAGCCAACACATCTTAGGTGACTCTACCTAAGAATGACTCAAAACAAAGAGAAAAACTCTACTCACAACACTGGAGTATATCAGTTTTAGGACATGACTCAAGAATAATAAAAACTAAGAGCATGAAAATTCCAGATCTTAAGTCAAAAAGGATTTTGGCTGCCTCCACGAGAATTATCAGATTTGAAAAAATATTGAACAATGTTTCTTTCTTTTATATTTATAGGCGTGTAGGAATCCTGTTCAAAATTAGATTGGATCAGGTGTCCAATTCAGTACACTATGCACCTGCATAGTATTTTTGCTACAGAACAAAAACTGTGCAGAGTGCAAGAACTGTCCTTCTGCAAACCATGTAGAAAACTTGGTCCTTTGAGCTTCATGTAATCATCATCAAAACATAAAATAACAAGACAATAATAATAGCTACACCTGCATAATTTATTTTTACCCAATATAAAACATTATACAACATTATACACTTATTGTATATAAATGTATAAATATGTATACTGCTGTATAAAGGGTATTTATACATA
>JAPEIP010000007.1:112753921-112766086 GCA_026120095.1 Capsicum chinense | reverse complement strand
ATGCATTTATGGAAAACAAACTAGAAAATCTTTTCTTGTTTGAAAGGCTTGAAGGGATTCAAAATGTCTTGAATTAATACATGCTGATTTATGTGGACCTATGCATACTACATTTTTTTATGGTAGTCGTTATTTTCTACTTTTTACTGATGATTATAGTCGCATGAGTTGGGTCTATTTTTTGGAAAGCAAAGCAGAAACATTTCAAAAATTCAAGCAATTCAAAGCTATGGTTGAGAAACAAAGTAGTTTATCCATCAAAACCTTTCGTACTGATAGAGGCGGCGAGTTCTTGTCCAAGTAATTTAATTTCTTTTGTGAAGAAAGTTGAATCCACAAGGAGCTAACAACACCTTATACACCGGAGTAAAATGGTGTCGCTGAGTGGAAAAATCGCACTGTTGTGGAGATGGCAAGAAGTATATTGCAAGCAAAAGGACTTTTGAATCATTTTTGGGCAAAAACTGTGGCGATATTAGTCTATTTATTGAACCTATCTCCCACAAAGACCGTTCTAAATCAAACTCCATTTGAAGCTTGGCAGGGTAGAAAACCATCTTTAGGCTATTTAAGAACTTTTGGTTGTATTGCTTATGCTTTGATAAATTCTCAATTTTGTCATAAGTTAGATGAGAAATTTGAAAAATGCATTTTTATTGGTTATTGTACACAATCCAAACCATATAGATTGTATAACCCCCTTAGTAGAAAGATTTTAATCAGAAGGGATGTAGTATTTGATGAAAGGGCAAGCTGGAATTGGAGTGGAAGCAATGGTAAGATGCAAGAGAAGATTCTTCTGCCAACTATAATAATTTTATATGGAATTCAACAGCCAAATGGTATAGCTACATCAATGGGTTCTTCTACAACTTCCCTGAATTCATATTCTTCTGCTTCACCGAGCAAAAACTCTTCATCTACAACTCTTGAAGAGTCTCCAGATGAGCCAATTCCATTAAGAAGATCAACAAGGCATACAAAGTCAAATCTCAAGTATGCTAATGACATGTATACATCTTGTCAATTTTGTTTTGCTGTTTTAGATCCTATACATTATAGAGAAGCAACTAAAAAGGAAGAGTGAAGAGTGCAATGGTACAAGAGATAAATTTTATCGAAAATAATGGCATATAGGAGATGGTACAATTACCAGAAGACAAATATGCAATCGACTTAAAGTGCGTCTTCAAGACAAAGTTTGCAGCAGATGGGAGCCTACAAAAGCATAAAGCTCGTCTTGTGGCAAAAGGATATGCGCAATAATATAGTATTGATTTTGAAGTAACATTTTATCTAGTTGCTCAGTTTGAAACAGTTAGACTTACTCTATCATTGGTTGTTGATGTGCGAGCTTGACGCTAGCACATTTAAGGCTTTTAACTCAAAATAATTGTAAATTCTTAAGCAACTTTTATTGTTTTTGATTGTTTTCTCCATGATAGTGCAAGTGAGCTAAGATGTATGAAAACCAATGACAACAGAGTCAAAATAGATAGATTTTGAGTAAGAAGCCATGAAGAGTACAGTAGATGACTTGTCTGATAGGTCGTCAACTATGTGAATAGCCGTCAGGAATATCGTCAGCCAAAGGCAATGCATGGGAGTTAGAGTGAAAAAGTGATGACATTTTCTGATAAGCTATCAAAATCCTAATAAGCTGTCAAGAATACCATCAGCCTAAGGAAGTGTGTAGAAGCTATAGTGAAGATTTGACGACATCGTCTGATATGTCATCAATTTCTTGATAAGCCGTTATGCCTTGTCGTCAGCCGAAGGCAGCAAACATAAAATTTAAAGAGAAGTTGACAACATTTTTTGATAAGTCATCAGACTCCTGATAATTCGTCACACATGTTGTCACAAATGTCGTCAGCTAAAGGAGCAAAAATCTGAATAATAGTTTTGAATTTCCTTTAAGTTAAAGATATAAATAGCAACTTTTAGGGTTTCATTTAGGAGGTGAAACTTAGTGTAAAGGCAAAAGTCACTTCTTTTTGGGACTCTTAACTTAGAAATCAATTTTCAACTTTGTGATTGGGTTTTAGGAACTTTTTCTTGAACTTGGAAGAGAATCAACTTCAGCTTTCATCCTTTGTAAGTTTAATTTCTCTAAATAAGGAATACAATTATTCCCATCTATTTCTTCCTCATGTGGAACTAAAACCCATAACTAGGGTTGTGGAATCTATGATTATTGCCTCATGGATTTAATATTTGGTTAGGGTTCGAGTGATTGTCGGATCATCTTGATAATTCCTTTGTAATAATTGTTTTCTATTGGTTGCAAACAATAGATCTAGCCTTATGTTTACTTGCTCAAACTGAGAAATAAACTAAAGGTAATGAATTATCAACGAGGATTTAAGATGGTTAATTTTCTATCTAAAGATTATTGCTGTAACAAGATTAATCAACTTGAGATAAAATCAGTGTGAATAGAAGGTTTTCCTATGTTCGAGAGAATTAGGGAGCACAACATCTAGGTAGGTTGAGAAACACTTAGATGGACTGTCAATACTGATAATCTGGTGTTTTCCACAAGTCACGAGAATCTAGTACTACAACTATTATTCAATGAGGGGTTAATAATCATAATGATCACAACTCTAGTTTATCTCTATCATTGATCTAAACCATTAAAATTTTAGCTTTGAGTTCAGAAGCAAGTAGAAACTTTAATCATAGTTTGATTGATAAAACCCCCCAATTAAAGAAAACCATTATCTATCTATCATTGTAATCACAAATAGACTTGATTGACACCTCAATCCCTATGGGATTCGACCCCAACCTAGTTGGGTTATATATTTTACAATGACCGCTTACTCTCTCGTACGAGATGTGTAATTTGGGCGTATCAAATTTTTGCGTCGTTGCTGGGAAATACTGTTTCAAATTGAGTATATCTGTGATAATTGACTCGTAGTAAGTTTCCTGATTTTACTTTTATTTATTATTTTTGTTCTCTGCAGGGTAGTTAATGTGTATGCCAAGTAAACAAAGTTCAGGTGAACCATTATTACCAGTACATCCAGAACCTCAGTTGATTGGTAGAATGGCAGACCCACAAGAAGCAGGAAGACTAGCCGTATTGGCTAGGGCTCAGTTAAATAAACAAAATATAGATAACCCAGTTTGGGTACCAAATCTGGATGAAAAGGACCTGGTAGATGATGATTTAATTGACCCGACTAATAGGAGGCGTGCAGCAAAAGTAGTTGCACCTGTAAATCAAAATTGTTTATTCAGAGGAAGACTAGACCACCAAGCTATGCAGTTTGATATTAACAATGATGAAGACGATTTAGATGGAGCTGAAGCTACAATGGGCAATCATTCTACCACCACTAGCTCCTGGGGTGGAATTTAACATCACCGGTACTATGATCCAGCAACTAAATTTGAACGGACTCTTTGGTGGATTACCTGGTGATGATCTAAATCTACATTTCGTGAATTTCATCAATATTTGTAAGTCGTTTGATAATCCTAGAGTGGGAAAAATGATATTTATTTGAGATTGTTCCCACTGTCTCTGTCTGGAGAGGCAACTATGTAGTTGAATGAGCTAACTCCTGATTCTATAACAAACTGGAGGCAATTGAAGGGAGCTTTCCTAGAAAGGTTCTTTCCGCCCTCCAAAATGTTACAGTTGAGAGATGAGATCAGCAACTTTAGGCAATTGGATAATGAAGCTTTGCATGTGACTTGGGCAAGGTTTAAAAAGAAGTTGACTCAATGACCAAACCATAAGATAACAGATGAACACTTGATGAGATAATAGATGAACACTTGATGGAAACATTCTACAGAGCTTTGAACACACTTACAAAGCCAATAGTGGATAATGCTGTTGTAGGAGCTTTTATGAAGCTCACCTTTACTGAGGCTATGGACATGTTAGAAAGAATGACTAAGACAAGTAGAGCTTGGCATACCAGAGATTTTGTGATAGCAAGCAGTACTGGGTCTAATGTAATATCAGTAGAGCAGCGTAGGAGAGAAGAGGAGCATGATCAGGATATGGCTCACATGAAAACCCAGATGGACCTGCTCATAAAATATTTTCTATCAAGGAATGTAGAAAAGGTAAAAGTTGTGGGGTCCTATGGTAAGAGAGCTGAATCAAACATCGAGGAAGAGGCTAACAACTTGTATAACCAGGGGGTTTTTGGATCGGTGGTCAAGGAAACCAAGGTTGGAACCATCAAGGAGATTGGAAGAATAAAAATGACAAGAGTGGACTGTATGTACCTCCTAGAAGCTGTAATAATGTTGTCACTAGTTTAGGCAAAATATCCATGAAGGACATGATGGAGAAACTATTAAAGGGAGTTCAGGTGACCAATTCTGAGGTGATTACGATGAAGAGTGACATATCTTCCATGAGTCAACTAGTAAATTCATACTCAAATGCTATTAACTAACTGGAGCAGCAGATAAGCCAATTATCTGCAGCATTCAACCAAAGACAGAACGGGACTCTACCAAGTGATATAGTTCAGAATCTGAGGACTGATGGATCATGTATAGCTATTACCACTAGGAGCGGTAAGATGTTATCTAGTCTAGGATTTGGGGCATCATCTTATACTGATGCATTCGAAATGGATTGAGAGATGGTTGATGAATCTTTAGTGGTGCTTGTGGAGTTGGGAAGTTTAGAAAAGAAGAGTCCGAAAGTGGAACTACCACCTAAGCCAAAGCATGTTAGTGATATAGAGCAAGGCATGAGAAAGGAGATAAAAGTTGCCCTATTTAAAATCCCAAGGCCACTACCCCTATTTCCATAACGATTAAAGAAGAAAAAAGATGTAGGCAAGTTTAACAAATTCATGGATATGTTGAAGCAATTGACAGTGAACGTGCCTTTAGTTGAAGCACTTGAGCAAATGTCAGGATATGCTAAATTTATGAAGGATCTTATGACGAAGAAAAGAGCAGTGAGCTAAGGACCGGTGGATAACCTCTATCATTATAGTGTTATTTCTACAAGCTCCTTGGTGCAAAAGAAGACAGACCCAGGAATGTTCACTATTCCTGGTATGATTGGATCACTGGAATTTTCTAAGGCCTTATGTGATCTGGGACTGAGCATTAATTTGATGCCACTAGCTGTTTATAAAAAGTTGGGTTTAGAAAACCCCACACCCACCAACATGAGACTAGTTATGGTGGACAGGTCTGTGAAAAGGCCAATTAGTATGCTACATGATATACTTGTAAAGGTGGCTGATTTTATATTCCCTGCTGACTTTGTGATCCTTGATTACAAAGTAGACTTTGAAGTGCCCATATTTTAGGCTGACCGTTCTTAGCAACTGGGATAGTATTAGTTGACATGGATCTGAATAAGTTAAAGTTTAGGCTCAACGGGAAAGAAGTTAGTTTTGAAATGCATCAATCCATGAAACATCAAAAGGAGATGAGTGTCTTCTCAATCGTTGATGTATTCTATGAAGATGGAAAAGATGCGCCAGCTAGAGATGAAGCACTTTCAAGGTATCTTGATGAATTATGAGTAGTCAAGATAACCTAGTCATGCCTCAACATTAAATCAGGCGCTGCCTGGGAGGTAACCCAAGGCATTCTGTTGTTTGTATTTGTATTATGTGATTGACATCAGATATCAACACCTATGGTGCCACAGGTATATTTCTAACTCTCTTGTTTTAGTTTGATGCATTGGGGACAATGCATGATTTTAAGTTGAGGGTGAGACTATTTGTGGGTGTTGATGTCCTCTTGGGGTTTTTGTTTTCGTGCATCTTTTCCCCGGAGTCT
Source organism: Capsicum chinense (assembly GCA_026120095.1). NCBI lineage: Eukaryota > Viridiplantae > Streptophyta > Magnoliopsida > Solanales > Solanaceae > Capsicum > Capsicum chinense. Next base: position 112,760,299 of record JAPEIP010000007.1, on the reverse strand, counting down.
TTTTCCTAGTAGAGCCGGTATGTTTAGGCATACTTTGTTTTGTTTTGTGATGTGTTGTGGTTAATTGGGAGAGAATTAAGTATCTGGGGCAGTTGACATATTTTTTTTTGTTGATTTTAGGGAATTATAAATACCTCTCCAATTGTCTATTTTGTAACTGTGTGATGTGCATCTATATACGACTACTGTGAATATTTTATGGAATTGGTATTAGAGACATGATAATCATTGCTAACAATCACATGAACCGGATAGGTAGTAACTTGTGATGTACCGTTGTACCATGAGTTTGTGAGATACTACCTAGTTCCCATTGTGTGTTAAATCCAGAACTTGCCAGGTTGGTCTTGCCTTGATTGTAGAAGAGTGGTTAGGAAAGGATTATAGGCCATTTTTTATATTACTCTATTTTTAGCCTAAATGACCTTCCATGTTTGAATAATATCCCTTGATACTGATTTTAAGCCTGAATGCCTATATTTTTTTTATTATTATACCTATCACCTTCCCACTTGGATCATAATGAACCTATTTTGGCCCTGGTCTTCCTTGGGCATTGTGCACTTTGACTTAGGTAAATTGCCTAAGTTGAGGGTGGCTATCATAGGTGTGTGTGATGTAAAGTGAGTATGAAGAAGGGTAAAAACAATACAAGGCTGGGTGTGGTAGAAAAAAAATAAGAAAAGAAAAATTATGAAAAAAAAATGAAAGACTAAAGGACCGCATCCAGCCTGAATTTGCTTCAATAAAGAAAGGGAGAAATAAGTTAAAGGTTGATAAGTGAGACCCCAAAAATAGTGTAGTGTCAAGGAGGTTTAGTCACTTTAAATATCCTTGTGTATCATACCATCCCAAGCCTATATTGCAAGCTGAAGAAAAGTCCTATTGTAATCCTAGCTTAACTGTCTGAAAGCCTTGGTCATGAAAATAAGATCAAGCTTATGGTATTTGGCATACATTGACTGGAACTTCTTTTTGAGAGTGAGTGTCTCTTGACCGTCCCTGCATTTACGTATTTGATTTCATATATGAGTGAAGAGGGACTTCTTTGTTATAAGGGCACATCAGTTGCATTGCTAGGTGCTTACTTGCTTGGGTAGTGTAACTTGTTCATATGCATGGTTATTGTTGCTAATTTGATGCCATATCTTGATTCCTTTGTGTCACATTGTTGAGTTTCATTGATATACATAGATGGGTTTTAATGTGATTGAAATTGGAGAAGGTAATGTGTGTTGAACGAAAACTGATGATTGACTGCTATATGTGCTTTCCATTCTCTTGGTTAAACACCGTGGTACTATAATATGTTAGTTGCTTGAGGACAAATAATTGTTTTAAGTTGAGGGTGTTGATGTGCGAGTTTGACGCTAGCACATTTAAGGCTTTTTACTCAGAATAATTGTAAATTCTTAAGCAACTTTTATTGTTTTTGATTGTTTTCTCTGTGATAGTGCAGGTGAGCTAAGATGTATGAAAACCAACGACAACTGAGTCAAAAGAGATAGATTTTAAGTAAGCATCCATGAAGAGTACAATTGATGACTTGTCTGATGGGTCATCAACTTTGTGAATAGCCGTCAGGAATATCGTCATCCAAAGGCAGTGCATGGGAGTTAGAGTGGAGAAGTGATGACATTTTCTGATAAGCCGTCAAAATCCTGATAAGCTGTCAAAAATACTGCCAGCCTAAGGCAATGTGTAGAAGCTATAGTGAAAATTTGACGACATCGTCTAATATGTCATCAATTTCCTGATAAGCCGTCATGTCTTGTCGTCAGCCGAAGGAATCAAATATGGAAATTAAAAAGGAGTTGACGGCAATTTTTGATAAGTCGTCAGACTCCTGATAAGTCATCAGACTCCTGATAAGTCGTCACACATGTCGTCACAAATATCATCAGCTAAAGGAGCGAAAATTTGAATAATAGTTTCGAATTTCCTTTAAGTTAGAGATATAAATAGCAGCTTTTAGGGTTTTATTTAGGAGGTGGAACTTATTCCAAAGGTAAAAGTCGCTTCTTTTTGGGACTCTTAACTTAGAATTCAATTTTCAACTCTGTGATTGGGTTTTGGGAACTTTTTCTTGAACTTGGAAGAGAATCAACTTCAGCTTTCATCTTTTGTAAGTTTAATTTCTCTAAATGAGGAATACAATTGTTGCTATCTCTTTCTTTCTCATGTGGAACTAAAACCCATAACTAGAGTTGTGGGATCTATGATTATTCCTTCATGGATTTAATAGTTGGTTAGGGTTTGAGTGATTGTGGGAAAATCTTTATAATTCCTTTGTAATGATTGTTTTCTATTGGTTGCAAACAATAGATCTAGCCTAATTTTGCTCGCTTGAACTGAGAAATAAACTAAAGGTAGTGAATTATCAACGAGGATTTGGGAAGGTTAATTTTCCATATAATGATTAATGTTATAACAAGATTTATCAACTCGAGATAAAATCAATGTGAATAGAAGGTTTTCCTAAGTTCGAGAGAATTAGGGAGCACAACATATAGGTAGGTTGAGAAACACTTAGATGGACTGTCAATACTGATAATTTTGTGTTTCTCACAAGTCACGAGAATCCAGTACTACAACTATTATTCAATGAGGGGTTAATAATCATAATGATCATAACCCTAGTTTCTCTCTATCATTGATTTGAACCATTGAAATTTTAGCTTTGAGTTCTGAAGCAAGTAGAAACTTTAATCATCGTTTGATTGATAAAACCCCCAATTAAAGAAAACCATTATCCATCAGTCATTTTAATCACAAATAGACTTGATTGACACCTTATTCCCTATGGAATTCGACCCCAACCTAGTTGGGTTATATATTTGACAACGACCGCTTACTCTCTCATAAGAGATGTGTAATTTGGGCATATCAGCTGCGCAGTCAAAGTGGCTAGTTTATCAATTTGATGTCTAGTCGGCATTTCTCAATGGAGACTTACAAGAAGAGGTATACATAGCATAACCAGAAGGTTTCATAGAGAAAGGAGATGAAACAAAGGTCTACAAGCTAAAAACGGCATTATATGGTTTGAAGCAAGCCCCTCGAGCATGGTATAGCAAAATCGATGGGTATTTTTAGACAAAGGAATATATGAGAAATGAGAATGAACCCACATTATATGTAAAGAAGAAAGGTTCTGATTTCATCATTGTTTGCCTTTACGTTGATGATATCATTTATACTAGCTCTTCTATTTCTCTTATGGATGAATTCAAGTCGTAAATGATGAATGAATTTGAGATGTCAGATATGGGTTTATTACATTACTTTCTTGGCCTTGAAGTTCATCAAGCTGAAGATGGAATATTTCTATCACAAAGGAAATATGCTAGGGACCTTCTCATTAAATTTGGTTTGCTTAATTGCAAGCCTGCAACTACAGCTATGAATATTGGTGAAAAATTACAGCTTAATGACGGAGCAGAGATGGATGATGCTAAAAGTTTCAGAAGCCTGGTTGGAGGTTTGATTTACCTAAACCACACTCGCCCCGATATTGCATTCTCTGTTAGGGTCATTTCCAGGTTCATGCAACAACCTTCAAAGGTTTATTTTGGAGAAGCAAAAAGGGTTCTGTGTTATATCGTTGGAACTATGGACTATGGTATTTGGTATTCACAAGTTTCCAATTTTAGATTATGTTGGTTCACTGATAGTGACTATATTGGTTCGTTGGATGATAGACGGAGCATTTCAGCTTATGTTTTCACTCTAGGTTCAGGTGTGATAACTTGGAGTTCAAAGAAGCAAGCTACAACAACGTTGTCAACCTCAGAAGCTGAGTACATTGCAGCAACTTCAGCAGCTTATCAAGCCATCTGGCTTAGAAGGATGTTAGCAGAACTTCAGCATAAGCAAGAAAGTGCAACAGAGATATACTGTGACAACAAAGCATCAATCGCCATGACAAAGAATCCAAGTTTTCACAACAGAACTAAGCACATTAATGTCTGCTTTCTTTTCATTTGCGATTTGATAGCAAAAGAGCAAATAATAGTGAAACATTGTAGCACTCATAAGCAATTAACTGATATACTAATAAAGTCTTTGGCAGCAGACAAGTTTATTTATTTGAGGGCTTTGCTTAATGTCTGTAACTTTGAATTAAGAGGGAGTATTGAAGACTAATTCAATGTGTGACCTAGTCAAATTTAATTTGTTAGTAGTTTCCTATTTTCTTGGACTGTTAGCAGTCATGCTGCAGTATGTTTTAGTTAGTGTTTAGTTTTTGCTTAGTTAGTGGATAGTTGTTAACTTAGTGACTTAGTGGTTTGGTTGTTTTGTAAGTCTATATAAAGGCTTGTCTTCAGTTATTTTAAATATACAGAAAAGCTAAGTTTCAACATATATTGAGTCTTCTTACTTTCAACCTTTGTTCTTTAAGTTTTTGTAGTCTATTGTCCCAACAGTTTGATCTCCTACAAACTTCAACTATGAAACTCCATTCAAAATGAGTCAAATTGTTTTCAAATAACTTCATATTTTTAACTATAACTTCAAAATAACACTCCTAAAACACCCTAATCATAAATTTCTTAAAAATTTCAACAAATTCAAAACTCGTCTGTGAGTTTTTATACTTTTAAGGTATAATAATTAAAAAACTGCTAATACAGAGTTGCTGCTAATTACTCTTCTTTTTGTCACTAATAATCAAATATAGTTTCATCCGATAGTCGAGAAGTTTCAGTCTCATTGACATAAGATTGATTGGATGTATTTACACTTGGGTCACCTAAGATGCTGTATTTTGAAGTCTTCCTCATCATCTTCATTATTTGTATTGATCACTTCATCGCTGTCAAATTACACATTTTAGACAAAGGATTAATATAAATCTGAAGCCTTGATTGACAAAAGTGGACAACTATTACTCCTTTTTGGTGTGTAATGGAGGCAATGGAAATGAGAGGACACCACTAGAGAGATCTGAAAGAGTTGGGCAATAATGTTGCAACAATCATGGGATGGATTATGTTATCCGTGTAATTTGAAAAGTTGACCCAAAATGTATTATAATCTTAGTGTCCATCCAATATAATTTTATCAAATGGAATTTTTACATAATTGTGCATTACATCAATAATATTTATACTTTTTATCTTTTTACTTGGGGATCTTTACATATTTTACTTTTTGCTTTTCTTCTACTTTTCCTTATTTTTATTATTTTTCCTCTTTCTCATTTTCTGTTCAATTATTCTCTACTCTTTTGTTCACAAATTTTTTTCCTTTTTGTTCATTTTTTTCACTATAATCTTAATTCTCTTCCTTCAGCATAATCAATATTTCCTTTTTTATTTTTGTGCTTTTTAATTTTTGTTTTCTTTCTTTTTTATTTTCTTTATTTCTTATTCCTTTTCTAATTTTCTTTAGATTTTTCTTGTTTTATCAGTGATTTAATTCATTCACTTTTTTTTTCTCTTTTTGATGTCTTTCTTATTAATTTATCTACTTTTTTGGTTTCTCTTCTCCTTATATTTTTCCTCTTTTTTTTCCCTTTTATTTTTTTCTCAAATTGTTCTTTTTCCACCATAGTCTAATTTCATATCCGATTTTGACTATTTCTTTTGTTCCTTATTTTTATGTCAATAAAAAATAACAATCGATATAGTACATCGATTATTTATTTTAGAGATAATACTCTATTTACACCTTGAACTATAAAAAAAATGTTGAGATACATCCGTACTTTAGACGGGTCCTATTACCCTCCCCCGGACTAATTAAAATCGCATTTTTGACAACCTTAGTGTCTACGTAGCATAGCACACTGAAGGGTCCACGTAGGCACACGTGTGCCACGTATGTGCCACGTAGGCACTAAGGATGTCAAAAATATGATTTTAATTAGTCCAGGAGGTAATAGGACCCTCCTAAAGTTCGAGTATATCTCAGTCTTTTCGTGTATAATTCAATGTGAAAATTGAACATTTTCTCTTTATTTTATTTCTTTCTATATTAATTATCAAAATCTAACTTGCTCAAGTATATAGTACATAAAATAAGCAGCAGGTGAAGTATAGTGTTGCACTATAATGTGATACCCACATAGTATCATATATTGATATGGTATAATATAAGACTAGTTCATTCCTTCAATAGACACTAGTGAGTCACTTATCATAGAGAAAATACATCACTTTCCCCCTAAACTTGTCTCCACAACTCACTTTACCACTTTAATTTTACGGATAATTATTTACCACCCTAAATAACTTTCAAGTGAATTAATTATCACCCTAAAGATATAATACCACTCTCACAACGGAGAGTATATTACACATGCTTACACATCATCTTAACGTCAATGCCATGTCAGAGCCACGTGAGCCATGCAGAAAAAATATTTTTAGAAAT